>PVHT020000141.1:9636891-9716210 GCA_004024745.2 Catagonus wagneri
GAACGAATTACCAACATTTATAGCAACATGGATGGACTTAGAAATTATCATGCAAAGTGAAACCAGTCAGACAATTAGACAGCAACACCCAATGCTACTGCTTACATGTGGAAACTAAAAAGACACAATGAACCTTTTTACAGAACAGACAATGACTCACAGACTTTGGAAAACCTTGGTTTTTCAAATAAGACAATCTTGGGGGTGGGGGGATGCACTGGGTTTTGGGATACAAAATCTATAAAATTGACTTGTGATGATATATGTTCACCTATAATTGTAATAAAATCCATTAAGGAAAAAAAATATTCAACAACAGTAAAAATAGACCTAAGAGAAAAGGAAATAGAATTAAAAAAAGAGAAACAACTAGCAAGTTGATAGATTTACATCCAACTATAACAATAATTACATTAACCATAAAAAGTCTAAACAAACTATAAAAGGAAGAGATTGTTGAACTGTTAGTTTGGGGAGGAAAATAAAGTATAACTATATACTGATTTCAAGAGATACATTTTAAATATAAAACTATAGATAGGTTAAAAGTAAAATAAGGAAAATACATGCTGTGCAAATATTAATTAAAAACTATTTTGATAGACAAAGCACACTTTAAAATAAAATGTATTATCAGGGATAAAGGATATTGTATGATGAAAAAGGGGTCAATTCATCAATGTCATAGCAATACTGAATGTGAATCTACTTCCTGACAAAGCATTAATATAGATAAAGCAAAAACTGATTGACATGAAAGGAAAAAGTGACAAAGTATTCCAAAATTATGATTCGCGATATCAGTACTCTTCTCAATAATCAATAGAAAAATCAGTAAGGACATAAAAGATTCAAACAATAGTGTAAATCAAATTGGACAAATTGATGATACAGAAAAACAGCAGAATATATATCCAATTCAGGAGCATGTGAAGCACTCACCATGATAGTTATATGCTAGGCAAGAAAATGAACTTAAAATAAGTTAATATGAACTGATCTTATAAAATGCATTTATTTAATAAAAAGAATTAAATTAGAAAACATGAACAGAAAGACATTGAGAAAATTTTTAAATATTTAGAAGTTAAAGAACAGACTTCTTTAAGAGAATGGACTAGAGAGGAAGTTACAAGGGAAAGTAGAAAATATATTGAATTGAATAAAAATTAAAATACAGCATACTAAATTTATGAGCAGCATCTGAAAAATGCTTAGGAGAAAAATTAAATTAAATGTTATAACTATAATTATATACACATGTATATTCTGTAATATAGGGTAGCACATATAATGTACATTAATTTATACTAAATATAAAATTATATAATTAATATAAGTAAAAATTATGAGTTATAAAAGGGAGAGTATTCAAATCAGTGATCTAAGATTCCACCTTAAGAAACTAGAAATAAATACTATTAAATACAAAATAAGCAGAAGGAAGGAATTAAAATATGATTATATATCAATGAAATGAGACAAAAATTTAAGACAATACAATTAAATCAAAATCTAGTTCTTGACAGGTCAATAAAATTGATAACACCAAAACATGAAATGCCTATGTATCAATCTCATAAAATATGTGCAGGATTTATATGCCAAAACACTCATTACATAAATTGAAGAATATCAAATAGATGGAGATGATTGCATCTACAGATGATAAATTCATATCAATTTTGTTAAGATACCATTTCTTCCCAAATTTATAACAATGTGCTTTTCTTTATTAGACTATAAGTTTTTCAAGGGCAGGGTAATGTCTAATTTAACTTCACAGGCTTGTGGATATTAGGCCTTCAATAAACTTTTTGAATTAATTTAGGAATGCAGGAACATAATCAGTGCTAAGACATTTACAGTATTAGATCATTAATGTAGTGAAACAATCTCATGATTACCTACGCCTGTTTTTTATAGAAATTGTACTTATTTTTTAAATATGATGCAATCGTAAATGTGAAGGAAGATACAACATGTAGGCTTAGTAATTTTTCCTTACATTTATGATTAAAATGTAATTATCTAATCAGTGGAAAACAGCATAATGAATAAGGTATGGAACACAAATTGTAATGAACATAGAATTCAATTAGTACTTCTAAGGTTTTAAATTTTTTTTCAGCCATGTAACATAATTGACATCTATAGAGCAATGGCAATTTTCATGTTACGCTAGTATGAATTTTTCTGTATATATTTTAAATTATATTTTTTATGTTTCTATTCTAAAAGGGGAGATAGAATTGATAAATGTATAGGGATGGGTATTAATGAGTATAAAGTGAAGAAAATCAGGGCAAAGAGAAAGTGTGACAATGTAGGTGTGTTTAAGATAGGGTATTCTGAGAAGACTTCTCTGAGGACATTTGTGAATAGATTTGACACAAATGCCGAGCATTTATAAAGACAGTAACAGAAATTAGACACGGAAGTCTTCAGGACGTTACCCTTGTAGGACCTTGCAGACCAAGGTCCCTTGAGAAGCCAAAACATCCAAAAATGTCTAATCACCCCCCACAGCTGACATTATGTAATCTAGGCTGTCATGGAGTCTTGCCTGATTTCGGTTCTTTTTTTCTATAGGGCCACACCTGCAGCATATGGAAATTCTCAGGCCAGGGGTCAATCAGAGGTGCAGTTGCTGACTTATGCCACAGCCACAGCAACAGCTGGATCTTTTAACCCACTGAGTGAGGCCAGAAATCAAATTTTCATCCTTATGGATATTAGTTGGATTCTTAACCTGCTGAGCCAAAACAGGAATTCCCTGAATTCTTTCCTTCTTTCTTTTTTTTTTTTTTTGTCTTTTTGCCTTTTCTAGGCCACACCTACAGCATATGGAGGTTCCCAGGCTAGGGGTTTAATAGGAGCTGTGGCCGCCAACCTACGCCACAGCCACAGGAACGCAGAATCCGAGCTGCTTCTGCGACCTACACCACAACTCACAGCAATGCCAGATCCTTAACCCACTGAGTGAGGCCAGGTATCGAACCGCAACCTCATGGTTCCTAGTCGATGGGAACTCCAGGGAACTCATTCAGTTCTTTCAATAGCCTTTCAACTGGTTCCTCTATAGTTGCTTCACAATACAAAATTCAGTGGTCCCTTTAAAATATAAGTGAGATTGAGCACTGTTTTTCCTTAAAGCCATCCAAGGGCTTCTCATGTCTCAGAGTAAAGCTACAAGATTTCCAAGGCCCACTTGGGACTAATCCCTGTTTAGCCCTCATTCAGTCTCAGACCAGATACTTCCTGGCTTCTGTCCTGGAAATCACAAATACATCCTTGCCTCAGGGGCTCCGTGTATGCTTTTCTCTCATCCTATGATGATCTTTCCCTATAAATTCATGGCTCACATTCACAACAAGTCTTCCTTGTTTGCACAGAGGCTATTGATCTCTGAGTCCTTCCCTGATTATTCTGAATAAAATAAAATCCCCACCTTCTATGGGAGCATTCTCTAATCCCCTCATCTTCATTTATTTTTCTTTACAACACAATTTGACAGTGTTTTTTTTCTTATAAATATATCTACGTAGGAAACGCTTATTGAATTCTGAGTGCCTGTGTTTCCTCTTGAAATGAAGAGGCACAGTTAAGAATATTGCCCAGCTTTTAGTTCAGTGCCTTACATACAGCATGATCTGAATTTAGCAATGAGTATCTTGAGAGAAAATATATATATATATTTTAAATGAAGTTCAGTGCTAAAGATTGAAACCTAAATTAAAGGGATCTTTTTTTTCATAGTTATTACGATTTATCTTTTTTTTAAAAAGAAACTTACCTCAAGATTCCTTTCGAAAAACACACTTAATACCATTGAAGCTTCTCAAAAACAAGTTTCAAGTGTCCTATGAGTTATGTGATGAGAGGCATTGCTATAGATAAAGAAGATCTCTGTTCTAATTCATATTTTACTCTGGGAGAACTAACATGTGCAAAGTTTCAGTGAGGAGATTGGAAGAAAATCTTTTACCTCTAGTCAACAAATATAAATACTACAAACACAAAGTTTCCCTTTCTTTTTTTGTATGTATATATGCCTGGTCATTTTCAAATGCAAAAGTCATATTCAGTATACTCATTTATGCTTCCAACTTGAGCAATAAAAAACTTTTAAAGTGGTCTTAACAGTAGGCGATAATATATTTCTTTCACTTGAATGAAATCTGTTGAGTTCTATCTACTCTCTCTCTAATTATCTATCTATCTATAATTCTGTCTTCTCAAAAACTCATTTTCCACACATGGGCTCACTGTCTATAGTGATCAGTATCAATATTTCATTCATTATTTGGTGTTTCATTTCTTATTCAAATCAAATTTTATTCAAATAATAAAGTTTTATTTTCCCAAATTTTGCACAATGATAATTGCATTTCGTTTTAGAATGTGCTGAATACTTTGGTATGTACTCTCCTCAGAATGCTGCTGGGCTTCTTCTACAAACTGTTGTAAAGACCTAATGATAGTTTGGTCACTTTCCATCTTATGCCTGCTATCAACAAATCAAACAATTATAAAATATAACAATTATGAGTGGAGAGTTCCTCGGTGTCCCAGCAGGTTAAGGATCCAGCATGGTCACAGCTATGGCACAGGTTTAATCCCTAGCCCAGGAACTTCTGCATACCTTGCGTGCAGCAAAAAATAAATAAATAAATATATAAATTTTAAAAAAGTGGCCTATACTTTAATTAAAAACAATAAATAGGAGTTACTGTTGTGGCTCAGCAGGTTAAGAACCTGACACAGTATCCGTGAGGATGTGTATTCAATCTCTGACCTCGCTCAGTGGGTTAAGGATCTGATGTTGCCACAAGCTATGGTGTAGGTCAGAGATGTGGCTTGGATCCCATGTGGTGTAGGCCAGCAGCTGCAATTCCAAATTGACCCATAGCCAGGGAACTTCCATATACTACAGGTGCTGCCATGAAAAAAAAAAAAAAAAAAAAAAAACCTTGGCTAACTTCCTCACTCCCAAAAGGTAGAAAAAAAAATCATGAATGGTATGGTGATTCTTTTTTATATAATCATTGTAATAGCATTTAACCACTGGCTTTAATTATGAGGAAAATTTTATATTTAAAAAAGTTTAGTTAAATGTTTAATAATTCAATCATATTGTGTCATCATACTCACATTCTATTATACCAAATGGTAACTACAGGTTGTATTATTAACGACTGTATTTTTAACGTTCATAGAAACCTCATAGACATTTCAAGTTCAATATTTTAGATTTTTTTAAATGATGAGTCTTTTCATATTTAAGGCAAAAATTAACTCATTCATATATTCACTTTTTTTTTTTTTTTGTCTTTTCAGGGCCACACCCTTGACATACGGAGGTTCCCAGGCTAGGGATCAAATTGTAGCCGCTGGCCTATACCACAGCCATAGCAACGCCATATCCAAACCACATCTGCGACCTACACCACAACCCACGGCAATGCCAGATCCTTAACCCACTGAGAGAGGCCAGGGATTGAACTCGCAACCTCATGGTTCCTAGTAGGATTCGTTTCTGCTGTGCCACGAGGGGAACTCCCATTTTCACTTCTTGAGTTCATTGTCCATTCAGTCCACATATTAAGAGAAAATTACTTTACAAACTATAAAACTGTAATGAAATATAAACTATTGGCAGCCAGGTATTTCAAACTAAAACATTTTTTTAATGAGTAGAAATGTATTAGCAGTGCATAGATTCCGGGAATGCTCTTCCCACTTATTTCATCCCAGAGTACACTGAGGTAGAACTGAAGAGTCTTACAGAGCAAATGCAGTGTAAAGCAAGGGAAGCAGTCTCAGATGCAGGAAGGACAACTAATTTCACAGGTAGGCTTAGTGGCATTTCACCATTAGAAATACTGATCCACAGTGAGAAGAGGAATGCTGTCTTAAGGCTTGTATGTAGTTCGTTCATATATCTGGCTCTTAATTTCTGTGATCATCTAATTTTATTATGTTTTACTTTTTTTTTTTTTTTTTGCTTCTAGGGCCACACCTATGGCATATGGAAGTTTTCACGCTAGGGGTCAAATTGGAATTAAAGCTGCCGGCCTACCCGACAGAAACAGCAACCTGGGATCCAAGCTACATCTGTGACCTATACCACAGCTCATGACAATGCTGGATCCTTAACCCACTGAGCAAGACCAGGGGATGAATCCATGTTCTCATGGACTTTAGTTGGGTTTGTTACTGCTTAGCCACAACGGGAACTCCATCATTATCAATTTTACTTTTATTTTTTTATTGTAGTTTCATTTTTCCAGATATTAAGATAATTCTTATTATGGAAATTTCAAAAATATAGGAAAGCATAAGCCATGACTACTGTATAACCAAATTCCTCTCATGAAGTAATAACAATGGTTAACATACGAGACACTTTCTTTCTTCTGCAGCCATAGCATTTCCTACTATTCCTAGAAGATGTCAAGTAATATGTCCTCCTCAGGGTCTTCGAACTGGAGTAGGCTGCACTTTTAAATAGGGTGGTCAGGGAGTTCCTGTCATGGCTTATCGGAATGAACTTGACTAATCTACATGAGGACGTGGGTTCAATTTCTGGCCTCTCTCAGTGAATTAAGGATCCAGCGTTGCTGTGAGCTGCAGTGCAGGCCAATGGCTGTAGCTCCAATTCGACCCCTAGCCTGGGAAATTCCATATACCACGGGTGCAGCAACCCTAAAAATCAAAATTAAATAAAATAAAAAATTTTAAGAAAACATTTAAAAAATTAAATAAAAACAAAAGAACAAAGAAATAGTGTGGTCAGGGCAGGCTTTGCTGGCAGGTGACTTCCCGCAGGTGCAGAGATGAGGAAGTGATATATGTGGTTATCTAGTAGAAGAAAATTCTAGTCAGAGAGAGGAGCAGACACTAAGAATAGTGCTTGCTGAAAAAAAGTAAGGAGGACATTGTGCCTAAAGAAGGGTGAGGAAGATTCAATAAAATGATGAGTTTGGAGAGGTAGATTGAAGAACAGATGAGGTAATTTGAAGGCCAGTATAAGGAGGTTTGCAGTTAACTTTTTTAATGAAATGAGAACTATTGAGGGTTATGAGCAAAACAATAATGTATTACATAATACTTTTAAAAGATCATTTATAATATTTTCAGAAGAGATCTTCCTAAAAGTTTTCATGTGTGTTTATTTTTTGTTCTTCTTTTGTTATGTTACTATTCTAAACCATTATTACCATTTTTGGTAGTGTTTATTTTGTTACTCAAAGCTAATACTAAATATAAAACTTAACCCAAAAAGACACATTGTATGCATATTTACATATACATACATATTTGCCTGTTTGTGTGTATATAATAAAAATGGGTATGCCATGAAGTATAGCACTGCTCTTTCTCAAGCTCACAAACAGAAGTTCTATCCATTCCCTAACCTGTCGTACAACTGAGTAACTACATATCTAAGATTCTAAACATAACATTAATGGGTAAAATATATATTTTTATTACATAAATATATGTATATAATATATATACTATATGTATAAGATATGCATTATTATCATAATTTCCTCATTAAAATTTGATGGTTTTCTTTCTCTAGGACCTCTGCGTGGTAATAAAAATTACTTTGAATTTTCAGATTTTCTTTTCACTGTGAAAAATTTATTTGCATTATATTTCTACATGATTATTGTTTTCACTAAGAAACACAGTTTTCGAATATTTATTTTCTTACCAGTCATCTTATTGAACTCTCTTCATTAGTCTAATAATAGTTCAGTTAATTTACTTTCGTGTGCTCTGATAAGAATTGCAACATCTGTAAATAATCATGATGCTATTCTCCTGTTCTTTGTTATAGATTTTCTCTTTTCTTTTGATATATAAGTTAGATATTAAACTATAAATATAGTAATGCGAGAATTATGAATTTTAATAGGAAGTGCACTTATATTTTATTTTTATAAGTAATATTGTCTGATATGAGCAAATGATTGAGTTGTGCCAAGTGTTAGATTAAAAAAAATCTGTTTTTTAGAACTTAACTTTGACTACTGATAGCTTTGTAGATTAATAATGGCACTTCTGCATAAATTAGAAAACCATTTCAAATATTTCCAATAAACCTTTAGCATGTGTTAAAAGGAGTTAATACTTTTCACTCTGAACTACTGATTTGAAGAATCATATAAACGGCTATTTCAATGTTGGATTATTCTTGCATTTTTAGGAAATAGCACATTTGGTGATTTCATCATTTCTGATACTCTGACAATATATTTCTTGATATTAAATTTATGGTATTTAGAGTCAGGAAACCTGAATATTCCATTTCACTCTTAGTTTTGCCTTGTGACCTTAGGTAACTTATCCAAACTAGCTAAGCCTCAGCATTTTATGTGTAATATGTAGATAGTAAAATAACCTATTCTTTAATACAGTTGAGCGTATTTAATGGTATAACATATGTAAGGTACTTATTATAGATGCTAGCATGCCTAATAAATGTATAGTCATAAATGCTACTGTAATTGGGAAAAAACAGATCTGACACCATATTGGATCTGTTTCTTTTACTTTAATCTTTGTGTTTTACTGCTTTTGCTACCAGTTAATCATTAAAGGGATGTTGCCAAAGCTTAAAAGTATACATAATGGCCCATCTCTGGGAACCCTGCCTTCCAAGCCTGAGTGTTAAGCTACAGTATCTTTAAACTCAGGGAAATGCCCTGACCAAGCCTACCTCTGAATGGCTACAGGAAAGGAGAAATTAACACATGCCCTCGGGAGACTGATGGGAAGACCTGGTAGAAGCAGGAAATACTTGCAACTTATTCCCTTTTTTCTTTCTTATTTCCCTTTTTCCCTCCTCACTTCCCCCCAGTATCCAAAGATAAACTAACATCCAAACCTGGGCAAGAAGGTTATTTGGGACTCTAGTCTGCCATTTTCTTAGTCTGCTGTCTTTCCAAATAAAGTTGCTATTCCTTGCCGCAATAACTTGGCTCTCAATTTATTGTCTTGTGCAGTGAGCAGTACAAGTTTGGACTTGCTAGCTTTACATGTCAGTAGTTTTCCCTATTTTGTATTTTGTTGATAAGCTGTTGTATATCAAGCCATGAAATCATCTTAATACTAATTAACTCCTTAACTAGATTATGGAGTATGATTTAAAATATATATAAATTATTTAATCCTGAAAATTCTATCATAAATTATCCCATGAAAACACCTAAAATCGGTATAATTTCTGGAATTATTATTTGCAAATTCAAATAATTTAAAATTTCTTCTAAGGGAATTTATGTACTCATTGGCTCAGATTAATTTTGATAACATATGTTCTCGACTTTAGAATTTGCTACATTTCGTAGCACATAGGTGTAATTTGGGGTAGGGGTGGTGTGACTTTGGGATGCCACAGTTTGAGGTGGGATTTTAGTTTCCTATCCTGGAATTAAACCTGGGCTGCAGCAGTGAGAGCACCAAATCCTAGCCTTTAGACCACAAGGGCCAGAGGGTTTGATGAAGGTTCCAGTTTTTTCTCCCTTGGGAGAGAATTCAGCAAAGAAATGGAGAAAATAAAGTGGACAAACTGTTATTAGAAGTAGAATATGTATGAAAAGGACATGTGGGAGGGCTCGGAGAGGGAGCTGTGCTTTTGGGGTGGTGTAATTGCTTATATGCAGGCAGTTTTCTGCGTTCTCTCTGGCCAATTATTTTGCTTGTTGCCCACAGCCGATATGACTCAGGACCCTCCCTCGACGTGTCTTTTGAAAAGATGGATTCCAGTGTGAGGGTCTTTGGGAGCTTGGCAGACATTATGGGTTGGCAACCCCTCCCTTCCCTGACCCCTGAGGATCTTTTCTGCGCATGTGTGATCTTAATTCCAAGAAAAATGTGGCCTGCTTATTTTTTACTGCAGCAGAGCTCAGCTCCTCTCTGCTCTTGCCTTTATCTTTTTTTTTGATGAAATGTCAGCAGGAGACAAGCTCCAGCTGCTCAGCCTGGGGCCCATCTACCTCCTACCTCAGTTATAAGTTAAGTATATTTTTTACAGACCTAAGTTACCTGTTAATGAATATTTCTATTATTGTTTTTTTTTCCCAGTGGTATTTATCCATATATCATATCTATATTTGGGGCATATTTATATGTTTAGATTATTTTTCTCCTTTATCTGATTTTAAGTTTGATTTTCCATAGTTCATTTCTCCTTCCTATTTTTTAGACAGTTTTTGCCTAACTATGGATTGGATTTTTAGTTGATTATTTTCAACTTGTGTTCTTTAAAAATAAAATCATATAGATTTCTCTATAGGATATAGAGCAACATGAATAAAATCATAAGTCTGCAAAAATGCACAACTCTCTTAGAGAACTGTTGCTTACATTTTAGTCTCATTTATATGACCAGATATTCTGGCTTTTCGTAAACTAGACTTCAGTTGTTTAAACTCAGAAACCACGTTTTAGGATTCTTACAATACCAATTATGTTTCAAAGCTCCTTTTATACAGCATGCTCTTAAAAGCTGAGTTATACCGGTCAAGGTCATGGACTCTGTAGCTAGATTATCTGTTTTCAAAACATAGTTCCACCAGGGAGTTTTCGCTGTGGCTCAGCAGGTTATCTGTGAGGATGGGAGTTTGATCCCTGGCCTCACTCAGTGGTTAAGGAGCCAGCATTGCCATGAGCTGCGGTGTAGGTTGTAGATGCAGCTCAGATCCTGTGTTTCTGTGGCTGTGGTGCAGGCTGGCAGCTGCAGCTCTGATTCGACCCCTGGACCGGGAACTTCCATATGCTGCATGTGCAGCCCTAAAAGAAGCAAAAGGTAACAAACAAAAAACAAAATAAGCAATCCTCCCAAATAGAAACATAGCTCCATCTTTTACTAGCTCTGTGATCTTGAGAAATATTACTTAATGAAGTTGCCTCTCATTTCCTTCAGCTGCAGTTGAACATAGTGATAGTATCTCATTCCTAGAGTTTTAGTAAAGTTTGAATTAGTCAATGCATGTAAATCACTCAGAATAGTACCTAGCAGTTAGTAAACATTGAGTTATTGTGACTATTTTGTTTTTCTTATTACTATTGTTATTCTATTATTCTTATCATTTATGGATGTCAGAATTATAGAATGATCTGCACTTCAACAGTACAACTCTGACTGGCTTAAAGTAGTGGTTGCACAAATTTAATAAAAAGATATCTTCATAAAAGCTTAATTCCTCCACCATTTAAAATCTCTGACTGAAGCTTCATTTATGTATTCTTATTCACCATTCCATGAAACAAAGTTAAGACACTGTGGATCTTAAATATAATAACAATAATCATCGTCTGTCAAATGAACAGTTGTCTTATGGGATCATGATCTGAATACTCTGATAGAAGTTAATAAAGTAGTCACAAAGGATTCTGTCCACTTTTGTACTGAAGAGGATCATATTTAAGGCTCCATTTAATTTGGAAAATGTCAAAGAACATCAAAAGGGAAAATTTATTGCATTAATCTTTGAAAGACATAAAATAGAAACCTCATATTAGCCAGGGTTATTAATCAAAATTAAGTATTGACTTTGTTCCAGTAAATCCAAATTTATAAGGAATATTGGCTATCAACACCCAGATTATATAGTTGAAAGTTTGGAGTGTTTTCTATCCAAGCATGTTTTAACCATTTGTATTTCTGCTTATAGAAATTATGAAATCTTAAAAGGGTGCATGTATTGTAGTTGTTTTCCTAAACGATATAACTAAATTAAATAAACCTATCAACTTCACTATGAATGTTAAAAAAAATGACTAACAGTGAGTGATGTTATCAAATTTTTGTACTAATAACATAAATGTGTTAGAAATAGATGGTATTAATTAAAATAAGGGATTACTGGAGCTAGGAAAATAAGTTTTTTTTTGTTTTTTTGGGTTTTTTTTTTTGCTTTTTAGGGCCACACATGTAGCACACGGAAGTTCCCAGGCTAGGGGTCAAACTGGAGCTGCAGCTGCTGGCCTACACCACAGCCACAGCAATGCCAGATTCAAGCTGTGTCTTTGACCTACACCACAGCTCACAGTAACCCCTGATCCTTAACTCACTGAGCAGGGCCAGGGATTGAACCCACATCCTCATGGATGCTCGTTGGAATTGTTTCTGCTGAGCCACAACAGGAACTCCTGGAAATAAGTTATAATAATCTCTATTGAAAAGTACAAGTAAGAGTCCCAAACTTAAAAAGATGGACATGGTTATGGAAATGAATCAAGGCATTACATAAATTGAAGCAATTATACTTTCATAGAATATTAAAATTGAGAGATAATGCTTTGATTTTATGAAGAACCTATGAGACAATCTAGAAACATAACTTCTTTTCTAGAGTTGAGAAAATTGAGAATTGACTAAAATAGAATAAATGAGAGCTAAAGTTTACGATTTGAAAAAATTCTTCCATTAATAATATTTAAAGCATATTTGTTGGTTGGTTTGAGGAGAAAAAACATGAATAAATAAAGCTCTGTCAAATTATTTCTGCAAAGATTATATCAAGTATTTCTAATAAGAAAAATACTAAAATTCATAATGATTTGTCTATATTTAACCATGCCTAATATAAAATTTTGTTTGTTTTTATATCCCATTGTTAAATTTGCTCCAGTTTTGACTGTCATTCCTTCCTTTATTCAAAGCAAAACTGAGCAGAATTCAATAGTACTTTCTCATTGATGGTTATCTGTTTTGATTTTACTTTTAAATTATTCAGCAAACATAAAAAAGTATACATAGAAAAGTATACAACACGTATTTCTTCATATATTCACAGTATTTTCCATAAGAAATAATATATTCATAAAAAATTACTCACAGTATTTTCCAAGAGAATGGTTGGAAAGTTAAAGGTAAAGGAAACAGGAATTCTGTTGTGGCTCAGTGGGTTAAGAACCTGACATGGTCTCAGTGAGGGTGTGGGTTCGATCCCTGACCTTGCTCAGTGGGTTAAGAATCTGGTATTGCTACAACCTGCGGCATTGGTCACAGATATGGCTTGGATCTGGTGTTGCTGTGACTGTGACAGAGGCTTACAGCTGTAGCTCCAATTTGACCCTGAGCCTGGGAACTTCGATATGCCACAGGTGCAGCCATAAAAAGAGAGGGAAAAAAATTGGAGTTTAGGGCTTCTAAACATGAATTTTAAAGGAAAAAAAATCTAGTTTATAACAACTTTTGAGATGTAAATATGAAAGAAGTTTGTATTCAATGAGAGGGAAAAGGATGGTTTAATAGACAAATTATGCCAGTGTAAAAAGACATCCAACTGGGAGAAAATAAATACGAAACACTTTTTTATACTGAAAACTGATAAGCAAGACATTAAAAATTGTAGATGATCTAGGAGAAAAAAGGAGTTTAATGAGAACCTATTAACAAAAAAGGTCATTTAAAAAATTGAAGTATAGTTGATTTACAGTGTTGTGTTAGTTTTAGGTGTACAGCAAAATAATTCAGTTTATACATATTTTTTTCTCAGATTATTTTCCCTTAAAAATTTTTGCAAAATATTCTTTTGTCTTTTCCTTTTTTTTAATGCTTCACCCACAGCACATGGAAGCTCCCTGTTTAGGGTTTGACTTGGAGCTGCAGCTGCTGGCCTATGCCACAGCCACAGCAATTCAGGATCCAAGCCACGTCCGTGACCTACACCACAGCTCAGGACAACGCTGGATCCTTAACCCACTGAGTGAGGTCAGGGATTGACTCTGCATCCTTGTGGATACTAGCCAGGTTAATTACCACTGAGCCATAATGGGAACTCCAAAAAGAGTAAGTAAACTTCCTGCGCTATATAGTAGATCAATAAAGATCTTAAAATGTATGTGTTTGATCAGATTCAGTAACAGATAAGATAATTTTGAGGATTATCAAAGTGGATGAATGCCAAAATATTAAAAAAATAGAAAAGCATTAAGGTATTGGCATTATGATAGAAAAGTGGGAAAAGGGAACAAAATAAAGGGTACATTACTACAAAATTCCTCAGAAGTGTTGTCAGTACTTGCTTTTTCCAGTTTCGTTTGTCTCATTCTCTCATAAACCCACACCAAGCTGGTTTTTCACCACAGTCAGTCTACCAAAAGTACATTGATATAACAAATTGTAGGATTTATCTTACTACGTTGATAATATATTCAAAATCCAAGCATTTTTCATTCCTTTCTGTCTCCACTTTGGGATATCATAGTGCATGTTTCCCAGAACTTTGCAGATATTTTGTAGGGTATTTGATCTAAGGATAAGAAGTGAGGGATGGGAGACTGAAGCTTGGAAGGAGGGAAAGCCAGCACAAAGATATTTTATATTAAATTGGTCACTTCTACAGGCAAATTGTGGCTTAATTGTACAGTACACCTGGAGAAGCCATGTGAAATGCCTCTCTGAACAGTTTCTAGGGGAATTTTACTTTGTTAAGTGAAAAGTTCACTCCATAGGGGTTGGATTCCTCTCTACTGACTAGTTGTACATGTATGAGTAGGTTTTGCTATCTGCCCTATGGTGGAGGCAATGGAGAGGCCAGCTCTGGGGGAGTAAAAAGTCGTATGGTGCAAGTCTAAGGAAAGGTGTTTATAGGTAGCGACTATATGAACCCCTGTAAAAACCAAGTTGGTTTTTACATGGCTGGCAGGAATAAGAAGGTTATGAGGTTTTGATCATTTGATCTGATACATAAGAGGTGTCTGATAAAGTCCACTTATGAACTCCATGAATTTCAACCCATATCTTCCCCCTTTCAAAGTGCTGGATAATTGCAACATCTTAAAAGAATTCAAGGAAAAGTAGTCGGTGAAACAAAATCTAATTCCTGCTATTGAAAGGCTTGGGCGAAGACCTCAATATATTTCCAGAGTCTTCTTTCTCTGATCAATTCTAGATTTTTTTCACTGCTGGCCAGTGTTTAGGTAGCTTTCTTATCTGGCTGGAATATTAGATCAATATTTTATCCACCAGCATTTGAATCTACAGTTGCCATGACTTTCTAGGTCATGTTTGCTTCCATTGCTCATACACCATCATTACCAAGAGATGGCCCAGTGCACCCCTGAGTTCTAGATATGCTTCTGCATACCATAGTGTATAAAAGCAACTGTAGATTTTCATTGTTCTGAGGATCAGTTATCCCTGTGAGTTTAGTAACTGATTTGTCTCCTGAAACATTGCCATATGAGGAGCTCAAAGTAAGTAAGTGGTAGTTGTTTCTTGGTAGAAGTCTTCTCCAGCTGGGAACCAGGACCTCTAACACATCAGAGTCTAAAGTTTCAGAGCTGCATAACACAGACTTTGAAAATGGATCACTAAAAGTAATGATGAGAGAGGCACAATCTACTCCTATTCTTGTTTATTGGACTTCTCTATTCTAGCTTTTAAGAATACAGTATATATTTTACTCAATGCATAAACCACCTCCTGGAACAAAGCTCCCCAACCTTATAGAGAATTGTTACCAAGCTGACCCTTTAGCTGAGTTTCTTTTTCTTTCTTCCCCACCCCTTCTTTTTTTTTTTTTTTTTTTTTTTTTGTCTTTTTAGGGCCACACCAACAGCTTATTGACATTCCCAGGCCAGGGGTTGAATCAGAGCTGTAGCTGCCTGCCTACACCACAGCCACAGCAATGCCAGATCCCTAACCCACTGAGCAAGGCCAGGGATCAAACTCGCATCCTCATGCACACTAGATGTGTTCGTTACTGCTGAGCCACAAAAGGAAGTCCCCTTTAGCTGAGTTTCTAACAGGCAATTCTACTATTGTATTATCCTGTTTCTGGGAAATGAGATAGACAGTCTGGAAGTCCTTTTGTCAAAGGTATTTTGTCATGAAGGAACAATTCTAATACTCTGCATGATGGTGTCCGTCCTGGCCTCTTCCAGGAAGAAAGGGATTAAATATAAACAATAAGGCACATAGTGGATTGAGGGTTTTCAGTGAACAGTGCTGGCATATTGAAAGGCCAGCATCAATTTCTGCTCCTGGCAGTGATAGCAATTAGCTAATTCTTGTTCAAAGAGAGCCCATACATATCTACATCCTTGACATAATAGCCACTTCATGCTTGAACTTACTATGTATACCAAGACATTATCCAAGGGTCACAGCAACCACATAAGTGAATGCCTTACCCAAAACCTAGTGTACATTCCAATCAACTATCAGTTATTTTGAAACCACCACATTCTAGGGTTATCACCACTTTGCTTCTGTATATATGGGAGGTAGGCAGTATTGGTAGAAATGAAGAGAAGATAGAAGGAAAACGAGAAGAAGAAAGAAAAAAAGTCCTTCAAAAATAAAGTTACAGGAGGTCTCTGGTGGCTCTGGGTTAAGGATCCAGCATCGTCATCACTATGGCTTTGGTTCAATCCCTTGCCCCAGAACTTCCACATGCCATGGGCATATGGCAAAAAAAGTAATCAAAAAAGGTCTCATGATATATCTCCTTTTTGTTCATTTAAATATATATCTGGGTGTGCACATGTATATAAAGGAGTATAATATGACATAGTTAGAATTGTGTGTACTTATTGTAGAAGTATGTTACATTAAATGAAAACAGAAAGTTGCAAATTGATGTGCATAGTATGTCAATAAAAATAAGCACAGAATATATTTGTATAAAGAGGGGTGTTGAGGAGTTCCCATTGTGATGTAGTGGGTTAAGATCTCAACTAGTATCCATAAGGATACAGATTTGATCTCTGGCCTTGCTTGTTGGGTTAAGGATCCAGTGTTGCTGCAAGCTGCGGCATAGGTCCCAGATGGGGCTTGGATCCTGCTTTCCTGTGGCTGTGGTGTAGGTTGTCAGCAGCTCTGTTACAACCCTTAGCCAGGGAACGTGCTACAGGTGTGGCCCTAGAAAGAAAGGTGTGCTGAAGTATATGTGAGATATTTTTATGTTGATTACTCACTCAGTGGTGAGACTGGAGAAGTATAGGAGAGGTCAGGAGAACATATTTAGCTTTGTCTTTATACAACTTTGCCTGGTTTTATTTAATTTACAGTGCAATGAATAGGCAGTATTCTATATTATAGATACATTCAATAAAGAAGAAATGAAATGTAAATATGTAGGATAGAATTTTGGAAGTATACCAAAATTCTAGATTGGTTTTATTACTGCGGGTAAATGTTTTGGTTGCCTTCTCTAGATTTCGAAGAATGTTTAAAATAAAATGACTTTAGAAATTTTTGAATCAAAAACAGTAATGGCAAGTTAATCAGTTGTGAATGTAGATCACGCTCATGAGGTATTTTAAGCATCGTATTATCTAAATATAAATAATATAGTGTTTTATTTCTCACTGAAAGACTATTGGTATATTCTGGGCTAAAAATCTAAGAAGAAAAGAGTCATACATACAGTTCTCTGTGGAATTTGGGTGTACCTTTGCAATAATTTTTAAAGCTATGCTCTTATTCTGAAGTCTATTTTGAAGCTGTGTGGAAAAACCACTGCCCCTGTAGCCACTCGAGAGACCCAGAGTTCAGGTAATCTCAGACTTTGCTGTGCCCCAAAGTGCTTAACCCTCTTTCCCTTCTGTGCACACATTCCAATCAGCACAAGACACTTTTCATTACTTCCAGAAAACACCACAACATCAGAATCTTTTGGATTTGTAGATAACCCTAAGATCATCATAAAGGGACTTTGAGGCAGCCAGCAAATCTTTCTCACGGAAACACTAATTGGACAGAGACACTGGGCTTTTAAACTTAAGCTCTGTGTGTATTTAAAGTTGACCAAGATTAAAGTGGAAAGAGAAGAGGAAAAAAAGTAATTTGCTTCCATTCACTCATCTCTAGCATTCCAGGAGGGAAACTCTCTAAAGACCAGCTTCGAAAGTTCTGGAGGCCCTTGGTTTGCTCTCATCTTACTGTTTTGTGATAATAATTCAGGGAAGGAAGAAGAAGAAGGAGAAGTAGAAGAAGAAATCTTACTGGGCCCTCTGAAAGGACAAGAAGGTGAAAACTAAACAACCTTTCAACAAAGGTAGTAAGACAATTTAATGGATAAAGAATAATTTTTTCAACAATTGATGCTGAGACAACTTGATATTCATATGAGAAAGAATGAAGTCAGACAAAGATCTCATACCATATACCATATACAAAAATTAACTCAAAGAGTTCCTGTAGTGGCTCAGTGCAAAGGAATCTGACTTGGATCCATGAGGATACAGGTTTGAACTCTGGCCTTGCTCAGTGGGGTAAAGATCCAGCATTGTCATGAGCTGTGCTGTAGGTCACAGACACAGCTTAGATCCTGAATCGCTGTGGCTGTGGCATAAGACAGTGGTCACAGCTCCAATTCGACCTCTAGCCTGGCAACCTCCATATGCCGTGGGCGCGGCCTTAAAAAGACAAAAACAAACAAACAAACAACCAAAAAAAAAAACAGAAATTAACTCAAAATGTATCAAAAACCTAAATTTAAAAGCTAAACTGTAAAATATTTAGGAGAAAAATTAGGCATAAATTTTAGTGACTGTTGATTAAGCAGTTGTTTCTTAGATGTTACACTAAAAGCAAAAGCAACATAGTAGATAACTGGGACCTGATCAAAATTAAAACTTTTGTGCATCAAAGGATATTATTAAAATCCCACAAAGTTGGAAAAATATTTACAAATCATATATTTGGGACTGTATTACAAATATATAAAGAATGCTTATGACTCAATAATGAAACAACAAAAAATACATTTTAAAAAATGAACAAATGATTTGAATATATACTTCTCCAAGGAAAATATAAATATGGTCAATGTGCACAGAAAGACATCGTAGCAATATTAGTCCTTAGTAAGATTAAATTCAAAACCAGAAGATTCCATTTCACATCCTTTAGGATACCTAAAATAAAAAAGACAGGTATTGGCAAAAGTGAGTCACATAATCAATCCTGATGATCACAAGGCCAGGAATTATGCTCTTCTCAACTAAATAAGACCACACCATGGAAAAGCGTCTATACTCTTCTTAGAGTTTTCTAATTGTGCAAACTGACCCAATCTACCTGATTCACATGCTTGATTACAAATATTCGTATCACCTCTTCTCTCTGCACTCAAAGGATATTTTCTTTCTAAACAATGAAGACACCTAAAAATTTTCAAATCACAGCACTAGACTCAAAGTTTCAAGATTATCTCTACTTCAGGTGTTGTTATTGTTTGTTGGTTTTTTGTCTTTTCAGCACTGCACCTGCAGCATATGGAAGTTCCCAGGCTAGAGGTCCAATTGGAGCTGCAGCTGCTGGCCTCCACCATTGCTACAGCAAAGTCATACCCAAGCCACATCTGCAACCTACACCACAGCTCAGGGCACTGCCGGATCCTTAACCTACTCAGTGAGGCCAGGGATTGAACCCACATCCTCATGAGTACTAGTTGGGTTGGTTACAACTAGTAACAAGTGGAACTCCTCTACTTCAGGTTTTAATATGTTTTTTCTTGATCCAGAAACCTATGAAATAACAAACAAGCATCTGACTCCCACGTATATGATACACATTACTGGAGTAGCACAGGATACCTTCAAAAAGTCTCATCCGGAAAGGGAAGAATTGGTAGAAAATTTACTACCTACAGCCATACTGAAATCCATGGGACAAATATAGTAAGGGGCTTCTTTTCTGGAGAGGTGGAAATAGTTCTGGATGAAAGCCCCTGTTTTCCCTTCCAGTCATTTGCTCCATAGTCCATTGTTCTCCATTGCCCTTGGCTTGGCTCTTCGGAGGCTCTACTTTTCTCTAACTCAGCCAAATCTGTATTAGTTTTTCTGAAGTATTTTCTTCTGGGGGCTTAGCAAAATTGTCACTCTGTTTAATGCCTAGGGCAACTTGAATACTCAAAGTTTATTTTAGGTCTCACAAGTCACAGTCTCATTTAGTGTTCCCTGAAATTTATTTTGTCAGTACAACTTACTAAATATGTAGTCAGATTTTTGTTTGCTGTCAACACCATGAGCCAATAGCTGTATTCTCAATAGCTTTTAAGGTATGCATCTCTTTGGTCTTAATTGCCTGTACTTTGAACAAGCAAAGTATACTTCTTTCTGTATATTCATGATCTAATGTTTTGCTTGGCATATATTAGATATTCATTAAATATTTATTAGGTAAGCGAATGATAAGAATTAAAGAAATAAGAAATGTGAATGCTAATGCTTACAAGAAAACTGATAGTAATAGCAATAGAAGAGTTACAAATTAATAAAACAGTGATGTATTATTCTTTTCCAAAGATATTTTATCAGTTGTGGACTAGAGTAACGGAAAAATGGATTATCATGGTGCATGCATTGATACAGACTTCCTGAAGGACAATATAGTGACGAATCAAAATTCCTAAAGTTTTATATCCTCTTATATCATGGCAACTCAAGTTTAGGACACATAGGGAAAATATATGAACAAGGATATAAATGACAGTCTTGGCTACCTTAGCTTACAATAAAGAAATAGCTATAAATGTATTTAACGAGTTAATATGCAATGTTTAAAGCTATTTGTCTAACTACATATCTCTTCCAAGGTACTGTAAGTTTGTATGTATAGTTATTTATTTATGGACACATACTTTAATTACATACAAATGCATATATAAATTATCATGTGTATGTGTATATAAATAAAAAGAGAGAAGTACTCATTTTGTGATATGATTCTGTTTTTATAAAAATGCATATATGTATATAAATATTCATATATACAGAAAAGTATCAAAAGACATATCAAAATATATGCAGTGGTTATTAGATCAGAAATAATTTTCATTTGCCTTTAATTTGCTTATCAGTATATTCTATTTTAAAAAACGAGCATAAATTAGCTCTAATTAAAAAAATATAAGTAAAAGTGACAGCAAAATTTTAAAAACTATTGGCATCAAATCCTCCGCAGTTTATTGATACATACACACAAAATTCCGGTATGTAACTGTGACCAATATACCAATAAGATTATTTTATATGATGATAATTTATAGAGTATAATACCTGTTAATAAGAAAATAGCATTTATATTTCTAAAATAAAATTTATATTTTCATGCATTACTGAATAATTTGACTTAGAATAACAAAAAAGAACCAAAATCAGATAAAAAATTAGACTTTTTTATATCAAACTTTTTAGTTAATTTTACTTGAAATGGTGATTTTTTTCTTTGCTTTAATTTTCATTAGTGGCTTTTCTATTATCATTACAAAAGAGACAGATTAGGGGTTGGGTGGACTTAACTAATTTTAAACATGCTTTATTTACCTTTTAAATCAGTGTTTTCTGCAATGGAACCTCTGTTCCCCAGGGCTCAAGTGCCATTGTTTTAGTGAATCTGGAGCAGGGTTATGGTAGGAGGAGTAAGGAGAGCAAATACCTTCTTGCATTTCCTTTCTTGCTCATTTCCTTCAAAGTGATTTTTATTCCTTTACTATTCTCTCAGGCACACCTTCTGTACTTCTGTATTGATTAAGGTTCTCCAGAGAAACTGAACAAATAGGATGTGTATGTGTATATATACATATGGAGAGGGAGAAAGAGAGGGAGGGAGGAAGAAAGAGAGGGAGGAAGAAGGAGATGTATTTTAAGAAATTAGCTCAAATGATTATGATAGCTGAGAAGATCCAAAATCAGAATCGAAAAGCTGGGGACTCAGGACAACTGATATTCTAATTCCAGTCCTAAAATACTGAAGAACGGAAGATGGTTTATTTCAAGTCCAAAGGGATGAAGAGACCAAAGCCCAGCTCAGCGGTCAAGCAGGAGTTTCCTCTTATTCTCAGGAACATAAGCTTTTTTCATTCTATTCAGGCCTTCTAATGCTTTAATCAGTCTACTGATTCAAATGTTAATCTCCTCCAAAAGCAAGACACACCCAGAATAATGTTTGGCCAAATATCTGGGCATCCCTTGGCCCAGTCAAGTTGACACATAAAATTAATCATCATATCTGCTGATTTCCACTGTTGCCTTGAAATAGTCATTATTTTTAAGGATATGGATTCATTTAAACATACTTATTTTATCAGCTTTTACTGAATACCTCCTCAGTGATAGTATTGCCCCAACTCTGGAGAGCCAGTGAAAAATCCAGATTCACACTCCAGAAAATAAATGATTTTGATTGCACCTATAATGTGGAAATAATTTTAACAAAAAATAATAATGACAGGAGGGAAAGAGAGTAGGACCAATGTGTGCCAAGTCACAGAGGAGAGTAAGTATAACAGTTAGACAAGGAAACTGAAGTGTAGGATGTCATAAAGTAACAAGAGAGATTAAGTCTGTGGAGAGAGATGAGTTATATTGTAGAGCATCTTAGTTATTATGTTAAGCTGTTTGGTATTATTATTATTAGCAATGAAGAGCTACTGCCAGCTGTGATCAGAAGACTAGATTAAACAAAATGTTGGGAATACTAATACATGATTATATGTAGAAATATTTGATAAAGGAAATACTGAAAGGAAGGAGGCAGGAAGGGGACTAAGACCCATTCTTCTAATAGGCCTTATCTAAGATGATAAGTCCCTAGTAATTACTAAGAATGGATTATTGATTCAGTAAAATTGACAAATCATGATAATATATTTTAAAGAGTAGTTCTGAGAGGTAGAGGATATCCAACTATATGCTTAGATGGAGAAGAGAACAGTTATTCAGAGCAAGGAGATCTGCATGTGTACCTTCTGACTTGTGCTGGGCTAATTTAATCTGGGTCATATTAAGTTTATTGTCCTAGGAGTATATATACAGGTAGACAGGAAATCCCACACTTAGGTGGTGACCTGGACAACCTTATGACTTTGGTAATACATCCATATCCACGTATAAATTGCAGCCTTATGCACCAATCATATTCCTCCTTTTCCTCATCACAAATTGCCTGCCTGAGTTCCTTTTTCCTCTGCTCTCTGCTTCATTCCAGAACCTCAGAAGCATTGGTCAACTTGCCTGTGGCAGTAACTGATAATATATTTGTGCTATCTCATTAAAAATGTTGGCTTTTAAACAGAGGATTTCTGTAGATACAGTTGTGTCCCAAAAGTCTAAGCCCTCAGGATTGAATCTGTGGAGAACTAGAAATTGTCAACAAGGAAAGTGCTGGGGCCCCAAAGATATTAGAGCTGTCTCTTAGCACCCAGTGTACTGCGTAAGGTAAGCCAGTGCTTGATCTATCTAGGGATGATCCTTGCCGTTGTAAGATTACCTATCAGCCACACAACAAAGGAAACATATTTACAGACTGTTCTTGTCAAAACCCTGATCAATGTTTTTGTAATAAATCAACTTCTTTATTTCAGAAGTATAAAAGAATGTCACTGTCCTCTGTTTTTATTTGAATCTATTCACTACTTCAGTCCCAATCTTAAATGTGGAAAGGTCGAATTTTAAAAATTGTGTGTACAGCATTATTTCAATTTTTAGAAATCACATATGCATATGTATCTGAAAAAGATGTCCAAAGAAATATGAAGTGTTGCTTGCTTCTGAGAGGTAAGATGAAATGCAACTTCAAATTTATTCTTTGTTGTATTGTTCAAATTACCCATAATCAACACATATTACTTTTATAATCTGAAAAAAAATTAATTTAGAGAAAGTAAAAGGGTTATTCATCACACAATGCATTTGTGGAACAGAATTCACTTGGCCTTAAAGGCATAAAAATTCCTACCCCAAAGGCAGCCCTGAAGGAAATGTATCAGTGCCAACACTGCAACCCCCAGACTTCTGTGTAGATTGGCACCATTGTGCAGTAACATTACCCTCACAACGACCTGCTCAGTCTCTCGTGGCAACTATTGAATTCTGACTGAGGCCACTCCTGTTCGTTCTCTTGCCTACTAGCATAAGTCACTTGGTCGGGCACAGCTTAATTCCTGACTGTGGATTTTGTGAACTCCTCTTATAAAATGGTACAATTACTGCAGGTCATGAACATCAAATGCCACTAACACTTCCAGCTGTGACCACGGAATAGCCTCCCAACAGAAGTACTGCAACATGGTAATAATAACATCCCAGCTGTAGCCACAATCACCGAAATCACTGACAGTGTCAATAATGTATAAAACCCCATGGAAACTCAACTGTACTTGCCAAAAGGCATTCATCAATTTCACTGCCTTTTATCTACCATTTAAAATGGTCTGGTTTTAGTGTTAGGGTTTTAAAATAAATGACTAGGGTAAATAGGCCCTGGCTGAATTGCTCACTATCTGCTTTGAATTGCTTCTCTAAATGTTGGGGACGTGAAGTTCAGCCTTAACCACTCAAGTACAATCTGTAACCACTACATGTTAGGTGATGGGGTGTGAGCAAAGAGAGTTGAGTGTCTAGAGAGGTGAAATTTACTAAGCCCCTTTACAGCTTAAGTTCATTTAAAACATTGCAAAGGACGTAGTAAGAATACAGGAGAAGGAGCTGCTTTGATTTCTCAGAAGTCATTCAGCTTTTAGGAAGATCCAAGGGAGTGAAAATGTGGAAGGCCAAAGGGAAAATGTCTATTTAACAAATGTTACGAATAATAAACTGTAACTGTTACTATACTACACTATAGTGTTTTCCTGAATTTGCTCAGATACATTGCAGGGGAGATTGAACAATTGCTTAGAATGTTTGTGCAAACTTAAATTACTATTGCTGAAGATGGAAAAAACTAAAACGGAAATCAAAAAACAATGGCTTGTTATACTAAAAAAACTGTTAAATATCATACACGTTCAGCATACTGGTCATTGCTATTATTGTAACTTGAACTTGTATAATTATTTAACTTGCTATATCTCTCTCAAATATGTTAGCTCAATTGATTATCTACCATAATTCTGTCAAGTTTTATTATGCCCACATATTACATGTAATAATGTAGAATTCAGAGAGACTGGAATGATATGCTCAGTATTACATGGCTAGTTAGAAAGCAAATGGAACACAAGAACGTTGATATTCAGTCACACAAGCCGCTTTCATCTAGGAAATCCTCTCTTCAACTTTGTGTTTCTTGCTGCAGATAAATACCTATCAAGCTTCAGAAAACGTGTGCTTTGTAACCTCAGACTTTAGACCATGTGAGCCTTCAAACGATCATCTCTTTTCTGAAGAGAATAGTGAATTTTTGCTAGCAGGACAGATCTCCTGAGTAAGGGGCCAGGCAAAGGACCTTACAGGGTAGCAGCAAACAAGAAATAAAGAATATTTGTGGAAAGAAACAAGAGTGAATCTTGGACACCTTTTTTATACACTGATTATTATTTCTTTCAGTAAAAAATGACTGTGCAGCTTAAATGACAAGGATTTTATTGATGCTAAGCATTTAATCAGGAACAAGATTTTTGCCTTTACCCTAGGTTTATAGTTTAGAAGAGGAGATAGAAATAAAAATAAACAGATATATAAGTATATTAAGATATTGCAAAATTTGACAGATGCTATGAAGGACTCTGGGCTTGGCGATAAACAATAAAAAGGGCAAATGGCATAATTTTGATAGACTAGTTCAAGAACACATTTATAAGAAGGTGGAAGTCAAACAGAAATGAAAGATATTTATCCCAGTAATAAACATACTCTGTATACTTGAGAAAATGAATTTCCAACATAGATATAACTGATTTTCAAAAATTGAAAATTGTCTAGATATGATACAAAGTTTTGAGAAGTCTATTGTGGAAATTAAAATCACTTGATCAAAGTACTAGGATCTTAAGAATGTGTGAAATATTAAGTTGCCTAAATGTGCAGAAGTGGAAAATAAAATTAGTGTCTGTTGATAGCCCTCCAAAAACTGTCTCCACTGCTAATGAATGGGATTAAAATTGTGTTTCAGTTGAAAGCTTTATACGTTATTTTCCTCCTGGAGATATCATTTCACATGTCCCAGCAAAGCTTTTCAAATGTGGTGCTTTTGGTGGATTGTGTCTTAGAAGCTGTCAAGTTGAATATGCAATGCATTCCAACAGGAAAGAGAATTATGACTTCTTCCCTGTGAGTGCGATATTTGTCCCTGCATTGTTAAGAATCAAAGACATAAAATTCTTACTGAGTTTATTATTCTAGATCTCAACATTTTCTTTGGTGTACATGAATAACCTAATATTTGATATAATTTTATTATAGAACCTTTTATTATAAACATAGCCTGTTCTAGAACTGCCCCAAATCTAAAGCTGAAATGAGTGAAACTAATCACATTCCCCACCTTCCATAATATTTTCCTGCCATTTGTTTTCAAATAAGTTTTATTTGTTTCAAATTTGTAGAAAATTTCACACAGCATTGAGCTCTGGCCACTGTCTCATCAATGCAGCAAATTCCAGTAGCTGAAATAAGCCATTGGAGTTTTGTGAACCTGAAAAGACTACCTTGCAGAGTTGAGATTTTTATACCCTGTATGGTTTCAAGTGAAGACTGAAGGGTCATCCATTAGGGAATGAAAGTTATATTCTTCATGTTCTGAAGTTCTTCTTATAATTCTATGACATAAATTGAGTCTATTTGAAATTATAACACCAGTTGAATAGGTTAACAATGAATCATTCAGAGAAATAATTTTGAACCACTTTGAACACCTTGCCCGTGTATGTTAAATCAAGTGAAAAAAAAAATTTTTTTTTCTTTTTTAGGGTCGCACCTGTGGCATATAGAGGTTAGGGGTCAAATTGGAGCTGCAGTTGCTGGCCTGCACCAGAGCCACAGCAACACGGGATCGAAGCTGTGTCTGTGACCTACACCACAGTTCATGGCAACACTGAATATTAACCCACTGAGCAAGGCCGGGGATCAAACCCATATCTTCGAGGGTCCTAGTCAGGTTTATTACTACTGAGCCACAATGGGAACTCCCATCAAATGAAAAATTTGACATAATTGTTTTAATAATATTTTAATGCTTTAAGTAGTAAAGAACAACAATAATAGACTACTTACTGGTAATAACCAGTACAAGCATTCATTTCTGAGATAAAGTATCCCAGCAGTCAATGGCAGAGAAGCATGGCATCTGTAAAGCAAAAAGACTGGCAGTAGGAAGCTTAGTTTTATTTTTAGCTCTACCACTGATTAATTCTTCAGTATTACGCATTTCCTTAACCTCTCAGGGCCTCACTTTCTATACCTATATAGGAGTTGGAGGATATCTAAAATTTATTCTGCAATCTGACTCTGAGAGAGGGTAGACTCCTCTTTTAGTGATTAACAAAGACGTAGTTATTGTGTATATGTCATTTTCTCTTTGATTTGATTTCTCTGCTTTTAATTTGTAATATTTCTATTTGTCAGTATGGTATACTGGGTAAGGATATGGGTTGTGGAATAGATCACCTGGGTTTAAATCTTTGCTCTGTCACCAAATGGTTACTAAGTGTGATCTTGTATAAATTTCTTTGTTTTTCTGCACCTCAGTCTTTTATCTGTAAAATAGTGATTATGCTGGTATTGAATGAACAAATTGTCATGGGGACTGAATGAGTTTGCGCATGTAAAGATGTTTAAATTGTTTCTGACACATGGTAAACACTCAATGATGTTACCTATTTTTGTCTTTTTCGATATTTCATTCTTTTTACTTTTTATCTCATTTGAGAACAAGAATGATATAAAAATGAATCTGTGGGTCTACACTATGTGAGTGCAGTCAGGCATAAGAGACGATTTCATACAAAGGGAATTTCAGGCTACTTTTCAAACTCAACAATTCAGTGGGAGACTTTTTAAAAGTTGTCTATGCTTCTCTTTGTAATTAATTTAAAAAATATAAAAATTGGGCTTCTTTTCTTTGATCCATATAATAGACTTCTTTAATTTTGAAAATATACCCCTAAATGAACTTATCATGTAAAGTACATATAAAATGTATCATAACAACATTGTCTAGAAATGTTTCCACCACATACGCTTCTAAATTTGAATCCATGATAATTTCAGGCTTTATAATCACTACTGAAAAAGCAGTGTTTTTCCAAAACCACAGTGACTTAGAAATGGACTTAGAATTGTTGTCTCTGGTCATATGCCATTTTTTCCACAAATATGATTAAATCCTTTAAATAATGAAGCACTATTGGGTACCTAAAATTGATGCTTAGAAGTGGCAACTTTGTCCACTTTAAATCCATCTTTTTTTTATCCTTACTTTCTTTTCTGACCCAGATCTGGCTGCCAGTGCACATGAAAGAAATTACAAAAGCTTCTCAGTCACTGCGACTCGGGTTCCTTTTGCACTACAGCATTTGTCATTGCCAAAACAGCAGAGTTTAATTAAGTGTTGTGAGCAGCCTAGTGAGAAACACACTTTAAATTAAACCTCTGTACATGCAGCTATTGGTTCTTTACCTCCTGAACAATCAGCGGGGTGTTAGGCATAAATTCTGTCTCTCAAGGGAAACGCAGCTCCATGCACCTCTAGAGATTCATAAATGATCCTGCTTTCTCAAAACCATATCTTATTAAAGCACATTTAATTATTTCTAAGTTTTAAACACCGATAGATGAAGGCGATAATTAATGTGCCTACCACTAAACATTTTATTTACTCTTGATATATTAATGGTATTATCTAGAAAATATGCTACAGTTTCAGGTTTAACAAAATTACATGGCAAATTATCTTTTGATGCATCAAACAATCGTTAATATAATGGAATAAATTATTTTAACACCTCAGTAGTAATGGATGGGTAAAAGAATATAAGCATTTTAATTTTCAGAATGTTTTTGCAATTACACATTTCAGGGGGCACTTAAATCAATGATGCAAGTGTTTGAAATTTTAGAAACAGAAACAAAAGAACAATTTAGAAGTAAGACTTGTGGGTTTCTTAAACGCAAGGGGTATCTAAGTGTAACTGGTTCTCTCCATAACAGCAAAGTTCTGGCACAATGTTTGTATGAAAAGCAAAATAATTTCTTCTTAAAATTAAATTGCTATGTGCTCAGTCCCACTTAAAGGTTCACATTTAGATTTTTGCTTAAAATGAAGAGAATGTCATGTAAGTTTTAAATCCACTTGGTTAAATACAGTCTCATATAAAATAATGGTGATGATTTTTCTCAACTGAGCAGAGTTTATCAGAGCAAGTGAACAGTCAGGATAGATGACCATATCCATAAAATATTCTTGACTTGTTCCACAGCACCATGGGGTAATTTCACACTCTAGAGGACATTCTCAGGATAGGCCTGCTCTACAAAGATGCAGACAAGATGAAAAGATGGTCTATTATTCAGTAGCATTAGGCACAAATATTTACCTGTTCTCTGGTAACTTGGATCCTATATCTTATCTTTCAGGTTTGGCAAATTTCAATAAAGTTGATGCTGCTAAAAGTTCTCCCCATTAATTAGGAAGTTCTTGCCTGGAACTTTCAAAGACAAGCTAAATATGGATCATTGTCTGTCATAAAATCATTTAACTCTTGTTTCACTGGAGGATGCCCCTCTCCAAAATCTCTGTTGGCACCGCGATTTTATCCTTTTCGCTCTATACTTACAACAAGTAGGTGAAGTAGCTTTCGGTGATTGTATTTAAATATGCAAAAGAAGACACACATGCAGGAGCACCCACTTCAAATTAGGCAGTACTCTCAAATATTTCAGGATTAAAGTATTGGTTCATCTTGTAGCAATACTGACTAGACTAATTGAATATAATTTATACTAGTGATCGGTAATGTTGATTTAAGTGAGTGACCATGTATATTATAATTCACTTTTTTGATGAGGACTTCAAAGAGAACATGCATGTTTAATGATTTTTAGGAATGTATCCTGGGTTACCATTGCAGGTGCTAAAATAATATGTGTTCTTATAAGATAATTAGTTATTACTGATGTTGATAACATCCAAACAACTTGATATATTCACATTTTTTTTATTGGTGTGTCATTTCCATATAGTGTGCCTCAGGGTGTACATGCAGTCCCCTCAAATGGCTATTAAACTTTTCATTTACTTTTTTATTTATATTCTCCATTTTTTTTCACTTTCTCCATTTGTCCTTCAGATTCCCCACTCTTACTGTAATTGAGAGTAGCAGTGAAAGCGCAGCAAGTCGCAACACAAAAATCTGAGTGGGACTATGCAGAATTAAAGCAGCCATACAAAAGCAGAAGTAACTTAGGGGTGCTCTAGGTCATTTTGTTTACTGGGTAGCCCTTGTGCTCAAAAATATTTCCATCTCCCATTCCTAAATTATTTCACCAGCTGGTTTCACCAATGATAGATTAATTTGCTTTTACAAGCATCCTCTTTAAAAATGAAAATACCTTCAGGAAGATTTAGTGACTAATACTCCCTACATTAATATGAATAGTTTTAATTAGGCTGCCTCCCCCTAACCTCCAAGTAGATATGGGCTGCACTGAGAAAAAAGGTGCTTTGGGTGGTGGAAAAGACATAGTCATCAATCCTAAAACTTAATGATAGTTTGAAGAATTAGTTAAGAAAGAGGGAAGAGAAGGTGTTACCTAATAGAGTGCCCCAAAGCAGAGGAGTTTGGAAGCTAGATTTTTCTGGTTCCAATCCCAGCTCTACCACAGGTTAATACTGCAGCAGTGGACAAATTAATTAGCTATATTCTCCTAAGTAAAATAGGGATGATGATGGTCACATGCCCATTTTATAAGGTTGGTTTAAAAATTAAATAAATTGATAGTCATAAAATCTTCAGCACACAGGAATATGTAAAAAGTGGTAGCAAATTTTATTGGAACTTTTTGGTGAGAAAAGTATTAGGCAATCATTCATTAATCCTCTTAGGTCAGATGAATTACAGATTTTGTTGGAGTCCCCATTGTGATGCAGCATAAATGAATCTGACTAGTATTCGTGAGGATGCAGGTTTCATCCCTGACCTTGCTCAGTGGGTTAAGGATCCAGCATTTCTGTGAGCTGTGGTGTGGGCTGCAAACACAGCTCAGATCCTGTGTTGCTGTGGCTGTGGCCTAGTCCAGCAGCTGCAGCTCCTATTCAACCCCTAGCCTGAGAATTTCCATATGCCTAGCCATGGGTGCCGCCCTAAAAAAAAAAAAAAAAAAAAAAAAGAGGTTTTGTTAAAAAAAGTACTTATCTTTCGGATCTTTCTGCAACCTAGCTCTCAGTTACAGAATCATAAATATTCTGTAGCTAAGCCCTGCCCTGACCCTGCTCCTTCAACGACCTCCCATATTCCATCTCAATTGTTTCAATTCTTTATTTATTGTCCCTTGTCCCTTGTCTCTTCCTTTCTACTGCAGTCTTAGCTCCATCACTTACCTCAACCTTGTGTTTGTCTTCTTAATGATATGTACCTAAAGGAGTTTGTCTTTCAAGTATTAAACACTGACAATACTGTTTAGAAAACTGCCCAGAGGGCAGAAAATTCTTGGTTTGAAATAAATATTTTAAAGCCCTAGTAACGCTCTGTAGCTCTGATCTTTCTTTCTTTCTTTCTTTCTTTCTTTCTTTCTTTCTTTCTTTCTTTCTTTCTTTCTCTTTCCTTCCTTCCTTCCTTCCTTCCTTCCTTCCTTCCTTCCTTCCTTCCTTCCTTTCTCTCTTTCTCTCTTTCTTTCTCTCTTTATTTCTTTGTCTTGTTAGGACCCCACCTGAGGCATATGCAAGTTCTCAGGCTAGGGGTCAAATCAGAGCTGTAGCTGCTGGCCTATGCCAAAGCAATTCAGGATCCAAGCCGTGACTGTGACCTACACCACAGCTCACCGCAACGCCAGATCCTTAACTCACTGAGCAAGGGCAGGGATCAAACCTGTGTCTTCATGGATACAGGTTGGGTTCGTTACTGCTGAGCCACAACAGGAACTACAGTAAAGCTCTGTATTTCTATCTCAAAGATCACATATGAAAATAGAACCAAATGGATACATATGGGTGAAATTTGGGATCCAATTTAAGATTTGAAAAAAAGTAAATGGTTCAAAACAACCAGAGTGCAAGTAAAATTTTTGTATACCATCTGTTTATTTCTCAGAAGTGCCATAAAGGACAAAATCCCAAACAACAACTTGGGAAAAATCGATTTAACATTTTAACATACAACAAAAAGAACAGCAATAAAACAGGGAAACGGGAAGATGAGGAAATCAATTCTATACAGAGTGTGTGTAAGCTTTTATATGTTGTTTTTTTAATCAAGTTAGTCTAATAAATCAGGAACTATTCCTTAATATTTCATGTAATATTTCTTTTATAGCTGCAACTCAAGTCAATCTTAATATGAGATCTTCTAACATAAATCTTTCAAGATAGAATTTTTCTTCCTTTTCCCTTCATTTGTTACCTTACTATTTTTAAGTAGAAAGATATTTAACACCAATGAAATAAGTTAATATAGATGTTTAAAAAAGAAAGTAAATATAGTTGCCATGACTCAGTAGTGCTACATGAACCCCATTCCCTGAAACTTCCATTGATAAGAAATCAGTAAGATCTGTTCACAAATAGCACTATACTCACAAAGCCCACATACACAGAAATACACATTTAAAATATTCTAACAAAAATTATACTTTACTATATCTTTACAACTTGCTTTGTAAAGTTAATATGTCATAGGCATTGTTCCAAATCACTGCATATAGTTTTATCTGAATTGTATGGCTATAGCAAACTGTATTCAAATATTTTCCTGTCTTAAAAATATTCCAGATAATTCCAATAATAAATATGAATTTTCTATACAATATCACTATATATATACTATTGCTTACTATTATTACATGCAGGTAATGAACTAATTAATGATGACTGAAAGCACAAAGTGCCGTGTGTGGACTACATAATTATAATAAAGGATTACAGCTAATAAAAATGCAATTAAATGAAAAAAATACTTTTTTTATATTATACATACATATATATAGTGAAAGTGTATAGAAAAATTTTAGTTATTTGTTGTATTGAAGGAAAGACTGTTATCTTTTGTAGGTAAGGACCAAGGATGCTAAATATTTAATAATCTGTATAACATAGGGATTTTGCAATCTCCACAGACATTGTGCAGTGAAAAATATTTATAATGGGAAGAATTGCACATTAGCACTGTACTGCAGTTGATAAAATTGTTTCCCACAGGGGTATAGGTTAACATTTATGATACATCAATATATGTACACCAGATCTGAATATTTAAGTGAATGAACAGCATGTGGTGGGAGCCATGTTGCTTGTTGTTGTAGAAAGTGCAGATAAACGAAGGGAGGAGGCCAGAATGAGCCACTTGGTAATGGATTAGAATTGGAGACATTATTATGAACTTAACCATAGTTAATCTAGGTGCAAACGGTTCTATACAGAGTGTGTGTATATACGATGTGTGTGTGTATGTTCATGTGCACAATATATTTCCTGTTTTATTATCTGAAATGCTTAGAAGCAATAATACCTCAGTGTCGCACCTAGTGCATTTATCTTGGTTTCCAGTACCATTCTCTACGTAAAAGGAACCAGGACTCCCTGAAAAATTGGTTGATTTGGGGACCGTGCAGGAAATTTGTAAGATGAGGTGGCATATTTTATAGTGCCAGAAATAAGGAAGTGATAGTTTGAATGTACAACAAAAATAATCAAATTTGCTGTGGTAATTATTATTATTATCATTATTATTTTTTTTTTTTTTGCCTTTTGTCATTTTAGGGCCGCACTCGCAGCATGTAGAGATTCCCAGGCTAGGGGTCTAATCGGAGCTGTAGCCACCGGCCTACACCAGAGCCACAGCAACACAGGATCTGAGCCGCGTCTGCAACCTACACCACAGCTCATGGCAACGCCGGATTGTTAACCCACTGAGCAAGGCCAGGGATCGAACCTGCAACCTCATGGTTCCTAGTCGGATTTGTTAACCACTGCGCCATGATGGGAACTCCCTGCTGTGGTAAATATAATACAGTGTGGGCTGGCTTCTACCATGTTCCTCTGAAAAAATCATTCACACCATGACAACTTGGAGAACCTTCTAATTGGGAGGAACTTTGCCATGAGTTCATCTCGTGCAGTGTTTCTTAAACTTGAATGTGCATGAGAATCTTTGGCGGTCAAATTTAAATGCATAAACAGATTAAACAAATCTGGGGAGGAGCCTATGATTCTGCATTTCTAAGCTTCTAGATGATTCCAGTGCTGCTGAACCTGCAGGTCTGTTTATTACACTTTGAAGGGCATGAGCTTTAGTGTATAGGACAGGGAAAGAAGCATGAAGTCAATGAAGATATTTCACTGGATTACTCTCAACCCTGGGAAAGAACCAGCACTGCTCTAAGCATCCAACAGAGTTAACATTTCCATCAACAACTTTATGTGACAAAAGAAAGAGCCTGACAATGACAACCGTTTGCAGAGCAAGGACCCAGAACCTTTAAGACCAGGGCTAGAATTCAAACTGTCATTTACCAACAGGAGTAATAAATAGAAAGTGACCAAAGAGAGATCAACGAGGGAATTTTCACAATAATGTGTCTAAAGGGGAAAGACAAAATGCACAAATTGAGGTGGAAAAGTTCAGATTGGCAGAATGAGATCTCAGGGCGTGATGGGTGACTATGTGCAAAGCACATTGTGAGTAGTGAAGGCAGTAGGGTGTGTGCACTGAGGTCTACATGAAACTGCTTAATTGTCCTTACGGGGCACCCTCCACCACCACCCCTGCCTAAGGGTAGCCCATTGGCAGTGCAGAGCTTGATTTTGAAGTTCATGATTAAAGAAGTATGTTGGAGATATGGGAGCGACTGATAGGGAATAGGACTGACAGAAGTGAGGCTGCAGAAGAAAAATGCCAACATTTTAATTAAAATACAAATGGAAAGTTTCTTACAAATGGAAAGCAACCAGAAAAATCTAACATACATGCAAATTTGTTTGGCTCATTTCCTCATTTCATTCAGGTCTGTAGGAAAACGTCATACTATCAGAGAGATCTCTAACTGTGCTATCTAAAATAATGCCCCTTTTTATTTACTTATTTTTTAAACCATACTTAATTATTCATTGGTGCCAGGTTTTACATGTGTGTGAATGTGTATACACTCAGACTTATTTAGGTATCTTTTTTTTTTATGACTGTTTTCTCCCCTTGAATTCAACCTTCAGGACATTGTTTTGTATACTCCTTTCTCCTCAGCTTAGAAGAGTCTGTCTTGTTTTGTATACTCCTTTCTCCTAAGCTTAGAAGAGTCTGTCACATAGCAGTTGCTCAATAAACTTGTTGAACAAGTAAATGAGTGGATGTATCCCTGCTTTAATATCAACCAGATGATATTACAAATGAATAAATCAAAATACATATGTTATGGGAAAAAATATGTCAAAGAGTCATGGGATCTTCTATCAGTGTTATCTATAGTGGGAGGATAAAATTTTAGTGAAAATGATAGTTTAGATGTCAAAATAATTATGGCATTCACATTATTTTCTTTTACTATCTAGAGAAGCAACTTAGGTCTCAGCAAATCTGGGTGTGGGAAGAGCTCTCAGGGTTATACATGATAATATTTTCAGAGAGGCCAAAATACCTACACCATGCACATATATTAAAAACTCTTTTCTGAATAAGTGTTTCATATTCGAACAATCCCTAGCCTATTCTAGGCTCAAGAGCTTGATCCTAAATGTACTGCTGAACTTGAGCTTCCTGCTGGGAGCACAGCAAGTGTCCTCTGAGAATGAGGAAGCTGAGAACCACATACCAACAGGAACAAGTGCTTTGAAATTAAATGGTGTTTGGAAATTGACCTGGTAGGTAATAATCTTCTATATGTAACTTGTGATTTATTCTAATTTTAAATTGTCAACTCATGCTCTCTGAAACATAGATGACTTCTGCATTTCTATAATGCTAGACCTGACAACCAAAGAATTTCTCTTTTTTTTTTCAACCAAAGACTTTCTAGTTTTCTCTCCCTTGAAAACTGATATAGTATTTTGTATGTCAGTCACACAAAGTCCTATGGCATGTTTTGTAATTCAATATTTACTAAGCATTAAAGAAATATAATTTATAATTTTTTCAATTACATCAATAAATCCAAATACAACATGCAGGCTGCAATTACAATCTTAGAGAAATCTGGGCTACTGTAAATATGGTTAATGACAGATAAATATTTTTAAAGGAAAGATGTAATCTAAAATATCCAAATAATGTAGTTCCCGTCATGTCTCAGTGGTTAACGAATCCAACTAGGAACGATGAGGTTGCGGGTTCAATCCCTGGCCTCGCTCAGTGGGTTAAGGATCCAGCGTTGCCATGAGCTGTGATGTAAGTCGCAGATTTGGCTCGGATCCTGAATTGCTGTGGCTCTGGTGTAGGCTGGTGGCTACAGCTCCAATTAGACCCCTAGCCTGGGAACCTCCATATGCTGCAGGTGTTGCCCTAGAAAAGGCAAAAAGACAAATAAATAAATAAGTAAATAAAATATCCAAATATAAAGAAAATATCTATTGAGAAATGGTTAATTCTCTATGGTTGCAGCTTTACCAAGAATCTCTTTTATTCACTTGTTAAAATTAACTGGAAAATAGTCACAAGTTTCCAGGATAATTTATTGTTGTGTTTTGTGATTTTCTACCTGTTTGCTTTCTAAATTTGCCTTCTTGTTTGCTTATTTTGTGAGAAATGGGTTTACATCAAGTATTGTCCATCAAGCAATGAGTTCCAAAACATGAACTTGGCTTCCCACACAGGAATGTACAGTTCTTAGGCAGAATGTTGGTAGTATTTCCCACTGAACATAAAATTCTGGCAAGGACTTCAGCTTGCCAGAATGCACACAAGAATGTACAGTTCTTGATGTTGGTAGCATTTCCCTCTGAAATAAAATTCTGGCAAGGACTCCAGCTTAGATTCTCAAATGGAGATCTCCCCATTTATTTGTTCACTCTTCAACAGAAGTGATGGGTGAAGGAAGGAAACAAACTCATAAATGTCCTACAGATTTGTCTCAAAAGAAAGACAGAAATGTCTTGTATTTTTAGACTATAATCTACTCCACTGCTCAGAAATGCATCCAGGCTTGAATAGATGAAATCTCTGTAAAAGTCACTGTCAAAATCTATATATTTAGCACCAAATGACATGTTCTAGCAAATAATTCATTGACTACCTTCAGGGTCAGTCAAGCCATGCCATTCAAATAGATTTTTAAAAATAAGAATAAACATTTAAAATGCTATCTTTTCCTTATTGGTTGATTCTGACCAGCTCTAACATAGCCAAGAAATAACAGCTTCTGAAGGAATTATCATCAAGTTGAGACAATGAACAATACTATTTTATCAAGAGAAGGATGAATATTCTTTCTCCAAGTAACCAAACATACCTAATATATTTAAAAAGTTAATCAATTCAGAAAGGACAGCAAATTTAGTTTCATTTAGACAAGACAAAAATAAGTATTTTTTAAGCAGAGTCAATGGAATAAAATTTTCATTTTTTAGATTATTTGAAAACAGAAGGACAGATATTTGGAAATCTACTTCTTCAACAAATATGTATATGGCGTGCTTACATTCTAGCATTTAGAATGACAGTTGATGAAATACAAGTTAATATCTTGAGATAGAAACTGATATTATTTTCATGGTGCCATTTACACCAAAATATTTCTCAAAGAAATCATCACAATAATCACCATCTGTTCATTTACCTGTTATTATGTAACAAACCACAGCAAACCTTAATGGCTTAAAATAATAATTATTTATTCATGACTGCATTTTCAGTTGTCTCACTCAGCTGGGGGTTTTTTCTTGCTTGGTGTTACTTATATGGAAGCAGTCCCCTGGGGATTTGACTAGAGATGGATATTACAAGATGGCCGCACTCATGAATCTGGTGGTTCACTTGGTCAGTCAGGTGTAATGCACAGAATCTTTTCAATATAGCTTCTCCAGGAGGATTGCCCAGGTTTCATTCACAGTGGCAACAGTATTCCAAGAGCACATGTATGGAAATTCAAAGCTTTTTGAGGCTTGGGCTCACAAGTCACATAAAGTCTCTTCTACCTTATATCATTGATCAAAGCTATTTCAAATACCAGTCTAGATTCAAAGGGTGGAAAAGTTGACTCAATTCCTGAAAGGAGGAATGGAAAATAATTTATAGCCACAACACAAAATGTTATATTTTGGAAATTTTAAACTCACACCATAAAAGAGCAGACAGAGAATAATATCATTTGCATATGTTCAGCCACTCCTATGCTTTACACTCCATCTAGAATAAACAAAGACAGTATTTGAAAACTTTATTATTGAGAGAACATATGACAGAAGGTTATAACAAAGACAGCAAGTGGCTTGCAATTAATTAGGTGCGAGTTGGTCATTTTGGGGTAGCCTTAATGAAAAAATATAATTTTGTAAAAAGGAATATCACAAAAAAATTGTATTTTAGTGGCTCTTTAAATATTTCTTACAAATTCATATTTTTAATATCATATAAGGAATAAGATTTTCATGTGTATAAGGAGGACCATGATAATTAATATAGCTTTGTTAAACCTCAATCTTTGTAATTTTGTATCAGGAGACTAATGCAATTGGTACTTGGACTTTGTTTTGAGAAACAGTGATTTTAAGGCATATGCTTATCAGAAGACAACCATCAGAAAATATAAGTAATAAAAACAGAAGTTAAGCAAACACATTTTGAGTCATGCTATTATGCTATTTAAAAGTGAATTATGCTATTTAAAAGATTACTCAGACAGTTGAATTTATCACTATTACTATAAAAAATCAGTCATGCAAATTTAAATGTGATTCATGATTTTTGTAAGAGGTTGAGCAAAAATACAGACAAAGTTATTTTTGACTTCAAGAAGATAAGATTTGGGGAAATGACTAAATTAATTTTCTCTTTTTCAAAATGTATTACTAACATTTAAATACTACTAATTGATTACTTTTTGAAGATAAACTCTAAATACATTGTGTAAAATCTGGTTACAAATACTTAGAACTTGAAATTAACTCAAATTGTGAAAACTCAGTTTTCTATTATGTGGGTCACTTAAAGAAAATGAAAACTTTATTTTATTTTTTTATTTATTTCATTGGATGATAAATTAGTGATTATTTATGGAAGTCAAAGAGACAAATGGTGACTTTAAAGGTATAAATTACTAGATATGAAAAAATCCCCAAGTTTAAACAGATATTATATCCATAAAGTCTCTCAAGCAGCACAGGAATCAAAGCACTCCTACCTAGTTCAAATCTTATTTGTGACATGCCAAGCCCTATTTGTGACAACCAAGTGCAGAAACACAAGTTAGGGAAGCAAGAAAATTAATAAATAACAGCTTTAAGTTGAAAATCCTATAACTTTAATTGTTTTCACCCCCACTGGGCTATGTGATATTAGTATGTTAACTCTCCCAATGATTGTGGCAAATTAAATGACAAATAGTGGTATTTCTCCCCACTTTTTAATTTTATTGTAATTAATTATCACCCAAAATGTGTAAATCGCCATCCTGATTGTTTTTGGAAAATAAAGTGAAATGCTATCATCATACAAAAGTTGTCAATAATTATCCTTTCTAGGAGTTCCCGTTGTGGCTCAGCGGTTAGCGAACCCAGCTAACATCCATCAGGATGCTGGTTTGATCCCTGGCCTTGCTTAGTGGGTTAAGGATCGGGCGTTGCCTTGAGCTGTGGTGTAGGTTATAGATGCAGCTCGGATCCTGCATTGCTGTGGCTCTGGTGTAGGCCTGCGCCTACAGCTCAGTTTGGACCCCCTAGCCTGGTAACCTTCATATGCCACATGTACGGCCCTAAAAAGACAAAAAGACCCCCCCCAAAATTTTATCTTTTCTACTATCATTTTATTTATACACCATACACATAAGTTATTTTTCAAAAAGGCTTTACTTTTTTATGAAACAGAAATGCTCATCCCTGTAACCAAAAGTAATAGTCAGGACTTTCATACACATAAACACATTTAAATGAAACTTTAAATAGATCATCATCTGCAGATCTTGCATTGCCAGTGTGAGATATCGAATGTGGCAGTCAAGCTCTTGGCAGACTTGGGGTTAAAAAATACACATAGCCGTTTACATGAACCTTAAACAAACTTGCAGCAGCATTTTTCTTTCAGTCGACTGACATTTTTCTTTATGTTTCGTCAGTTATATCTGAGTGATCAGACAGCCACTACACGTGGTACACCCACCAGGATTATTATCTAGACCAAAGGCCCAAAGCTCATTGTAGTAGGCATGTAATTCTTTACAATGTATGCCACGTTAACTGTGTTGGGTTATCTATTCAACAGCTGACTGAGCTGGGCTCTCAAGCTCTTCTCAACAACCATGTAAGAAGCGATGACAATTGTACTACTTCATAACAGCTGCATGGAACTCTGACACACACTTCACAGCAACCAGTCATCTATATAAACCAATTTCAGGAGCAAAATTGCATGGTGCCTCTACTCTGTTATAAACACAATGATATCCACTCAAAGCTGATAAATGCACTACATTTCTCTGGAGCTTAAAAGAATCAGTTCTTTGCATCTGAGATTTCTTTCCTACAAATTAAGCCTTTTTCTGTCCTAGCCATTAATTTAGAACTTTGCAGAGAACCAGACAATTTAGATTTCGAATATCTGTAAGATAAAAAACTTCAGCATTAACATTTTGGTTCTTCAACAAAATACTCTTTTCTTTTTTTTTTTTTTTCAGTGTGTGTAGCAGACTTTCTCAGCTGATATGAAGCAGAATGCAAAAGGAAGAAGCAATTAAGGTTTAAAATACTTACCAATGCCGTAGCAATTTTCCAATTAATTATAGTATCTTTTCATAGGATTAAACACAACACAATCCTTATTATTGAATAAAACATCTATAAGCAGCCTGGAAACCACAGTTAAAAGACTTAAACGTTAACCACTCTATGTTTGGTGAATAATGAAGCTTTGGTGGATCAGTTAATAATTTCAAAAGATTTGAGTAAGACAAAGAGCCTGCTAATATTTTTAAATACATACGTGCATTACTAACATATTTTTGAATACGGCTTGAAAGAACATGGGTAAAAATTATGCATGGGTCCAGAAGACAGAAACTAATTTTTGCATGTTTACACCAGTGTCATATATACATATATCTACATATAGGTATATTTTATATATTCATTTAATATCATTTCATAGATCAGAAGATATATAAACATACATATTTTTAATTTATTCAACCTAATAATTCTATAGGGAGTCAGAAGAATGGAATATGTGTGCTAGATAAAAGTGAACAGAATTCCTGTGTGGCTCAGTGGTTGAGTTTCTGGCATTGTCACTGCACTGGCTCAGGTCTGATCCCAGGCCTAGGAATGCCAACATGCTGTGGGCGTGCCCAAGAAAAAAAAAAGATAGGGTGAACATATGTTATTTCATAAGAACTGTACTTCAATAAATCATAACTTATTAATATACTGGGACTTCATTACGGGGAAAAATCCAGTTTATGCCTAGTAGAGTTTACTTCCTAAAGAATTGGAAAGACCAGGTTATTACATTATTTGAACTGTATCATCTTACAGAATAATAATTAGTAGCCCTTGACAATTTGTTAATGTATAACAGAAGCTGACATAACTTCTGGCATCATTTAGTAGCACACAAGTCATGACACTATCTTATAATGATAAATTTTAGTTTTATAAGTGGAGTTTCATGTCAGGTTTCATGTACAGAGATTCCCTGCCTTGAAAAAAGAAGTGTGAATGGGCGAGGACAAGATGGTCTTAAACTCACCTTCTATCACATGATCACAAAATTACAATGAACTGTTGAACAACCATTAACAAATAGACTGGAAACTACCAAAAAAAAGATATCCTATACCCAAAGACAAAGAAGCCACATCAAGATAGTAAGAGGGTCACTTTCACAATATAAGCAATTACATACCCACCAGGTGGGTGTCCCACAGGCTGAAAAATAACTACATCGCAGAGGCTATTCCATAGGAGGAAGAGTTCTGAACCCATGTGAGGTTTCCCAGCCTGAGGGTCTGGCATGAGAAAGAGGAGTCCCTGGAACATTTGAGATTGAAGGCCAGCGGGGCTTGTGCGAAGAAACTACATAGGTCTGGACGAAATAGGGACTCCACACTTGGAGGAGTCACACGGGGTTTCATGTGCATTGGGGTCCCAAGGCAAAAAAGAGACTCCATAAGAATCTGAGTCAGACCTACCTGCAGGTCTAGGAGGGTCTCCTGGGAAAGCAGGGGTCGGCTATGGCTCACTGTGGAGGCAGGACATTGAAGGTTGAGGTCCCAGGGAAAAAAGAAATGTGAAAACAAATTATCTAAGACATGCAAGGTTAAATGATTTTCCACAATTACATGCCTAAATTCTGATTGTCCATCAATTATCTTATTCATTTATTTATATTATTGATTTTCTTTGACTAATTTGTTCATCTTCTATGGGGGTAACTTTCCGATGTTGACTTTCCTAAAATTAAATGAATAATTAACAAATAGAAAAGATCTGGTTATTGGACATTAACTGTTTTTAAAGGTGCTGTTGATGAAAAACTGAGTCCTAAAGCCATAAAGAAAATTGATTAGTACGATTCAAGTACAAATATTAGGACAAACTCAGTTTTTTTTAGTCCCTGGTAGCCAGGGTATTTTCTACTATAGCAAGTATTTTTCACTCGAGGACTAAACAAAATTGCCTGCAAGGAATACAAGATTTTCTCATGGACTGGCAAGAAAACTGGACCTCTCAAGGAGTTCAACCTAAGAACTATAAAATCAGGAATGGATATTGCCCTTCTGTCTTTATTTCTTTGAAGATTTTTGTGTTTGTGAGTATTAGTGGACACTGAGTCTAAGACATGAGAGTTCAGGTCAGTTAGGATGGGAGAAAGGGTGCAAGTGGGGAAGAAGATGGAACACCTCAATGACTTAAAGATCAAAAGAGTAGGGAGGGATTTACAGAGGTGAAAAAGCAATGGTCTAGATGTTTCCCTCCACAAAAGGAGCATTAGGAAAATGAGACATATATTTTGGGTGACATGCTTACGTTGCTGTTAAATTGTGCTCACCTCCAGGTGTTAGATATGCAAGAAGAGCAGCATCTATCTACATGTGTAGGCTGCTGAAGAACTGCAGTACTCGAAAAAAAAATAGGGTTCTTATTAAGTTTACAGATGTGGAGGGAATTCTTTTTGAAAAGACTGAGGATAAAAGCGAGTTTTTGTGCACGTAGACTAAGACAAGAGTTTGAGGAATTCGGATGAGAGCACTGCGAGAGGTGTAGACAGTGGGTAGAAATCAGGAAGAACAAATACAGAAAAGTATGGGAAAGATCATCACTGATTAGCAGGGTCAGGATTTTTGGTGGGTTGGCCACAGATGACAGGGATAAGAGGAATGGATGAATTTATTGTATTTGAGATTATGGTGCTGTGTAGGCTGAAGCCCAGTAATTGTTAAGTGTTTGATGATGAAAGCAGACTATTCAGTGTTCAAACAGGACTTCGTTCAGATGATGGTCTGCTTGTTATTGAATACAACATCCCATCTTCTTCACCATGGTAATTTTTCTTAGATGAGAGACATGTGGAAGAGTTTGGGGGAAATGGTATTTTGCAGATGAGTTTTGCTGTATCTCTTCGACTGACGTTTATTCTTCAATTATCCCTGTCACTCATTGCATTTGCTCTGTGGCTGATATTTTCAAATTTTTTTTTTGGAATAAATATTATGTTTACAAATGCATTGTGATACCAATTCAAAATTAAAAAGATACAGAAGGACTCAGAATAAAAAGAAAATCTCCCTCTAATTGTACAATTAATTCTATTTGCTAATACGTTATTTGAAATTTTTATAACACTATTCATCTTATATGATTATCTTACACACACTCTTCTGTAATTTATGTCAGCGGTATTCATATATGAGTCATTCATCACTTATGAGAATATGGATTTTTTTTCCCTTATATTCTGGAACAACTGGTTCATTTGAGTTTTGACTTTTTAAGGTTTGGTGTAATTTCTCTGTGAAAATAACTTAGCCTGGAACTTCATTTGAGGGTGGCTTACTTTGGCCACAACCTCTATTTTTTATATGGTTATTTGGGTATGTACTTTTTTTCTGAGTTCACATTTAAATATTACTTATTTATATTAATTTCCTCTATCACTATTGCTTGATTTTAAAGTAATCTCTTGTTTCATGTATATGTATGTTTTGTCAGTTTAATTTTAGTTAGATTGGCTAAATGTTCATATTTTATTGGTTCTTTTTGAAAAGATAAATTGTTAGATTCACTATTAAATTATTTTCCTACATTATAATATTAATCTACTTTCTTCTTTGTTGATCCTTTCCTTTTGATTCTTAGGATTTACTTTGGTTTCATTCTATAACTCCTTTAGTTGAGGCTTCCTTTACTTTTCATTCTTCCTGATATTTTAATATAAATATTTAAGGCATACTTTTTTGGACACCACTAAATTGACCATTCAGATCTGTAAGTTTATGCTATCATTTTTTCTAAATATTTTTAAATTATTGGTTTGATTTCCTTTAAGAGATAGTCATTGTTTTTAATTTTTATGTTGCATGCCAGAGATTTATATTGTTGTTGTTTTCACTAATTTTTCTAGACTGTATCTGGATATTACTTTTTTGCCTCATTTTTTAAGAATAATGTATGTCAATTTAATTTATAGATTCAGATTTTCTAGAATTTTTGAAAGCTTTTTTTTCTGTTTTTGTTTCTCTTTTCATGAACATCCAATATGTTAGCTATTTTTTTCTGAGTGTGTATATATGTATACATATATGTTATACAAATTTTTTCTAATTTTTTAAAACATTAAATTGCGTTTTATTTCAAAACCCTCTTAACTCCTGTCTACTGTGACTTTAGTGTTTTTATTGTGTTATTTAACTTTATTTTTGGGTGAATGAAATGAAATAAAAGCCTCCTTTGAACCGCTTTCAGTATGGGCTTCAGTTACATCACACTTGGTTTTTGTTTGCTTGTGTTTTGCTTTTTACGACAGTACCTGATACATTATGGGAGTTCCCAGGCTTGGGTCTAATCCAAGCTACAGCTGCTGGCCTACACACAGCCAAAGCAATGCCAGATTCAAGCCGAGTCTTTGAATTACACCACAGCTTGTGGCAAAGCTGGATCTATAACCCACTGAGCAAGGCCAGGGATCGGACCCACGTCCTCATGGGTACTAGTCGGGTTCATTTCTGCTGTCCCACAATGGCACTCCATACGTCACACTTTTTAAAATCTCTCTTTGCTGTCCTTGATTACCACCAGTTCACGGTTAGATTTAATTTTAAATTACATCTTTCCTAAGCTTTTATACATCTGCTTTGGACTCTTAAATACAAATACTTCATAAAGGTTTTAATTTATTTATTTAGCTCAGAGCAGTGTTTTTATTACATCTTTGTCCACTCTCTGACAGTGGTTTCCTAGCATGCCTTTCATGTGCTATTGTCTTTTGTTTTTCTCATATCTTTTCCTGGCAATGTCTTTTTTGAAATATTTTATACATATTATTTATAAATATTGTTTTATAAATATTATTTATAAATATTATTTTATAAATATTATTACTCTACAGAATCTGTGTTTTCTTTTTTTATATTTAGTTTTGAAGGAATTGTCCCTGGAGAGGCTATTTGGAGGAGTTTCCTGTTCTAGAAAAGCAGGAATTTTTTTTTCTTTTTTTGATGCAAGGATTTTACTTTCACTTTTTTTTTTAAGCCTCATACACTGGCAGTTATAACCTTCTTTCCAATGCAGCATGTCTCTTTTTTTTCTGCTTCACTGTTACAGTGCTTTTGATAGTACAGTTCTCCGTGAGATTCATCCCTTATGTCTGTGCTTCCTTTTCATGCCAATGTGGATGCTGGCTACCATGGCCGGAACATACCATTACATCATGTCATTACGCCAAGCTGCAGTTTGTTCTATTTACTCTCCAGTGTAAAGCTCTCTCTCTCCTTCTTTCTTTCTTTTTTTTGAGAACTCTGCTCTGCTACTTTGAGATTTGCAACCAGTCTTCTTCCATCAGCATCTTCACACATCTCTGTTTGATTTTTCTCCTGTTTAGCAGTGCTTTCCCACAATTTGCAGTTTGAGATTACAGTCACTTACTAGTTTTGTCAAGGAAGAATAATATGTCTTTGTTTCCTATTCTCCCTGTTGTTTTGAAGTTACTTCTAACAAAAGAGGGGTGCTTTATTGTTCATCTCTTTTAAAAGAGGAAGTCTCCTTTATTTGATTTTGAAATGCACTGTTGGAATTTGTTCTGACTTTCACATATTTAACTTTCTATGATTTCTTACTAGAATCTCTTTCTATGATTTCACGTCTTGAGAGTAATGGATGATGGCCAATACAGTCCACTGGATGACAGAACTAGCCTGACATCAAAATGACTACAGATAATTATCAGATGGGCAATTTTTTAAAAAATTTTATTGAAGTATAGTTGATTTACAATGTTGTGACAATTTCTGCTGTGATTCATTTATACATATACACACATCTATTCTTTCTCAGATTCTCCCCCCACTTAGACCATCACAAAATACTGGGTAGAGTTCCCTGTACTGTACAGGGGGTTCCTGTTGCCCAATCATCCAATATACCTCAGTGTGAACTGTTTTCAAGATAAAAGAAATGCTTCTTTAAGACCTAGAATTTTTACATTGAAAAGTAGAATGTGTGGCCCTTCTAAATACTGTCAGATATTCATTATTATTATATAATTTAAATGCTTTTAAGACTCACTCTACTTCAGTAGGAATTGAAACTTAACATATTATGAAGGCTATAAACTCTGAAATGTATCATACACATCAAAACAACATAATCTTTTGCAAGTGTCCTTTAACTCCATTAAGCTCTGATTTACTTCACAGTAAATATTTAGATGATTAAGGGAAAAGTAATTTGAATTATTTGTTAGGATGGTGTTCTGCAGAGAATCTGCAAAAGACTCTTTCTACTCCATGATAAGACACGGTCAGTGTTTATCTGTTTTGGGCTTATTTGCAGTGGAAATAACTCATCTCTGATTCACAACTTTTATTCTGCTCTAACCATTGGTTCTATGCATTACCACTGGAAATGAGGTATGTATTGCACATACTTTGAGGGGGTAGGGAATATGGAAGAAGGGTGTTATTTTCTCTCTTTTGTGATAGACTAGATTATAGTTATGCCTTTCATTAGCTGTTTGACAGGAGGGAAATGACTTACCTGTCTATTTCCGCATCTAGATTGAGATACTTTCAAAGTTCCCTGAAAACTCTAAGTTAATAATGTCTCAGTGATTCAGAATAAATCCAATTATTTCCACTAAAAAAGAAATACTCCAATTTGGATTAGAACCATATGGTTTGGATATTAGAGTTTTGGCCCATATATACTCATAATCCATTCCTCTCCACCAATGTGTGCTAATTTACATTTCAAAACAGAGTGATATTTTAAAATCCTAAGATATTGCAAAAATAGGACTCAACTGAACCAAACTCTTTCTAAATTGAAAAAAGATGGATAATTTTAAATGAGAAATGCTTTAAAGTTTGGATGCAACCAAAGTAATATATTTTTCCTTCCTTAGAGTAATATATTCTTTCACACCAAAATCATTACTATGTATCAAAATGCTAGAAACTATAATTCTGATGTGCTGCAGTATTCCCAAGCTGGATAATATTTTACTTGGTTAGGTATTAATGCAATTGGGGCCTCAATATATATTTTAGTGAGGCATTATCTTTCTACTTGGAAAATAAAGTATCTTGAATGAGAAGATTTTTTTTGTTGTTAATAAGGAGAAAAATCTTCCTAGAAAGTATAGGCTTGAAGACAAACATTCTAGGAACTATATTTTTATAATTAATGCCTTGATCCAGTCCCTGATGCTTTTACTCTGAAACTCACATTTTTTCTAAGTATCAGCCAGAATAAACACTGGCTCTGTCGCCACAGGCTGATAGAAAGAGCCATATGTGCTCCAATGACACAGCACAAGGAGACAGACACAGGCCTTTGCTATAAATTCCCCCTTTTAAAATTTAGATTGATACTTTTTTCCCTTTTCTAGTTAAATTAAGTCAGTTTTGCTCTCCAGCCTGTATCTGCCAAAAAAAAAAAAAAAAAAAAAAAAAACATCCTAATCAAATGTCTGGTGTGCAAAGCAGAAAAATCTGGGCTGATCCTGGTGGATTACTATTCCATCTCTAGAACCACAATACCTAATTAAAATCTTTAAAAGTTTTTACCAAGACAAGCTAGGTCAGGTCTATAAAAGGCAGCAGAAGAGAGTCAGTTGATTATTATTATCTAATTGGCTGTCAATGACACAAAACTTCATCAGCCCACTTTGTCTGCCACTGTCAGGTTCTCTCAGGTCTTTTAACATCTAGTACCATCAGATGAGCTGCTGGTCTTGGGCCTCAAAACTCTCCTTTTCCAAGGTCATAAAGTTCAAGTGTACAATTAATTTGCTGTGACTTCCAAAGTCTTTCCACTGTAACATATTTAGTTAATGAACATAAATTCTTAAGGAAAAAAAGTGAGAGGAAAGTAAATAAAGTGCCTTAATAAATGATTAAATTTATTTCTGGCATATTTTTCATATGAATAATAAAGTTATAACTAATAAGTTATCCAGCACATTAACAAAGGTACAAGCAAAGACGGTCCATCAATACTGGGTTTGCAAGAGGCTTTGGTTTTGAAGGTATTGCTGTGTCCCCTTCAGACTTACACAACTCTGGTTATCAAGTTCATGGCTGAGTGAAAAGTACACACCTTCTTCCTTGTGTTGTAATGGTTTGAGTTTTTTTTTTTCTAAATATATAGAAAATCCACATGCTGCACCCTCCTCCATAACAGAAGAGTTACAATTGATGCTAGTGAAATTCTTAAGATGCAATATAAACACAATCTTTGCCTCAATTCACACTGAGTCTATTACTCTCTAAGTGCTTGTGAGTTGATGCATTTTAGTATTACAATAAATAGATGATTTTCTTCCTATTAAGTCTATAGGGAATTGTAATTCCTAAAATGCTGACGTATAACCATGAAATTTTAGAAGTGACCTCAGTGGCAAAAATATTTCTTTAGGAAGGAGATTTAAAGTAATACATTGCATGGCAGTTAAATTAATCTTATTTTATAAATTGTTTGCAATGGTTTCTGCTATAGCTACTCTCATATTTATCTGGATGAAAATCACAAATTCAGCAAAGCTATACTTGGTATTGCAGTTGAAAATATGGCTATTTTCAAAATATGGCTCTATTTTTAGGGAAATTTGAAATATTCCTATAGGCAAAAGGAAAGTAGAGAGAAAGCAGAGAGAAAGCTTGGCAGGCTTTCCATTTCTGGGTCTACTGAGAATGATGAGTCCCCCCTATATATTCCTATTTTAATCCCGTTACTCGGTACGAAATGGTCATTGATATTCCAGACACTAGAAAACTCATCCACTAATAGCAGATGAATAAAATTCATACTTTTACTCTGAATACATTTTCATCAAAGATGTACAAAACATAACAGATTTCATTTATAGTCATGTCTGTCCAATTGAAATATAGATATAATGTACATGGCTTTTAATCTTGGAGTGAAGACTGTGTTCATGAATAAGTACTGTGGGGCTTTCACAGTTTTTTTCTTTTTTGTTTTTTTTTTCTTTTTAGGGCTGCATGTGCAGCATAGACTAGGGGTTGAATCCAAGCTGCAGCTGCCAGCCTACGCCACAACCACAGTAAAGCCAGACCCAAACCACATCTGTGACCTACCCTGTAGCTTGCGGCAAGGCCAAACAAATCCTTAACCCACTGAGTGAGGCCAAGGATCAACTCTACATCCTCATGGATGCTAGTTGGGTTTGCTACCACTGAGCCTCTCCAGGAACTCCACTTTTGCTGTTAATGAGTCGAGAAGATAGTGGAAAAGAAAAATGTAGAATCTTAAGAAGGAAAAATATATTATCATAAACAAGGTAAACATTTGTTTTCTGAAACTTCCTATGTAATCTAAGGCTTAGTTTTAGAAATATTTCATTATATACTTGGGACTAACGTATGCAAAGGTAGAAGTTTCGACCCTGCAGTGGCTCCACTTACCTAAGCATTTATAAGAGGTTTCCAAAATCCAAGATAAATAGATAATCTTGAACGTCTCCATCCTAAAATATGCTCTATATATACATCATTTTGATTATTTTCTCTACTATGAGGATTTCCAAAATTATATTCCACTTTTACCTCAGTGTAGAATGAACTTTATTATTATTTTTTAGGGCTGCACCTGTGGCATATAGAAGTTCCCAGACTAGGGGTCAAATCAGAGCTTTAGCTGCCGGCCTACATCACAACTGCGGCAACACCAGATCCTTAACCCACAGAGAGAGGCCAGGGATTGAACCTCATGGACACTAGTCAGGTTTGTAATATGCTGAGCCAAAACATTAACTCAGAAAGGACTTTCCCGTCTCCATGGCTTTATTGACACTATTCCCATGGCTTGAACTCCATTCATTGCCTAAGCTATGCTGCAGAATCTTCCTTCAAGAACTCAACCCAAATGTTACTGTATATGCTGAGAGCTTCCTCCAATCAGAGTTTTCATATCACCTCATTTATATTCCAGTTCTGACACTTTATCTCACTTTCTTATGTTTCATCTTAATTGTATATACTCTCTTTCCCCTCTGGCTTTAGTCCATTGGACCTGTATATGAATTCCAGTGTTCCCACATTTAAGCTTCATGCCTTCAGGAAAATAAATTAATTTTTCAGAGCCTCAATTTCTTCATATTTGAAATAGGAATAACAATACTAATTCAACATATTTTTAAAGATAGAGGAAATCAAATATGTAAAATCCTAAGATATTATGCAATTTAACTAGATCATGACTATTCTAATGTCGGGGTCTGTGTCTTTTTTTACCCTTAGGTCTTAAATGCCTAGACCAATACCTTGCAAATATGTCTGACTCATTCGACATCTTTGAAGCCTCAAAATCTGCTAGAGAATATAAAAAGAGTTCAAACCCATGATCATGACCAACACCATAACCCTGAAAGAAGACGATATGTTAAGCCACTAGATGGATTTTTTTTTCAAGGGAAAGATAAAGACTAAGTTACATGCACCCACATCCTCAAATGCCTCTTTCTACTCAGGGTTATCTAACCCAATCTGTCAGCTGATGGGAATAAGACTAAACACAAAGCAAGACACCCATGCCTTATGCCTGGTTTACCGTTTCATGGTGACATGAAATGCTGCAATTCTCAGACCCTCTCAAAAGTTAGGTTGTTTTCATTTATAAAATGGGTATAACCACCTATGCATTGACTTCAAGTATTGTTGAAGGGGTCAAATGAGATGCTAAAAATATATCTGGAAAACTGAAAAAAAAAAAGATATTGAAACCAAAATCACCCAGCCTCATACTCAAGTTTTGCAAAACATACTTTCAAGCAATAGAGTGAATGAATGTTTCTACATCTGCAAATATAGATGATAATATAGACCTTGTAAAAAAATTGGGAGTATTAAAGTTAATATATACAGATTTCACGTTACATAGTAATTCAAGTGTACTTATATGTATTATAATGTTATCTTATTATTATAAAATATAGTGGTGATACAAAAATAACAGCTTTGATATTTAATTTTTTTTTTTTTTGTCTTTGTGCCTATTCTAGGGCCATAGTCGCAGCATATGGAGATTCCCAGGCTAGGGGGTCTAATCAGAGCTGTAGCTGCCAGCCTATGCCAGAGCCACAGCAACGCGGGATCCGAGCTATGTCTGCAACCTACACCACAGCTCACAGCAATGCCGGATGGTTGACCCACTGAGAAAGGCCAGAGGTCAAACCCCCAATCTCATGGTTCCTCGTTAATCACTGAGCCATGACGGGAACTCCTTAAATGTTTTTATTAAGGTATTTTTAGCATGGATTTTGTTCTAAAGGTAAGTAAATTTAGTTTACTATTTTAACTTTTGAAACTTTACTTTTCTCATTTGACCAATAGCAATTTATGCAAATCCTTAAATTCAACAGTGATTCATTCAAGATACTTAACTCTGTCTATTTAAAAGAGATAGTGCTTAGTTTATCTTTATTTTAGCACCTAAAAGTTACCACCTTGCCAAAAGAAATTGGTTCCCATTAGGAACTAAACCAAGAGGATGGAGGGGTCCCTGCATGCAAAGCCTTAGCACCATAATGGAAGTGAGCATTTCAGATTTTAATTTGGTCAGGTAGGCCATACCCTGCCAAGAGTACTTTATAACTACTTCATATTTCCCAGTCATTTGAATGTAAATAAGCTTGTGAAGAGAATTTGGATAATTCATTTTTATTTTTATTTTTTTTTAAGCAACCATGTTTGGCAGGCATGTTTTCCCAAGATCACTCAGCTTTAATTTTAAAATTCAAAAGCCTCACATTTAATCCCTTGAGCTGGCCTGGTACCTTGCACCATCTGTTCCCATGGTTTTGTTATAACAGCGAGCACCTGCAGAGTTTTGCAACATTTCAAGCTGATTGTGGACAAAAATCAAAATAATTATAATTTTCATAAAGTAAAGACTTCCATTCAGACACCACAATCCCATCTAACATGGATTTTGGAAAACTAATCTTGCTTGTAATGTGTTTCGTATGGATAAGGATAATTTATTTCTATTTTGTTTTTGTAGAAGATCAATCTTTTAAAACACATGTACAATCAATGTGGAATTCTCACACTCCAGTCACATCCATAAAACTCCTGTGTAACCCTAGTCAGTTCTTAGATCAGGACTTCTTGCTGTATTTTGATCAGACTAGGCCATCAACCAAAAGCAATAATACAGTTAGTCTTCTTTTACATCACTTGTGCTTTTTGTTGTTTTTCCTTCTACATTAATAACAATAAGATAACATTTTGGCTTCAAATATTTTCCATTGTCAACAGAATGCAAAACATTCAGGTATTATCTGTTAAACACAAAAGTGGGAAAGATACAATGAGTCGTTCCCCACATCTTTGGGATGGAGAAATAATTCATGTAAGCACAAGATTCTTTATTAGAAAGACTGAACTTTTGTCAGAATCAATGTCTTCCAGTAGCTAAATATCTCACCAATATGTAGACCATCTACAAGTCACTAGAGAATTACTTACACAGGACAATGAAAGACCTTAAGGATGGATATCTGAGTATCGACCTTTGCTCTTTGTTTTGATATTTTAAAAGAAATCTAAATGAATTGGCAATGATGCTTAGCTTTTCATTTTCTATTTTAAAAGCATTATACTTTTATTCACATTGCATGTCGAAGATTCTTTAAAACCTTAATCCGAGTTTTGTTGGAGCTCCATTGATAAAGAGTTAAGTATGATCATTTTTTTTTCTTTTGTCTTTTTGTCTTTTCTAGGACTGAGCCCACGGCATATGGAGGTTCCCAAGCTAGGGGTCTAATCGGAGTTGTAGCTCCCAGCCTACACCACAGCCACAGTAAAGTGGGATCCGAGCAGCATCTGCAACCTACACCACAGCTCACAGCAATGCCAGATCCTTAACCCACTGAGTGAGGCCAGGGATGGAATCCACAACCTCATGGTTCCTAGTCAGATTTGTTAACCACTGAGCCATGACAGGAACTTCCATGTATGATAAATTTGATATACTATATCTAGATATTCAAAAGGGAGTAATAATTCTGTAGTATAAATATTACCTCATTAGACATGACCAGATACATGGTAGAGTGTTGTAAGAAAAGTAAGAGTACCTACTGTACAGCAGAGAGAAATGTGTATGATTGGGTCACTTTGTTATACAACAGAACTTGATGAAATATTATAAATCAACTAAACTTTAATAAAATAATAATAATAATAAAAGAAAGAAGGAGATGTGATACATGTAAACAATGGAATAAGACTCAACCATAATAAAGAACAAAGTAATGCCATTCACACCAATATGGATGCAACTAGAGATTATCATACTAAGTGAAGTAAGTCAGAAAGAGGACAAATGCCATATGGTATCACTTATATGTGGAATCTAAAATATGGCACAAGTGAATTTATCTACAAAACAGAAACAGACTCACAGATATGGAGAACAAATAGACTTGTGGTTGCCAAGGAGGAGATGGGGAGGGAGTGGGATAGACAGGGAGTTTGGTGTTATTAGATGCAAACTATTACATTTAGAATGAACAAACAAACCAGGTCATACTGTATAGCAGAGGTAACTATTTCCAGTCTTCCTGGGATAGACCATGATGGCGGAAAATAATATTTAAAAAATATATATATAATTATATATATATATATATATATTTATGACTGAGTCACTTTGTTGTACAGCAGAAATTGGCATAACATTGTAAATCAACTATACTTTAATAAAAAGTCAAAAAAATTAAAAAAAAAAGAAAAGTAAAAGTTGCATCTCTGTAATATTGGAGTCCAGTAATTACCACTCATGGACACCCCCTAAAATAATACTAACACCTAAGAGAATATACCTTTTGAACACCATTAACAAACCACTTTTGGCACTGAGGGAGAACAGTAATACCACCAAATGTGAACTGCCATTCCTAAACTAGCAAGAGGGGTGAATGTAGTACTCAACTGAGAAGATGAGAAAACAAAGATCTTGTAGAGATGGTGTGCTAGTGATGAAATGGTGATAACTGCAATGCCCAATAGAGTGGAGCAAGTATAAGCAAAAACTGACACGAGTAGAGGGGCTTCAGATAAGATACTGCTCAACTGACTCAACAAGAGTTGGTGGTTGCAGAATTGTAGCTGTCCTGAGAGAGAAACATTGGCTACACTTGTAAATATCATTTTAGAGAAAAGTATTTTAAAGGAGGTTGAATATCCAATATCTTATTTATTTATTTATTTATTTATTTATTTATTTTTGTCTTTTGTCTTTTTAGGGCCGTACCCGTGGCATACAGAGGTTCCCAGGCTAGGAGTCTAATCGGAGCTGTAGCTGCCAGTCTATGCCACAGCCATAGCAATGCCAGATCCGAGCTGCATCTGCGACCTACACCACAGCTCACGGCATAGCCGGATCCTTAACCTACTGAGCAAGGTCAGTGATCGAACCCTCAACCTCATGGTTCCTAGTCAGATTAATTTTCACTGCACCATGATGTGAACTCCTGAATATCCAATATCAAGTAAGAGGAACAAATAATTTTTTGAATACTAATTTTAATGTCACCTCATTTGCTCTCAAAGCTTGGAGAAATTTATATTACAGTAAAATGAGAACATTTTAAAAAATTTGAATGAGACGTCTTAGCCCAGCTTAATTTGATTATTCTGCATATAACTTAAACTGAAAAACACCTTTTTTAAATTGTTCTTTGGGATATCATTAGACCATGGGAGTTCTCTTTTAGGTCTATGTTTCTCACCTTCTTCATACAAAAAAATAAAAATGTGTTGCTAGTATCTGAGAACTGCTTTCCCATTGAAGGACAAAAAGAACAAAAACACTATTGGTTTGAACAATTATTTTTTAGATCTAAGCTAATGAATATGCCACATACAAATGCCATTACTAAAGTATTTATCGATGAATTAAAAACTAGAATAATCCTTTGACTCCCAGGACCAGCGTACGAGAAATATTAGTAAATCAGAATTCTGAAGACTTGAACTCTTGTTCCAACTTTCCATCTTTAGCTGAAGAAACTGTGGGGATTATAAAAGTCACTTATGTTGGATTTACCTCTTTAAATTATATTATAAGCTTCATGGGGGCAGGGATTTTGTTATGTTTATGATATTCCTAGAACAGTGTGTTATAAGTGAATGTTTGAAAAGGTAATCTCTTCAATTTTTCTTAGCTCCAATATCCACATGATAATAAATGATCAGATGTGGTAATATACCACACTACACTACGCTGTACTATATCTAAAAGAAGAGAGTGTTAGAAATAAAAGTATCAATTGTATTTTGTTCTAGAAGAAAACTAATTAGTTCATTTGCTTAAGACTTTGATTTTTTTTTTTTCTCTGACTGATTGGGTTCCCAAACCATAAACTTATTTTTCATTTTTTTGAACCCTGGTTATACATAAAGTTGTTGTAAAGTAGATAATAAGATGTTTCAAATTGCCGACATCTTAATCATAATATAACAAATGATTCTTTGATATTGTTCCTGGAGTTCAAACTTAGAGTGGTGGCTTGATTTGGTAACTGACTGGTATTGGTCTGGAACCTTCTCAGAAGTGAGACATTTTCATGTGTTAAGGCTAATGACATTTACCTCTGAAACTTCCACTCAATTTTCCTGAATTTTTAGGTCACTGATAATCCTATATTATGTAATACAAGATAATTATATAAAAAATTAACACAATGTGTTAATAAACAGATACTAAAATTTATAAATGTCAGATAAAATGTAATTATATGGTCTGACTGAATTCTTAATTTTATAAATTCTGAATATTTTAGGAAAACTAGCAAAATAACTTTGTTTTCATTCTGCCATCATGATCATAAGATATTTTTGTCCAATTTTTTAATGTGATGCAATTTCATATTTTATCCCCCCTTCATAACGAGGTTCCCCAGTATGTCTTAAAAAGAAAAATTCTTCTGAAGTTCATTGCTCTTTGTACTGCCATATTTTTAGTTCATTTCTTTGGATTGTTTGTATGAAGGCATGACTAGATGTATTTATTTTTCCTTTTACCACTGATCAAATTTGCCCCATGAGATCTAAGGGTTTTCCTCCTAGTGTAGAAGGTGTTGGTGTTACTTTCCTCCTGCTGAGGAAAGAACTGATGATGTTTCTTCAATAACTGAGATTGATTAGACATCTTGGAATGTGATGTGTGTGTGTGTGTGTGTGTGTGTGTGTGTGTGTATGTAAATGTGGTTATACGTATCTTTTAAGGGCCACACCTTGGCATATGGAAATTCCCAGGCTAGGGTGAACCATCTATGCCATCTATGCCACAGTCACAGCAACATGGGATCCAATTCTCATCTTCAGCCTATACCACAGCTCGCAGCAACGCGGGATCCTTTACCCCCTGAGCTGAGTGAAGCCAGGGACTGAACCTGAATCCTCATGGATACTAGTCAGGTTCTTAACCTGCTACGCCATAATGGAAACTCTGGAATGTGATATCTTTTGATATCTTTTGGGATTTAAGATTCAATGTTCACTTGTGGAAGAAATTACATAGGAGTTCCCGTCGTGGCTCAGTGGTTAACGAATCCGACTAGGAACCATGAGGTTGCAGGTTTGATCCCTGGCCTTGCTCAGTGGGTTAAAGATCTGGCGTTGCTGTGCGCTGTGGTGTAGGTTGTAGACACGGCTCGGATCCCGCATTGCTGTGGCTCTGGCGAAGGCTGGCAGCTACAACTCCTGTTAGACCCCTAGCCTGGGAACCTCCATATGCCACGGGTGCGGCCCTAGATAAGGCAAAAAGACAAAAAACAAACCAAAAAAAAACAAAAAAAATGTTATATAAAGACAATTTTTTTGCTTGAGTAAAAGACCATACTCGCATCTTTCCTGAAAAAATAGCAATTCTAATGTCAGTCTCACTAGGTGAACTAGTTAATGACACCATCATGTGAACTGACAAATCCAACATGTTCAAGCCCAGTCTATGTTAGTGGGAGTTACCTTACTTCCTCTAAACTTCCCCTCTTTGAGACTGGGCATTGCTTACTGTTGCCCTTTATATTCCAGTCTGTCTACTATATCACCTTGAATATAGTGGACACACAGTAAAGTTATTGTAATTATTTGAATGACTAAACATTTTAAGGTGAGGCAAAACCTGAGAAATAGAGGTGGTTATTCACATAGAAAACCATGGAAATTTTCAATAGGATAGCTAGGGATAACACAATCCCCTTTGAAAGAGCTATTTTCTTTTTTTTTTTTTTTTGTCTTTTTAGAGCTGCACTTGCGGCATATGGAGGTTTCCAGGCTAGGGGTCTAATTGGAGCCATAGCTGCCAGCCTACGCCACAGCCACAGCAACGCGGGGTCCGAACCACATCTGTGACCTACACCACAGCTCATGGCAACACTGACTCCTTAACCCACTGAGACCAGGGATCAAACCCGCAACCTCATGGTTCCTAGTCAGATTCGTTAACCACTGAGCCATGACGGGAACTCCATGAAACAGCTATTTTCATACAGTGTAATTTATTGCTAAGGAAATCATGTTTCCAGTATTACATAAGTCTTTCCCTTATATTTTTTTCTTTCACGTTAAGCAAAAACTAATTTTTAAGCTTCCACAATTTTCAAAGCGTATCTCTTCTTTGCTAAATCTTTGACATACAAGTTTTCTCTTGAAATGCCCCATGTCTTTCTTCATTAAATTGCCATACACATGAAGCATGCTCTTCTTCATATTTTTAGGAAATGAAAAATCACAATTAGATCTTAATTTAAAAAACTACCTTCTCAGAGCTAGAGGTTTTCTGTTTTTGTTTTCTGTGTTTGTGTGTGTGTGAAATAATATTCTCTGCAGTACATTTAAAGTGCTGTTTTTGTTTTGTAACTAAAATTGAGTCTTTTCTTATCCTAGGAGAAAGGAGAGGAAATGCCTAAAGAGTTCACTTAAACTAAGTCTTTCACTTTTTTATTGATTTTGTTTTTTTATATGATATTTGAGATTATGCTTAAATTAAGTTTAGGGAAGAAACTAATGTAGAAAGGGAAAATCTATGAGATATTTATAAAATAATTTTTAAAAAATCATTTAAAAATTGCTTTTTAAAATCGAAGGTCTGAGTCTGAAGCCGACAAAATATTATTCTCTTTTCAACTAATGAGACTTCCATTTTATTATTTTTAATTTATATTTTAAAAGCCTAAGCCGCTTAGTTTATAAAATAATGATACTAATAGCCAACTGAATTTTCATTTTATGTGTATATTAGTCTATTAATTGAGAAAGATATATTAACCTCATTAAATCTCAAAATTTTAAATCCACTTCCTTGAACTTTTTATTAACTTCATTTTGTTCACAAAGACAACTTTAATAAATATCAGTGGTGAAAAGCTGGAATTCTGGGCTCAGTAATTTTAAAACTTTGCATTCAAAAGAAAGGGTAAAGAAAAGATATCACATTAACTGAGCCATTACAAGTTGCCAAACAATGTGTTAGGTACTTTCTTATGATCTTCTTTTTTTTTTTTTTTGGCTATGCACAGTTGTAGCCCAAGCCACAACAGTGACAATGCCAGATCCTTAACCCATTGAGCCATGAGAGAACTCCTTGGTCTTTCTTGCTGAACCTATCCCTACTGGAGTTAAAGCAACTGAGGCTCCCAGAAGTTAAGTAGCTGCAACTGGCTATCATCCAAACATCTATGGTCTAAATGCTGTGTTTGCACCCCCAGCCCTTGCCTGTCTCCCTGACCTCATATGAGCCTTCTCCTCATCACTGTAGTCATTTTGAAATAGCATGCTTGTGTTCCATAGAAGGAACTGGGATTAACTGAGCTAGAATAACCTGGCCCCTTATCTTTGCATATGGTACCTATTGTTTGTCTCAGCACTATATCACCCACACGGAAAGGATTCTCCTGACCCCTCAGTCTAAATAAGGTATTTAAGACCTTCGTGCCCCATTCTCATCACCTTTATTTTCTTCAAAGCACTAATTGCTATCTGTGGCTGCTTTATTTATTTAAAAAAAATTGTGTTCTCTGTCTTCCCTGATAGAATCTAAGCCATGTATAGACCAGAACCTGTTCTTTCCATTTCCTAGTGGCTAATAAATATTTATTGGATAAATCAATGACTAGAATCTCAGAACTTGTAATTATAGCATCTCTGATCACGTAGCAATTCTCAGCTATCAGTGTGACTTCTTTTACTTAGCATATTGAGACTGTGACCATATACTTTAAGTCCAGACAAATTTTCTTTCATTCCTCTTGAAATTAATACTTAGAGAGACAATTCAATAGTAAAATCAACAAATGACAAGAATCCCAATTTAGTATGCTAAAATAAAGACATCAAAGTAAAATTTTATGAAAACATAAGTCTATTAAAGCATGAAGTTTATCTCTAAAAGTTATGTATTTAATATAGATTTAATAGGTACATGGTACCTAAATTAAAAAAAAAAAGGTTTTGAGATTTGAAGCTTTCATAGTCTGTGAAAAAACTTGCACAAATAAAATCTTTTGAATTACTATTGATCACAATGTTAAAATCTAAAAAAACCCTGGTTATTTATGGCAGTATATAGTACTTTGATATTTTTAATTTGTACAATTAATCTATCAATGATTAGTGTGTAACACAATTTTTTTAATTTGTAATATAAAAGAGATGTAATTATTCATTTCAGTGACTATTTAGGGCTGGTCCATCTGACAAAACTGCTAAATAATCAGTATAAATGTATCTGATAAAATTAAGGACTTTTGAAGGTCAGTACCAACATTCCAGCAACTGAGGAGTTTGAATTAATTTAGAAAATAAGTCAAAATATGACATTATTTCTCACATAGTACACTCTCAATAGCAAGCGTTATATTTTTAAATACGTGCTTTTACTGCTTTTTTGTACAAAGTCTGGTTTAACAATTTGTGCATTAGATATTTTGAACTTCAAATTTTATTACTATGAAGGCATTAAATACACATATTTATTTTGAAACAAGTGTAGAATTTAGGTAAAATTTCTTCTGTCTCAATGCAGCATGACTGCTTTTTATATTGAAAGTCTTATGATGTCTTAATACCAAAGAGTAGGTTCAGGTTAAAGTGTGCTACAAGTGCTTCTGTTTTATCAGAATTCCCTTTTAGGATTTATTGAGAGGGAGACATTCAGAGTGTGGAAAAAAATAAATAATAAAATTGATGCTTTGTTGTTGCTGGACTATAAACACTGTACTTTGGTTGGTTATAATGCTACCAAAATCCACACAGTACTTAATTTCTCTAACCTTCTGATAGTGAATGAACAAAGGTAAAAATAACAGGCTAGTTATAAACTAGTACTATGGTGATGACATTGTGAATTATTTAAAAAGGGCATATTCAATGTGACCATAGAGCCATCAATCATAATAGACATTGATGAGAAAAAGAGGTTTCAGTCACTTCCTATCTGCAAGGAGAACAATTCTATCTCACAGGTAGCTATGAAGCGCTGGGTGACCTGATGTCACTTGCATTGTTGCTCTACCCTTTGAACGGAGCGAGTAGATTCTCTCAATATTAGAATCGAATGAGTAAATAAATTCGCAGTTCACTGCCACTCTCCTTCGGAGTGCACACTTCAATTTGTCTAACAATAGAGAGGACAGAAAAGCAGAAATCTCTTAAAGCACGGATTAATTTTTTATGGAATGTTCAAATCCAGCTGCAAAGGATGGGGTATTAAATGGTAGCAGACACTCTTTTAAGGGAGCCCCAAGAGACAAAATCTTTTGGAAATGTTTTGTACTGAATTCTTTCCTTTCCAAGTACACCTCTGTAGCTTTTCTTTTTCTGAAGCACTGCTTTTACTAAATTGTTCTGCCTTCGAGTTAATATTGATCATTGAGATGACAAATAAAAACACTTTCTCTTCGATATACAGGATGCAGTCAAATTCCAGTGTCAAGTGAGTAAGAACAGTTTTTAAAGTGCATATGTGTATGTAATACTGCTGTACTTGCTTCATTCAGCAGGGAAATTAAATTTGCAAGGGAAGAAAGAGGTGGTTGGTTAGGATTTTTTTTTAATATATTAATAATTTTTTTTCTGTTCCTATAATCAGAAAAATTTTGTTTGCCACAATTTCTCACCCCGTGGTTTTCCACTTGAATGTGAACATCACGTGTATTAATTTACATTATTTAAATTTTTCAGTATCACTCCCCCAGTCACAGAATCCTACAAAATCTTCTGGACATTACAAATCACGAAGCTACAAAAATATGGTAAAATCCACTATTTCACTCTAACACATTATTTTACAACATAAACACCTGAATGGTGTAACTTTTTTCTTGGCGAAGATTCTCTTAAAAATCAGTGAATGTAGCTAAATAAGCTTTTATTCTCTATCTCTATCCTACCCCCATCTCCTTCCACCCACCAGTTAGTACCCCCTCCTTGTAAGAGTGGAATATAAAATGTATTTGCTTTGCATTCTGCATCTGCACTATAGTCTCCTGAAACATGTACACTAGTCATTTTTATTCACATTTCCTCTGTAATATAGTCTGGAAGTACATTTATCTCAACGTAACCTCAGGAACCACTTTAAAAATGTGTACCACCACTTAATTGTTAATAACAGGTAAATCAAAGGTAAAAGATAACTAATTAATTTTCTAGCTCAGTTTTATTTTACTGTTACTGTTTTGAGAAAATATAACAAAACCCCATTAGTGTTAAGGTAAGCCCATGAAACAACATAATATAATGCAAGAAAGACATTTAATAGTGTAGAGGAATGTTAAATTACTAATTAACTCCAAGTTACTGTATAAGAAAGCATGGTAATTTACAGGATTATTGCAATATGCAGCTTGGATTGCCATGAGGGTCAGCTAGGGAGCATTTCTTTCTATTTCCCCCCTTAGTGTGGTGGTTACTGTAAAAATCTTTTCACATTAAAACGCACTGTCCTACCCACAGTTCATTGCTGCTAATTAGCTGCAGTTGAGATTTTGCTAGCAGTCATTTTTTTCTTTCCTATGTTAAGCTGCCAAATGTTACCAACTGCTCAAGATTCTCCATGCACAAAGTGTCCAGCTGCCCGCTTGCACCACAAGGCTGGGTCTTTCAGCTGTTTCCTGTCAACTTTAACACCTGTGCAAAGAAAACACTAATCAAATTGTCTGTCCTGCCTTTTGTGATAGAATGTTTATCAAAAATGTTCTGGATATTTCTGCCCATGCTCATCATCTACTTCTAGAAAATTGCATTGAAAACACATACGCACACATACACACTTTTTTATTTAAGCACCCAGTTGAGGTTGAGACCAGTGGCTCTCTGAAACTTAAATCACTGCCTATCTGCCATGTCAAAGTCAAGTGTTTTCACAGTCTATTTAAACTTTTATTTAAGCAATAAAGCTCAGGAAAGTCATCTTTTAGTTTTACCTAAATATATAAGAAGAATGCCATAACTTTGATTAATAATTGATTAAATAAACCATTCCTACATCAAAGGCAGGAAGAAGAGCTATTCCCTGAAAGGCTAGACTATCAAATAGGACTTTGTTGTCTTCAACATTGCTTTAGAACTGCAACATTACAGAGTAGAAGAACATTAATTTTTGAGGTCTTATAAAATCATGCAAAATAAAATTGACTCCTTTTTCTCCTTAATTAAATACTAGTAGTATTAAAACACTATAAATTTAGAAATGATCATACAGCCTAATCATTTCCTGTCTGTTCCATTGGCTTTATGACTAATTTATATTTAACCTTCTTGGGAACCTATGATCAGAATGTACTTCTTTAAAAAATTCAAAGCAACTGTCACTGGTGTCTTATACCCGTGCAAAAGAGGAATTGGGACTTGAAAATATTTTAAAACTGAAAGATGATATATAATGGACTGCACTGCTTATATGATTTTGTGGCAAAATAACCCCTACTTTTTTATGGTTGCAGAGCAATTGATAAATGCCTAGCTCATTTCTTCCTATTTCCTATTTTGGTGGTAAACTTAATGTTAAAAATAATTGTAATTGTATACCTGTGTGTGTTTATAATAATATCAGCATTACAATATATTTAATTAGGCAATCAAAATTGAAAGGGGATTGATTTTGGTCCATATATCTTCTTGACACTATTAATTTTTTCTTTACCTTTCAGTTGAAATATTATATTTTAACTGGATTCATTCTTCCTTCATTTGTACTTTAAAAAGGCAAAAGGATTGTAAAATTTACCTATGACATGAGTATAAAATTCATTGTCCTGACAGGAATGAATCCACGCAGACTATGATCAAAACCGTAGCCCTAGGGTAACACAGAATGAGTGTCAACTACATTTTGCTGTTAAGTTTCACAAAAATCCCCTCTGGGAATTTCAATCACAATATTCTAAATCTGTATTTATGTAATGGTTACAAAAAAATAACAGAGAGGGCACATAAAATTATATGTGCTTGAATTTCAGAACCATAATTTTGTGATGTAAGACGAACTAGTATTTTCCTTTTCCTTTTTTATGGAAAAAGAATAATAAAGATAATATTAAGTATTTACAGCTAGCTTACCAGAAATTTATATGTAAAATACCTGCTAATATTGCTTTCTTCTCCCTGAACTATTCAAAATTTATTCACCCAAAATTATCAAATGAATAGATAGGTAGGTCAGTATCACTACTATGATCACTGATCAAATATTTTCTCTTTTTCTTGTCTGCATGTCTGAACTTAGAGAAAGACAGTTAGTAGAAGGATTTGGAAGTTTCTCTTTAATTCATACCAATACAGATGATTTTATAGATACTAGTAGGAAATGTACAAAAGAAAATTGTTTAAAGCCAATAGTTGATTCTAACTTGGTTCAAGGCCTGATTTTCCATAAGCAAATACAGGCCCTCAGATTATGAAGCAAGACTTTGAATAAATTGGTTAATCTCACTGAACCTCAGTAGCTTTTCACCTTGGAGATAGCAATACCTACTTTGTAGATCTGTGTCTCAGCTTTAACTAGGAGACTAGGATAGGTTTGCAAGTGTCTCTTGAGTTGCAGATCTTCTTGTTTTTGTTTGTTTTTTAGGGCCACATCCGCGGCATATGAAGGTTCCCATGCTAGGGGTCGAATAGGAGCTGTAGCCGCTGGCCTACACCACAGTCACAGCAATGCCAGATCCTAGCCGCGTCTGTGAACTACACCACAGCTCATGGCAATGCCGGATTGTTAACCCACTGAGCGAGGCCAGGGATCAAACCCGCAACCTCATGGTTCTTAGTCAAATTTGTTAACCGCTGCGCCATGACGGGAACTGATCTTCTTGATGCAGAAGCAATCCAACTCCATGAGCCAGGGCTAGACATGCTTTCCCTGATTTCTTCTTTATCAGAGCTTGTGTGGGAAAAGGCGAAGAGCATAAAATCTTTCAAACTGTGGTATGACCAACTGAGGAAGATGAAATCTTATTCATCCAAGAAGACACTTTTTTGTATGATGTAAGAATAATTGATCAATTGAATGGCTGAAATTTTATCCTGTGAACGTGGATAGGCTGGGAGTAGGGTGAGCTGTCTGGAATTGATTTCTCACAGTACCATTAAAATGTCACTGTAGAATCCTACCAATAACAAAACCCCTTCTCACATACATGCCTGTAAATTTGACTTTTTAAAAACTCTCGTGTGTTAGAAATCATTTTCTCTGAGGGGCTATTAAAATGTGATATATTATTATTTTATAGGCTTTGAAGGCAAATAGAAAATAATTTAAAACGGCTTCTAAAAAGCTAGATATGTGTGGCATGAAGAGCCTATGGGCAGATGATAATCTCTGGTTGGATTACCTTCTATGAGATGTGAATATGTTTTCTTTAGGGGAAAAAATAATCTTCCACTGAATAAGCTTTGATTCTACCCTCAAACTCCTATTTCTCCAAATAACCAATCTATGTAATCCTGTGTAGCATTAGCTACAATATGTTTCTAGACAGGCCCAATCACCAAGCAGTGACTAAGAACCTGTAAGGGAGAAATAATATAGTCCTTAAAAAAATAAATAGCAACACCAGGTTACATTACAAAGATGCTGTATGACAAGTAGAGATGATGATGATGATGATTGATGATGATGATGGCCACCATTTCTGAAGCCCTTACTAGGTGCCTCACCATTTATTCCTTCAACAAATAGTATGAGTTTTCTACTCTGCCAGAGGTTGATCTAAGTACTGGAGTAAGAATATAACCTAACAAAACAGACAATATATCTGGCTTCTTAAACTTACAGTGGAGGGAGAGTAGCAATGAATAAAAATAAACAGTCTGACATATACACTACAACTATGATAAATATTTTAATCTACATTTTGTGGATGAGAAAACAGAGGCAGAGTAGTGAAGTCATTTATCCACACTCTAACAGCTGGCATAATGGCAGAGCTGAGAGTTAACATGTACCTTTTAGAGTCTTTGTATTGCATTATACTGTATCTCAGAAGAGACCCACCAAAGGTAAAGAGAGGCTTTATGTTGGAATTGGATCATATTTCTTGAACAAGGAATTATCTGGTTTTATTCTTGAAGGAGGCAAAGTATTTAGATAGAATCCACTCTGGGTACAATCAAAGGTATAGCTGAGACATACACTGGGTTGTGTCTGAAAGACAGGAGATTCATTTGGAACAATGGAAGAAGGCTAGAAAGAGAAAGCAGGTAAAGTTCTTTTTGGAAGAACCTGTGTGACTCATGAGAGAATCTTGACTACCCTGCCTGCATCCACAGATATGTGGACTTTTTTAATCAAGGGAATCCTGAGAGCTGTGTTTCAGGAAGAGTAATCTGGTCATTGTGAATGTACAAGAGGCTGAAGGAGTAAGAGTATGCATGTCAGGGTGTCTAGTTAAAAGGCTATTGTAATAGGAGTTCCCATCTTGACTCAATGGTAATGAATCAGACTAGTATCCATGAGGACATGGGTTCGATCCCTGGCCTTGCTCTGTGGGTTGAGGATCCGAAATCACTGTGAGCTGTCGTGTAGGTCACAGACGTGGCTCAGATCTGGGGTTGCTATGGCTGTGGCATAGGTTGAAAGCTACAGCTCCAATTTTACTCCTAGCCTGGGAACGTCCATATGCCACATGTGCATCCCATAAAAGCTCCCCCCAAAATAAAAGTCTGTTGTAATAGTGTGAACCCGAATTAGGATGATCTTAGTGGAATAAAACAATATATAACATTTACAAGTAACAAAACTAGAAAAAAAAAAGATGAACAGATAGGATGCGGGGTGGGAGGAGCAACTGAGAATGAATAAAGCAAAAGATGGAGAAAGCATAAAGCTGGAGAAGAGTGGAGCTACTTAACAGAAATTAGAAGGCAGAAGTGGGGCCAATTTACAGAAAGAGTTGCTAGGTTTTAAACTGAAACTTGAAGGATCAAGTCAGGCTAAGTTGGAAGCCTACATTTTTTATCTTTATTCCCCGACATCAACCCTACCTGGTCTTTCCCAGGCCACCTCAGTGTTCTTCCCAACAGGGAGAGGTCTTTTTGTGATTTTAACACCCTGAGAAACAGAATAGGGTTACCTGATTCTTGAGAGATTTGTCTTCATCTAGTAAGTCGACTTTGGTCAACACTCCCCCTTGAATCATTTTTTAATTTGCATACTATAATCTCATTGGAGATGTCAGTAGTTGTCATTTCCTACTTAGGGTCTTATTTTATTGCACAAATCATGTAAAACACAAGAAGTCAGAGTGAGAAAAATGCATTTCACAAAATCAATACCAAAATACACGAAATGTATTTCTTTGTATCTTTGTTCAGATGTCGTTAAACTGGCAACGTTTTACATAGCTGCATTCAGTATAGATGGAATTCTACCTTCTGATTCTGAAAACCAAAGAGTCATTTGGGATTGGGTGAGCTGGGAAAAGTGAAAACTGAGAGTAACCAGTTTCTGTCTTCACTAAGACTCAGGAGGAGGACAAAGGCTGAGGTTTTGAGATGCAGCTTCATGAAAACCTTTGACTATTTCAGTTAATAGTAGAAATAATCTCAAAGAAAATAGTTCTAATGGACATCGTCCAGTTTCCTGAACAAAACTGGGGAAAAAAATGGTTTCTCTAACACCTCTCGCTGAGAATTTATAAACTATTTTGGAGTATCACAAATAACTATTAAGATCTCCCTCTTTTCTTCTGGTATAACACAAATATATTGACATGTTGATACTCCTTTTCAAGTCTCTATGAAATAAAAAGTTTCCCAAAAAAACACATTGAGTACTACTCTAACTAAATGTTTTTGAATATAATTCAACTTTTGAATATAATTCAAATAATAATTATTTGTTTATAATCTCAAAACATCTTTTACCATTATCATTTGTTATCTAGCCTTTTGTTCAATTTTTCAGGGTTAATTTTTCTTTCCATTTCCTTTATGGACATACTGTTTTCAGTTTTATTTCTACTGCCATTACATCTAAAGCCTACAAAATTGTTTCAAGTCTAATCTGATGGGATATGGTTAAACTCTCATCATTGCCCTAAATTAGGTTGAAACAGAAAGATGGATGGTATCTCAATTAGAGTTCTCAGGAAGTGAAGGGATCTGCATGGAGCAGGCCTCCAGTCTGGAAAAAAAAAAAAAAAAAAAGGAAAAAAAAAACCTCAGGCAGGGGTTAATGCTGTGATTTTGAGGCAGAATTTCTTCTCCAAGAAATCTCAGTTTCACTTTCAACATTCTCTAGCTGTCAAGATGAGGCCAACCCACATTATAAAGAGTAATATCCTTTACTTAAAGCCAACTGATGATAGATGTTTCTCTTTTGGGGGCAACTCTCACAGCACGTGAAAATTCCTGGGTCCTATGTCAGGGATCAAAACTGCACTGCAGAAGCAGCCTGAGCCATAGCCATGACAGTGCCAGGTCCTTAACCCAGTGAGCCACCAAAGAACTCCACTTACAGATGTTAACAACATCTACCAAATAGCTTCACTGCTGCACTGAGATTAGTGTTTGATTAAATAATTCGGTGCTATAGCTTAGTCAACTTGACATGTAAAACTATTACAGATGGACTTAATAAACTGTTTTTATGACAATTTGTGGGTTTCCAAATAATTCATTAAAAAAATACTGAGGGCATTTTATGTGCCAGGAATTAGTATGGATATGAATATATACATATATGGAGAGGGATAAGATAAAATCCTGAACCTTAAAGGACTTAAAATTTTCTTACAAGATAGCTATATGAAAAACATTAATAATGCAACTTGATGAATCATGTTAGTTTTATGCTCAAGCCATGTAAGATTGGAACATAGAGGAGGGTAAATGTCTTCCTGGGAAGTTGGTTCAGGGAAAGCTTCCTGGAGAGAGTGACCTCTGAGCAAAATCTTTAAGGTTTCTCTGATATACTGAAAAATGCTCATTGAAATCTGTTGTACCAGGTGCAGTTTTAGGGACTGGAATTTGATAAAAAGGATCTCAACTTTTCTAAAGCTAATGTCTCATGGGGAGATTAGTGAGCTAGTTAATAAAACAAGCAAAAAATAATTAAAATGATTAGAGCTATCTAAAATTTATCAAGGTTATGTGATGCAACTTTCTATTTGCTGCTGTAATATTTGAGCTGAGACATAAAGGTAAGAAGAAAAGAATAGATAAGTGAAAGAAAGGCACTTCCAAGCATAGATGACAGCAGGAGTGAAAGCATGAAACAGCCAGAGCCAGAGTGGCAGAAGATGATTTATCCGTTTAAAATTTGGGTTTGAAAAACATTTGAGCTGGTCTAATTGTCACATTATATTTACATTACATTCAAATATTAAGTACTAAATTTTCATTATTTTAAAATATTTTCTTGATCTTAAAAGGCTACCAGGTCTTATCTCATTCCCCACCTTAATTCCACTCTTCTTAAGATGCTGCCCTGTTGTGTGAATTTTCTATACCTGGATTATAGACTCTTAAGCAATTAGAAGTCATTCTGTCTGATGCACAGCTAAAGCATTCATTGAACCCTAACTATGCATTGTTGAAAGATGAGAGGATGGATGGGGTAGGCTGATAATGGCTCTAAATGGCTCCTGTCCTAATTTCTGGAATCTTTGACTATGACTTTATATGGTAAAGTTTTTGCAAATGAGATTAAGTTAAGGACTTTGAAATAAGAGACTGTCCTGGATTACCTGGCTAGGTCCTAAGTGCTATCACAAATTCACTTCGAAGAGTTACAGAAGGACAGAAGGAAGAGGGGCAATGCAACCATGGTGGCAGAGATGGAGTGATGTGGCCACAAATCAAGAAATACCAACAGCCACTAGCAACCCGCAGGCAAGGAGCAGAATCTCTCCTAGAGCTTGCGGGGGGCGGGGGGGGGGGCATGTGGCCCCACCAACACCTTGATTTCTATCAAGTGAAACTGATTTCAGACTTCTGACCTCCAGAACTCTGAGAGAACAAACTGCTGTTGTCTTTAGACACCAAATGTGTTTGTAATTTGCAACAGCAGCCGCACGAAATGAATATAATGGATTTCCAGCATATTAAGCAACAGTAGAAATGTGGTTTTATCAACACCTACTGGCGAGAGGCTTCCTCTGAGCAGAAAATACCGCCTGAACACATGCCACACTCTCAGCAACACCAACAGGTTGTGGAATATACGTACATTTACCAAACCATTGATATTCTGAATATTCGGATTTGGATTTATTAGCCATTCTACTCCAGAATTACTTATTATAAACTAAATATATCTTCATGTTAACCCTATGCTAGAGATTCTTAAACATTCCAGCAAAGACAAGTGTCAGAAGTTATTCCCCATTATTGATGTCAATGTGCTACCCACACTAACCTTAAAAATTAAAATCTATAACATTTCAAATCATATTAAATTGTAGATTATATATAACTTTAGAAACATTTCAGCGGAGGAGTTCCCATGTGGCTCAGGGTGTTATGAACCAGACTAATATCCTTGAGGATGCGAGTTTGACCCCTGTCCTCTCTCAGTGGGTTATGAATCCAGCATTGCCGTGAGCTGTGGTGTAGGTCGCAGGCACTGCTCGGATCCCACGTTGCTGTGGCTGTGGCATATGCCGGCAGCAGCTCCCGATCAGACTCCTAGCCTGCCTCGGAACTTCCATATGCTGCAGGTGCAACCCTAAAAAGAAAAAAAAAAAAATTCAGAGGAGTTTATTTTATTTTCTAGGGGTTCAAAATATTACCTAAAAGAAATGTAGCCTATGGCCTCAAGGTTTTATCTTATCTCTTAGTTTCAGTGTCCATATCTCAACCATATCAGGGTACAATTTGAACTAACATGCTTAACAAAATAGATTTACTACAGAGTAATTACATTAAGCTCAATTTTATCTTAAAGATGTGCAAATTATTTTCACTGAAAGAGGTAGTCGCTTTGATGGCGTGTTACGGAAGCATCAGAATTGTGATTGTGTGTTCATGAAAGTATGTGTGTATAATAACTGTTGAATTGTTCTGCTTTCATATTTGGAATTTTCACATATGTGGCTGCTTTAAGAAACACAATAATAAGAGTTCCCTGGTGGCCTAGTGGTAAAGGATTTGGTATTGTCACTGCTATGGCTTGGGTTCAATATCTGACCCAGGAACTTCCACATGCTATAGGCACAGTGGAAAAGAAAAAAAAAAAAAAAGGAAAAGAAAGAACACAATAATATAAAAATCGTAATTTAATAAAATCAATATATAGGAGAAATACATTACAAATCATAGACCTTTAAATTGATCAAAAGTCCTTACTGATCATTTGACCTCTTTCTTTTAATAAAAGTCTAGACTAAGACTCAGAGATGTAAGTGATTAGATTAAAGGCACTGTGCAAAGCCCCAGGACTGTTTATTTTCATTGTCCAGACTTTGGTATAAGTGGTTAACTCTTTAAGTGGCTAAAGGAGGAAAAGCAAAGTAGTAAAACTGAGTGAAAGTGATGAAAAACAACTGGAGATCTGTCTAAATTAAAGATAGGTATATTGTAATTATAAATAAAAGATATTCTCTGAACATATATGACTATAAAGTCAGTTTTGAAATATGGAAAATCTATCTTTCAAAGCAGATTTAGAATCTAAAACATTAGATTTTAAAGAAAAAATTAGTCAAGTTTCAGATTTTCTAATGCTATCAGTTCTTATCAATGAGAAGTATGTAGAAAATATGACTTTAATCTTCCTTTATGTAGATTCTAAAAGATTAGCGTATACTCTGAAATAGTCTAATTTACCTTAATTATTCATTTAAGATATATGATCAATATGTGCACATATATTGAAAGGGAATATATTTTGAAAATAAATGACTTAGTCTCCACATTTACTTTGAAAAATCACACTTTTTTGACTATTTCTTCTTTTATAAAGTGGGCTTTTAAGAACATCCAATAATTAATTTACAATTATAGCAAGAATTTATATGCAGAAGTGCTCTGAAATCTGTCAAATGCTCTGTGTGTGTGTGTGTGTGTGAGAGAGAGAGAGAGAGAGAGAGAGAGGGAGAGTGCATGTGAGTGATTGTGTGACTGTATTTATAATAATGATTTCTATTTGTTTGTCTCTCAGGCTATAGTGGGGAAAAAGGAAAAGACATATTTATTAAAAAGCAAGAATGAAAGAAAAAGAGAAAAAAATGCTTCCTTCAACGAAAAGTAGATTTAAAGTAAGAGATGACTACATTATTCAAAACTACAACTACTGCTTCGCATTGTCAGAGAAATTAATATTTCCAAGAGTCACATGTGGAATAAATGCTTAAATAAATGAATAGGGGTAGATAGCTCTGTATTCTGACTAATGAGAGATGAGGTGACCTTTAAAATAACTCAGAATCCGAAAAAACAAGGATTCCTTCATTTCTGCAATCTGTGTTTTGTTCTGTACAAAACAAAACAATTAATATAGTTAAGAGCAAAATTGCAAACCTAACAGGAGCAGGACCGAGAGCCAGGGGAGCCAGGTTCTACTCCTTGGTCCTTTCTTGCTTTATGTGTGACCTTGAACAAATCACTTAATCCTCCTGGGCTTCAGCCCCATCGCTTCCAACATGAAGGGGGCCTAAGGTCCCTTCCAGCTTTAACACTTCCTGACACTATGATTCCAGTTCTTAGCTTCTCTCTCACCATAGTTGACGCTTTGTTGACATACTGTCAGAACACTTCACACATTTCCACAAAGCCATAACAAAGCATCATCAGGTCATTAACACAGATTTTTAAGGAAAACTTTAAAATGTCTTCGACTGGATATTTGTTAATAGCACCTATGTTTATGCTATTGGATTCCTTAGTGAAGATTTAAAGATGTAGATGTACATCTAAAAGTAATCAGCCTTTTGAATTCATACACGAGGAGTAGAGCTGGAATACAGCTATGTATGAAAAAAATTGCCATTTACTTTTCCACAATGAGCAAATTAGCTGTTTAATTAAAGCCTAAAAAAGGAAAAATAAATATTTTCAGCTTTATGAAAATTGGGCACATTTCTTTCACAACCCTGTTTCTTCTACTCCTTCCATAAATGGTTGACATGTACATGTATGTATCATGGCCTGTGTGCCTGTGTGTGTGTCTCAATTGCATCTAATGTTTATGGAGCAATGACTGTCCCAGAAATCCGTCTAATCATCCTTCTTATGTCCCTCAGTCCCTAGACACTCCTATGTGCATTCTTGCTACTACCAGACTGAAGGAGCAGTACTCCTGAAGACTTATTTTCTGAGTCCGTTTTTTGTAAGCAGGAAAACAACCTGTGCCTACAGTGGCAGGTGACTATAGTCAGAAGTTTACCTGGCATCAGGCAGACCTAAAAATCTCCTTCTCTAGACCATTTAAAAATGCTTTCCTTCTCCCTTTCCTGGGCAAAATTAGCATATTCCTTTGCCCTGTCCAGCTTAAGCCAGATTTTTTTCTACCCTTCCCACCAGACATAACCTTACTCATTCTAATATACTTGACAGTATCTCAGCGATTGAGCATGTGTGTGTGGGGGGAGGGTCTTTATTATCAATCATAATGCTTTCCAGATTGATGCTGAACATGCTTTTGCCACTCTGTCCACAGTATTTAGTTTTAAAATCCAAACACATCATTAGCATACATCATTTTTAGAAATAGAGCTACTATTACACGCAGCTGGAACAGAATAAGAATATTGATTAATTAATTATTTATACACCTCATACAAGTAACACAAGCCAGAGATGAAGTATTTCTTTGTTAGCTTTTGCTAGAATCCCTCTGCAGGCTGTTTAGCCTTTATCCTGGGTCTGCGCAGAACTGAACTTAAACCTCAGAATGATAACTATCTGCCATTTTTCTTAAAAATAATTCAAGAGAGAGGTTGCCTTACTCTCACAGATGAATTACATTACAGCACTTGAATGAAGAAAGGGAGATGTATTATTTAGCAGCTCTTCAAATTATAGTAAATGGGCTTCAATTCATTAATTGATTTTATCCATTTTACTTTGAAAAAGTAAATAAAGTAGAATAAATGAGCCATATAGTTCCAGCCCGCTGGCTATTTTAAGCCAAACTAGAAATTAATGAGGTGATTAAGGAAAAAATGGTGAATGAAGGAAAAAAAAGAGGCCTTAAATACTTAATCTAGAGGAACACAATTGTAAACACTTCTTTATTCTGTTGAATGAAAATAAGAGTATTTGTTCCACAGTACACTCCTCCCCCGAGCACAACGGCCACCTAGTAGGAGCTCTTTGAGTGACAGCCTTGGTCCCCAGAGTGAACCTTTCTCTGACACCTTTCCCAGCAGGCCTCCGCTCACCAGTGGGCCCGCTGGACCTGCTCCTGCTAAGGAGGCCACATGGTTTGCCTCCCTCATCCCATTGCAGCCACACAAGGAAAACAAGCTAGCATAGCGGGGATACCTCTCAGGGAAAGTGCTGGGCCACAGTCTCAGTGGCAGAGGCGTCGTTGTCGATCAAAACCCTTTTCTCTGCTTTGTAGCAAGCCTAACACAGTTACCTTGGGTAATCATGCCACCACTGGTCCAAGCCAAGAAGGTCCAGGGATTCAAATCTCTGCAGTTTGTAAACAATTCCAAGAACAGACAGAAGGCTAGTGTAGTTACCCATCCCTTTACATTCAAAGGAATTCTTACATTCAAAAGCTCACAATTAGACAGACGATGGAAAAACAGCTGCTTTTGTAAGTTAATATTATTACTATTAAGATCGATCATTAACTCTATCTTAAAAAATAAAACTGAAATTAAAAATAAATGCATTATCACATACACACTACTATATATAAAATAGATAACCAACAAGGACCAACTGTAGATTACAGGGAACTAAACATGATATTTTGCAATAACCTAGAAGGGGGAAGAATCTGCAAAAGAATATAAGGAGTTCCTATTGTGGCTTATTGGGTTAAGAACCTGACTGGTATCCATGAGGATGCTGGTTTGATCCCTGGCCTTGCTCAATGGGTTAAGGATCTTGTGTTGCTGCAAGCAGAGGCATAGGTTGCAGACACAGCTGGGATCTGGTATTGCTGTGGCTATGGCATAGACCAGCAGCTGCAGCTCCTGATTTGACCACCAGCCTGGATACTTTCACATGCCACAGCCCTGGCCCTAAAGAGGAAAAAAAAGAATACATATATATACACACACACACACACACACACAGACATGCACATATACACACACACACACAATATGTATATACTTCAATAACATCAACATGAATAAATGAATGAATGAATGAATCGATCAATAAATGCAAACTTCTGCCTAAAAGTTCCAGCTGTGTTGCATTAGGAATCATTCTATTACCTTTCTCATGCTGCAAGTCTCTTCACACAATAAAACATTTGCCAACTAAGGTAGACCTGATGTAGCTGTTCTAGTCAGAAGGTCAAACATACTGAATCTACTGTCAGAGCCAAGTTTGGAGGAAATATTGAAAAACATAGAAAGTAAAACCTTACAGTGAGCTATAAATACTCATAAATACACTAAAATTTACAGTTCATTATGCTCCTGTTTTCTCCTTCTTGCCAAAGTCAAAAAGCACATGCACTTTGGTTTTAAAAGAAATTTACTGTACCTTAGGAACCAAGCCACACAGTGGTCTAAAACACTGCCAATTCTCAGCAGGTCAAATAGGTGCTACTGCAGGTTTAAACTAGGTTCATCCTTCTCAGTTTTACATGTGAACATTGGACTTTGAATGTAGGATAGAGTGTGTGTGTGTATGTGTGTGTGTGTGTGTGTGTGTACTTTTAAATCACACTCTAAAATCACTATGGCCAGAAGCTATCTCACCATTCAAATAAATGACAGAGAAATTGCTAGTAAGATTTTTCGGTTTTCTAATCTCATAAACTATGTAAAAATATCCACTAAAAAGGAACTAGAGCAACTATGATAATAATACTAACCACAGAGCCTTTATACAGCTTTAGGTTTTAACCTAAAACAATTTTCAACTTTTAGCAGGATATTTGAATATTACTTCAGATATAAACCGTTATTTCTCTCTTATGGAGATATTTAATGAATTCGTTTTAGTTCAAGTCTGTTTAATGAATGTACTCTCTCTCTAAAAATATATCACATGAAATTGGAAATATTTTAATTGCATAATTATTGAAGAAACATGTAAGCATTCAGTATAGAACTTTGCTTAATATGTGGTCCAGGAACCAGAAATAGTGGCCTCTCCTGAGAGCTTATTAATAATGCAGAATTTCAAGTCCACCTCCAGAATTACTGAATCAGAATTTGCATTTTATCATGGTTCCTCCAAGATTCTTGTGGATACTAAAGTCTGAGAGACACTGATATAAAACAATAGCTTGATTATCAAGGATATGGATATGCCAACTACTTTCTCAGCCAAAAAACAAAACTGTGCTTAAGGTCTAGCTGATTATATTGGAACACTTTAATTTCTAACCATAAATGAGTAAGGTACCTATTACCCAAAATTATATTGTAGGGTACTGATCAGGTTTTAATTTTCCCCCCAAATGAAATGCAGTCTGATATATTTTCAAGAAAGGTGAATTTTGTCTTAAAACTTACGTAAATTAAACTCAGACATAAATAATCAGGTCTTTGATAAGTCCCACTGATAGTATTTGCAGATTTTCTCTCCAGTCTTATTTAATCTCACCAATTTATCTAACAGTTTTATTTTGCTTCAATTTTGGTATCTTTATTAATGTAACATAATCATATTAAAAAATAAAATACCATTCTATAATGAAACATTTTATTTCATTTCTTAAAGAACTTTGGCCCAAGGGTACAAAGGATCTAGCTTTCTTCAAACAGAAGTGGCCTCTCTCCGTCAGGTTGGAAATCCATCAGGGCTGTGAAGGAGTGCCTGGGAGCCACCTGAGCTTAGACCTGGCCTTGGACAACAAAGATCATTCATCTCCAGGTCTTCCAATCTCATTTTTTTGAAAAGCTATAAACACACCTACTGTGTTAGACTTTCAATAGGTATTTTAAAAGGACTAATAGCTACAGAGTTCTATATTGATCAAACAGAGCCAGATCTGCACTGGACCTGCCATCTAGGCTTTACTCTCCTGCCACTCATGAATATCCCACCTGAAAGTTCCAACAGCTCCTTCAAAAACCCTAATTTTAAAAACAAACACTATCAGTTCAGGAATATACCCCACGTATTTATCCATCCAAGCTATTTAATTTTTTAGTATATTTTGGGGACCACTTTGAAAATCTGAGAATTTTTTTTTCAGGTAAATGCACATGTACATTTTTTTCAGGTAAATGAAAACTATGAAATTTTTTTTCAGGTCATGAAAACTGTGTATTTGATTTCAAGAACTTCATGGGCCTCCAAATGCCTAATCCATGGAATCCAGTTGAAGAACCTTAGCTGCATATGATTGACTGAATTCTGTTCAAAGTTACCAGACCCTAATATACTCTGATACAGATATTTAATAAGCAGAATATCTCCATCAGACATATATTCCTTGTTTCTCCTTTGATAAATTTGCTTATCATCAAAATGGCTGTGATGTTTTGTTTTGCTTTGTTTTTTCAGTGAATGTAAACTCAATGTTAGGAAGAATTTAGGCTTGAAAATTAAACATTCTGGGGAGGATTATGGATTATATCATTAAAACTCTTCCCAAATATTAATTAGAAACACATGAGCTACTCTCTTTTATGTCCTTGAATTTCAGAGTAGGGATACTAGCTGCAGAATTTTTGACATATTCATATAAACAGTAACTGAATAAAATGAGTCTAATAGCATCATTGGAGATAAACAAAAAAACAAACAAACAAACAAACAAAAAACTAAGACTATATAAGACTGGCAGGCCCTAGGAAGTGCAATCAAAATACTATGCTCATGGTCTCCTTCCAGTCAAGATCATAGGAGAATGACATGAACTGGAATTTTGGCAGCCTCTCTCATTAGCAGGTTACATCTGGATGTATTTTTAAGTCAACTCTGATTGTATTTGGTTTAGTACATATTAGTGCCCTTTGAAAATGAAGAATTTTGAGTGCTATGAAAACTGAGCATGTCACATGAAGCACAGGACATTTTGGGGAGTAAAATGTGTCACATCATATAAAATCTATTCTGGCCTAAATATTTACCATATTTCCTCTGGCCGGACCTCAGCTTGAAATGAACCCAAGGCAGTTTTACAGCAATGAGGCCATTTAGTCCCAGAAATACGGCAGAAATACATTTCTAGAAGGAGTTTCTGATATGTTTAACTAGTAGAGGAATAATATGGATTTGAAGAGGGAACTCAGTAAAGGATTTGTCACAAGCATACATATTAAAACTACTCTTTGTCCCATTTTTTCCAGGACTTTTAATATTACATTTAATTTTTAAAATTCAACTTTGCAGGCAGCAGAAAATAGAACTATCTCAAGCCTATTCCTTAGGCTTCTTCATGAGAACCACTACAATCAGGAGCCTGGTGGTGATACTCCTGACCAACTTCTGGGCTTCAACTCGCACAATGGAAGGATTGAAGACATTGTCATTAACAAATTGGAATGGAAGTAAGTGACAGCCAGAATAGTGAGGGACTTAAAACTTTGAGGATAGAGTGGAACATAAAACCATCTACAGTTATTTGAAAAAATCCCCAGTAGTATGGAGATAGATTTCTTCCATGTAGCTCTGAAGAGAACAAGAACCAATAGGTCGAAATTATGACTATATTATAAAAAGCAGAATGGACCACTTCACAGAGATTAATTTCCCATCAGTGAATTTATGCAATACAAAGCTAGGTCAAGAACTGGACAAAAGGAGTTCCCGTCGTGGCGCAGTGGTTAACGAATCCGACTAGGAACCATGAGGTTGCGGGTTCGATCCCTGGCCTTGCTCAGTGGGTTAACGGTCCGGCGTTGCCGTGAGCTGTGGTGTAGGTTGCAGACGCGGCTCGGATCCTGCGTTGCTGTGGCTGCGGCGCAGGCCAGTGGCCACAGCTCCGATTAGACCCCTAG
>PVHT020000141.1:9717210-9798416 GCA_004024745.2 Catagonus wagneri
AAAAAAAAAAAAAAAAAAAAAAAAAAAAGAACTGGACAAAAACACTGTGAATCCCCACATGTCATTCATTTCAGGTCATTGTCAGACAACAACTTTTTTTTTTTTTCCAAAAGACCATGCCCACGCATGTGGAAGTTCCCAGGTCAGGAATCAAACTTACATCCCAGCAGCAGCCTGAGCCACAGAAGTGACAACACTGGATCCTTAACCTGCTGCAACACCAGGAGAACTCCCAGCAATTTTTCTCTTTATATTTGCCAAGCAACAACTCAGTAGGCTACCTATTTATTTTTGTTCCCAGTGATATTATTAATTAGACAATGTCATAGGTCCCAGTTTACTATTTCATCTCTGCAGTTTATATGGTCGTAGGTGTCTTTTCCATAATGGCTGAGAGCCATGGTCTAGCCTCTCCCACTTAGTGATCCCATTATTTCCACAGAAACCACAGGTCTCCATTTCATTGTTCTGCTTTCCACTGTCATCCTCTGCCTACAGAGCATAGTCATCACTTATCTTTGCAAGGATGCTGTAAGAATTCCTTTGGCCTCATCTGAGAATTGTTAAAGGGAGGCTAAGTGGGTCCTACCTCATAAATTCACTCCAGTATTCCTTTTTTCCTGAGCCTAAAACATGCCAGGAATATGCCAGAATCTCAACTTCATTGATTGTAGACTATTGTTAAATCCAGGCTTTAATTAAGCAATATAAAAGACTGTTAAGGCCAATGCCAGATGCTCAAGTCAAATCAAGATAATAAATTCCAAATCCCAAGAGAGTACACCTATATCAATGAATTCTTTCCACGCTAATCTAGTATTAATATCTTTTTTTCTTACATGCTTAAAATTAATTCCCTTATAGTTACTCCAGACTCAGGCTGATTTTTATTTTAATATCTTGCAACTTTTTAATGTGCAAACTACCTAATTCTGGATCAGCCTTTGTTTATCTCTATCTGGGTTATGTTTCAATAACAGAAGTGTGGTGTTAGATGTTTTTATAAAGAATAGCTAAATTTGCTAATGAATCATCTCTCTCACATGAAAACACTATAAATTTATATACAGATAAATGCTGATTTCCCAAGACTGGCAGAGGAAGAGGTCTTCCATTAACAAAGAGAAATTGAAAATTCAAATTCTCATTTTAGACATCATATGGGAAATGCTAGCTAATATAACAGGACAAGAAAGGAAATAAAAGGTATACATATTTTAGCGCCCTTCGATAGCTCAGCTGGTAGAGCGGAGGACTGTAGTGGTGAAAAGGTACACATATTTTGTAAGAAAGAAATAAAAATGCTTTGTTCATAGATAACTATGGATTCCTATTGCTCATATGATATATAACGATATACTCTTTCAGAAAAAAAAATTATAATGCACAGCAGATAAATTATATCTATCATGTTGTGCTTTGCATCATTTGCACTTATAACTGGCAGTTTGTACATTTTGGATGCCTTCCTCCATTGCCCCATCCTCTCACCCTCAACTTCTGGTAACCACCAATCTGATCTCTTTTTCAATGAGTTTGTTTTGTTTGCTGGTTGGTTTTTGAAGCATAATTTACTTACAACACCATTCTAATTCCTGTTACGCAACATAGTTCTTTAGTATTTCTATATGTTTTTCAATGACCACAACAAAAAACCTAGTTGTCACCATACAGGGATATTACATAGTTATTGACTATAATCCCCACACTGTACATTTCATACCTCAGATCATTAATTTTGCCAGTTAGTATTTCTAATAATAATATTGGATATTACACTAAAATTACCTCCCTTATTATGACCAAGAAGAATTTTCTCCCTTTAACGTGCAATGTTTGGCATCAAAAACATAAGCCAATTCTTTAGTATAACTTGCCATTTCTGATAATTGTTTATTAAAACACAATAAGAATTTTTCAAAGATTTCTGGACAGTTAAATGTCTTGAATTAGTTGTCTTGTACATTAGTGTTAAGTGAGTTTTTTTTCTTTCTCTTATATTGATATCCAATATTTATTGAATATATCAAATAATTTTTATGAACCTTTAAAGGTGCTATAGTTAACTGTTGGACAACACAGGTTTGAACTGTGTGGGTCCACTTGTATATGGATATTTTTCAATAAATACTATAGTGCTATATGACCTTGTGGTTGGTTGAATCCAAGGATGTAAAACCATGGATATGGAAGGCCAACAATAAAGTTATACCCTAATTTTCTGCTGTGTGGGAGTCAGCAGTTGACCCCATTTGTTATTTAGGTTGACTCTTGAATTTTATAAATATGACCCTAGGCTTCTTAAATAAATTCTTTTCTTTCCACTATAACATATTTTCCAGGCTCCTATTACATATCACTTGGTCCAGAACTAGAACTTAAAATCAGCATTTTCTGCAATGCCAAAAACTGTCTTTGCAATAAGAATAGAATTTAGTAACTGCACTCTGGGTGCTAGGAATGTTCACTGATACTACATTGGTCATTTTTCCTGGCCTTTTGAGTGTAGAGGCACAGAAAGTATCCGTGTGTGTGTTGTGTATGTGTGTGTGTGTGTGTGTGTGTGTGTGTGTGTTTGCCTTTTTAAAGACAATGTATAGTCTGTTTTTATTGACGACTTCTAATTCAAATACAGAATTTTAATTTAATCTCCTTTTTAGATTTGTTTCTCTCTTTCTTGGTGTGTGTGTTTTTTTCTTTTTTTCTTTTATGATGAGTTTTTATTTTTTCCATTATAGCTGCTTACAGTGTTCTGTCAATTTTCTACTGTACAGCAAGGCGACCCAATCACACATACATGTATACATTATTTGTTCTCATTATCATTCTCCATCATAAGTGACTAGATATTTCTTTCTCTTCTAATCACAATGAAAATCTTCATTCTTAATGATATAACATAATTATCCACTGGATTTATTACACAATATAAACTAAACAAATTCAGAATACCTTCAGTCTACTACCAGTGGCATGATTATGGAAGACAAGTTAGGGTTATTCGAAGGCCTTTTTTGCTCTTAGGTCTATATCACCCTAGAGACATAAAGGAAAAAATTAGTTTATTTTGTTTTATAATTCATAAAACATTTATATTGCTCCAAAGTTAAATCTGCAAATCTACTATTTATCTGCAGAGAGGTTCAGCCTCTATTCAATATCCTATCTATCCCTTCCAGCCCATTCTAGATGATATCTCAGCTTACTTAGGAATTCCCAATGTGGCACAGTGGGTGAAAAATCCAACCGCAGTGGCTTGGATCTTTACAGAGGCATGAGTTCGATCCCTGGCCTGACAAGCTGGGTCAAAGTATCCAGTGTAGCTACAGATGCAGCACAGGTCACAACTGAGGCTCAGATTCAATCCCTGACCCAGGAACTTCGATGTCGCAGGTGTGACCAAAGTATAAATAAATAAACATTTAAATTTCATGATTCACATGCTTATTTAGTATAACTAGTTTAAATATATATTTACACACATTTCCTAATTTTAAATGGTAGTACCTACACATACAATAATATTTAGCATATACATATATGCTATGCATATACTACCACACTGTTTTTCTCTGAAATGTTTCTTTCATTGAACAACATATTCTAGAAATCATATTCTATTCTTTTACTCAGTTGCATAGTATGCCCTGGTTTATTTAACCAATCCCTTATTGATAGACATATGTATTCTTTCTCATTTTCTGCTGTTAAAAATAGTGAAGTATATTTTCATATTTCTGTCAGTTTATTACTGACATATTTTATCATCACGAAAAGTGTAGCAACTAGACATATGTGTCTTCTGATGGGATAAAATACAAATTGTAAATGTGATAAGTTTATAATAAATATAGGGAAATCAAGCAAAACCAGAATGTGGGAAATTCTTCAGGGAAAATATTTAGGATTTTAAATAAATAAATGTCAAAAAATGAATTGTTAGGTATTTTAAATTATTTAAAAGGCTTAATTGACCTAGTGCAACATATAAACTGTATTTATACCCTTTTTTAAAAACTATTGAAAAAAATTGAGCTCAACCGAAAAAATAGAAACTTTTTAACATGGACCAGGTCATCAGGTAAGGTTAGGGAATTATATTTTTAATTGCATTTGGTTTCAGTAAGCTTTAATTGTTAGAGATGAATATTAAAGAGTTAAGGGTCACATAAAATATTCGGTATTTGCTTTAAAATTCTACAGCAAAAAAGACATACAGATAGCCAACAGACACATGAAAAGATGTTCAATATTGCTAATATTGGAGAGATGCAAATCAAAATCACAGTGATGTAGAACCTCGCACAGAATGGCCATAATTAAAAAATCTACACATAATAAGTGCTGCATATACTGTGGAGAAAAAAGAACACTTTAGTGAGCTGCACTTATTATTCTGTTTTGTTACATAATACATAAATACTGCCAAAACAAGTTCCATGTAGTGTCAGTGTAGCCAACATATTTTTAAGAAAACCTTTAAAAACCTCAGCATGTTGCCTCAAACAAATGTGTTGTTAAGCTGAAATATCAATTTTTACAGACATGTGTCTTCTCTTTCCACAATTAATTGTTCAGGTTCACAATGAACAGAGTTCTTATTTAAATACTATTAGTTTGTTATAAACTTAAGTAATGGGAAAAGAGGTGTGGTGATATATGAATAGCACTATCACTTTATTATTATCATTGATTAATTTTAAAAATAAAACCTTCTCACTCAAATTGATATACTTTTCCATTTCATCTGTTTGCCTTGAGAGTGAGGTGTTAGAGATATGTTAAACATTAAAAAATATTTCAAGGTCATAACTTTTTTTGATCTCAAGTGTGTGGAGTTCACACTGTTATAAATAGTATACTTAAGACACAGTTTCAGGTAGATCTCCAAATGCTACTGTTAATCACATACTTCTACTCTTGAAACTGTGTCCATATGTAAGTAACTAGACATGCATTCATTATTAATGATAGCCATTTTCTAAAATCAGACTACAGTATACTTTGAATATGTTTGATAGGTTTTCCTTATTTTTTTCTTGCATTTGCATACTCATATTTAAGAGGTCAACCACATTTGGCAGGGTCACTTAAGATAACCCCTTCAGATTATAAATGATATGAAGATAATAATGATTCAGATCCTTTTGTAACTACAGATTTTGAGATACATAATTGTTCTTACTTCACACTTTATTTGACATTGTAAACAATGATTCAGATCCTTTTGTAACTACAGACTTTGAGATACATAATTGTTCTTACTTCACACTTTATTTGACATTGTAAACACTCTTTCTGTTATAAATCGGTGTCTCAGCTGCACGTTGCAACTTGGAGTAGACCATTGAGCCGTCTTCTTAAATATTATGACATGGAGAAAATCACATTGTGCTTTAACCTATCAACAAAGGAGCAAAGCAATTACAGAGCTAAACAGAGTCCAGGAAGACCCAATAAAGAAAAATCCAAGAAAATTTGGTGAAAATTCTTAAGGGGCCTTCCAATGTTTAATTTAGGCCTGAAGCATGATTAATATTCTGATTCTAATTCAAAAGACTGAACCACAAAGGTACATCTTTTGGGTATTTTTAATAAGCATAGTACAACAGTCTGTGAATTAACAGCTGGTGTGACTGGTATTTTACTTCTTCTTTGCTTACTCAAGTGAAGCAGTTAATATTAGTATAATCATCAAACTAACACTAGTCCAGCAGAGGGACAGATTTTTTTTTCCTAGTATTGTGATGGAGAATATAAATTTTGAAATATACACAAAAAATCCATGGCTGTATTAATATTAATCAAAGCATTGTTTTGGATCCAATACACAATAGAAGTGTTTTTTTTTAATGAAAATAAAAATAAAGCTCTGTTCCATTGGAAAAAATAAGATGGTGCGTATTTGCATGTTTTACACTTTGATAAGATAGGCAAAATATCAAATACAAAGATAATTAAATGAAATTGAATAGCTGTTGATAAGAAATATTGAGAATATTATTATGAAAAGTGGTAAACATCCCTTATTATCAATATTATTATTAAAATTAATCTTTAAAGTAGAAGTCTTTCTTCATAAAACTGTATGAACAATTATGATATTATTTTATTTAAACCCCCCCAAAAGTCACATTTTCCTAGTCAGTGAAGAATAATATTTGGATTATGCAGCATTGCTTTTCATAATTTTGACTGAGAATAAGATTCCAATTTGTCATGCTTATTCAGATTCAGATTAATCATTAGTTGTTAATGTTGGTTGAAAAGAAAAATTTTAATTTATGTTATTTTATTTTCTAAGGAAGTATATTTGAAGTAAAATTTACAAGACAATATTTCTTCTTTTATTCAGGCCATATTTAATTTTCATGGCAAATTTCTTATAGAAAAGCTCACATTAAGTGTTATTTGTAAGTCTAAGTCTAGGTCTTTTAACAATTATGGTCAAAGATGATCATTCTCCAATATGAAATGAAATTATAATTGATCCATATTTTCACTAATAACATTTAATTAGTTTGTAAAATCTTTCCCATTTGTTGTTTGCCATTGCATTTATGTGAAAAGACAATGCAATATTTTATTGATATTGCAAAATACTTGCTAAAATATTACTATTGTGTTTCTAATTAAAATCATCATTACAGAAATTCAATTCTAACACTCAAAGATGTATACTAAAATACTAATTAACTGTCTTAATTTTTTAAAATTTCTAGAGTCAATCATTTTTAAAAGAGAAGTAAATGACAGTAGTTTTAAGAAAGGCTGTACTTAGAAACTGACCCATTTAATCATATTAGTGGACATTATGCACCTTTTTATTTAGCAAATTGAGGATATGAAATGTGTCACAATATTATCTACAGTTAGCGATGTTTTTACGGTTTTTAAGTTTTCTTGAATCAAGTGCAAAGATTTCATCTTTGAAGCTCCAATGGCACTATCAGTCTGATGATTGTCTTCATCATCTCCAAGAATTAGCTCTAGAAGAAAATATCCCTGAACCCTCCTCTCCAATAACAAAATAAAACAAACACAAAGCATGTGTTCATGTTGGTTTCAGTTGCATAGACATAATATAAACTGAACATCAGATCTTACACACAAAAGTAATAGGGTGTGAAGGACCTGTGACACACTGGTAAGTTTGTCCTTAATTAAAGAATTCAGATTTATTTTTTTTCATTTTTAAAAATTGTATCAAAGTATTGTTGATTGACATTGTTGTGTTAATTTCTGCTGAATCAGATTCAATTTTTAAAAACTCTATGCAGCCAAAGAAAAATACACCAGCAACAAAATTTAGTTTCAAAGGCATTGATTTGGGATTCTGGCTAGTAAATGATCTGTGTCAAAAGCTACCCAGGTTTGTAACCCCTGCCTGTCAAATATTAGCTGCTGAACTTGACTGATAAAGGGGTGAATTAAATTACCAACTATTACAAAGGACATTTGTGACTGGTTGTTGAGGAGGTCCTGACATCATCTGTAGCTTTACTGAAAATAGATAATTTCTTTATTGGAGACATGTAGAAGAAAGATTGATTATGAAGTTTAGAAACTGAGAGGGATAGAACAGAGAGAATAATAAAAGCTAAATCGTTTCATTTTCCCTCAAAAAATTTCCAATCAGAACCACAACACAAGGGTTTCAAGCTCTTGCAATTATAAAAGACTCCAGTGTTGTGTAAGGAAATCCAGATTCTAGCACTGCTTTGGTGAGTGTCCTAGAAATTTCTCATAATTTTATAACTCATTTAGAGTTAATAAAACACCAGGGTTGTATTAGAACTATATAGTTTCTACTATCTTTTCTAACTCCAAATCCTATAGATGCTATTTTCTGGCATAATATTAATGGTTGAAATATAAGCTTAAATCTCCACATAAAAATATTTAACAGAAAATTTTCAATATTTAAATGACAAGGAGAGTGGGTGCAAAGGAGCTGAAGAACATGTCTTCTTAGTCTGGCCTCCAAGGATAAAAAGTTTCTGGAAGAGATTTTTGGACTTGGAAAATTATATATAGTTTGTGACTTCTTGGAGCACTTACATATTTTCAGTTATTTTAATATTAAGTATTCAGACAGAGAAGTTTATTGCACATTTAATATAAATTTTATTTAATCTGCAGAGTAAAATTTTATTACGTAAGCATAATCTCCTGTTTTACTTGTAAGAACAGAGAATTCTGTTAAAGAAAATTCATAGGGAAGTTCACAAGGGCACGTTCCTTCTAAACCATAGATTATATTTCTATTGGCAGAAACACAGCTGGGAAAGATTCATAGGATATAGCTACAGAAATGTTTCCAAAGACCATAATCAGGATTTTGTATGCTGTTCTTAAAAAACTGACTTTTTTTTTTTTTAATGGCCATGCCTGCGGAATATGGAAGTTCCCAGGGGAAGGGTAGAATCAGAGATGCAGCTGCTGGCCTACACCACAGCCACTGCAACACTGGATCTGAGCTGCATCTGTGACCTACAGCACAGCTTGTAGCAACAACAGATCCTTAACCCAGTGAGTGAGGCCAGGGATTGAACTGCATCCTCACGGACACCATGTGAGGTTCCTAACCCCATAAGCCACGACAGGAACTTCAGAACTGCCTTTAAAAAAAAAAAAAAAGAATCTTCTATAGTCCAGAACCATGTATATTTATTGAAATGAAACTAGTAGTACTTTTTAGATTCTACTGAGATGGTCAGTAAACAAATAAGAATTAACCATCACTTAACTGTGTAAAATATGCTCCCTCTTTACATAGTAATCAACTTTGTTTCTATTCTGACTGAATTTTTTAGCTGTTTGAATTTTGTAAGCACACTTTTTATTGAATAAATGTGAATTCAGTAAACTTCTATGTGCCAGAATAACTTTTAAAGTCTTCCATAATATTTTTCTTTTAAAAAGATGTTAAATTAGGAGTTCCCACAATGGTGCAATGGGTTAAGAATTTGACTGCAGCTGCAGAGGTGTAAGTTCCATCCCTAGCCCAGTGCAGTGGGTTAAGGATCCAATGCTGCCACAGTTACGATATAGTTCTCAGCTGTGGCTCAAATTCAATCTCTGATCCAGGAACTTCTGTAAGTCATGGGTATGGCCATAAAACAAAAATAATATTTTTAAAAATATGCTAAATAAAAACAAGTTATATTGCCTTCTACAACTTACATGTTAATTAAGACATATTTGTGGGAAAAAAATCCATTTTATTTACTATCAGTTAAAGAGCGTGGCTTTACATATACGAGGTGTTCCTTAAGCTTAAGCCAAAGACCCTTTGCTAACGTTGGTATTAAGGAAAGAAACGGCCCAAAATTTGCTTTAGAAAGTAACTGCCTACGGTGTTAAGAATGCTAAGATGGGAAACTGGTAATTAAATTACAGGAATTAAAATCACTGGAGAATACATGCTGACCAACAGAAAGTATTTTTCCTAATGTTTTGACAATTTTTAAAGTTTTGTTTCAGGATGTAAAAGGGAGGAATTGATGAGGAATTGGCATAACTTTGGGAAAATGGCTGGAACCACAAGAAAATACTTGCAAAAGCATTGACAGTGATGGCAGGTGCTGGAGGAAGAATGGCAGGTAGGTAAGGCCCCTAAGGGAGCAAGAGGAGGTTAGAACTGTGGGTCCATAAACATTTAATTAGTGGTGTGTGTGGGGAGAAGACAAAATGAAAAAAAATTCAAATAAATGTCATGCATTAAGGTATTTATATTTGTTATTTAGTTCATGAGAAAATTACATTCTGCCAAATTATCAAAAACCTTTCTTTTGGGCAACCTAGTATTATTAGAAATGAATAAAACACAACACTTGTCCTTGAAGGGTGAAATAAAATAACCTCCCTGTCCTTTAGAAGTTTACAGTTTAACTGGGAAGCAGGAAATGGGAATATTATTTTGGAGATACGATTAAATTATAGAGTAGCCCAGGAATGAGTGTAATAAGCTCTGTCTCAGGCTTACCATTTGAGCAGAGCACTACAAAAAGCAGTATGGATATTTCAGAAAAAGGAGATTGAGGAATGGACTAAAGATAGGCATAATAATCAATGGCATGTTTGGAAAACACGATCAGCCATTGGGATGTGGTGAAAGCAAAACCATGTAGTTTGTGGGCTTCGGTACTTTCCAACAATTTGCCATTCCAACATCAGCCTTGGAGAAACTGCAAACTGTTGGAAATGGCAAACTATTGGAAAGCACTGAAGCCCACAGACTACATGGTTATCAGCCCATTGAATGGGTAGAGATCTCAATTCTATATGACCCAAAAACTTATTTCTATAGGAAATACGTATTGTTATATATGAGCAGTATGCACACACATGCACATGTATGAAACAGTATAAAGATCTATTATAATCTCCACTTTGCTATTTAAAAATAAAATACATAGATAATATAACTTACTGACACACTTACTTAAAAAAAAAAACTTTAATATAAAGAAGAATAAGTTTTAAGACATCAATGCCCAGATGTGACTGCATTAGAAGACATAAAGAATCCAGAAGCTTGGAGCTAAATTACCTAAAGATAGAATCATCTATAAATTCAGGCTACTTCATGTGTATTGTATTAGCAACACAAACGCTACCAGCATGGTCATTACAGGTGATGTTATTTAAAATATTTCTGGAAAACTTCAACAACAACAAAACTATAAGAGAAGGATTATTTGTGAAAGCAAATTCAGTTGTTTTTCACCCAGCTACTATCCAGTGATTCTTTTGAAGTGATACAGGACTCAGAAATAATCTTGAGTGGGACTGTGCCATGCATCTAACATCCTTCCCTGCCCCCTCTCCTCATCCGCTAATTTCTGGTATTCCCCAGTCATTGTAAAAAAATATACACATATGACTGTCTAATCACACCTCCAGTTATTAACAATTCCTTGAGAACACTGTTCACCCAAATTTTTATCACAGTTACCATTAGAAAAAAATAAAATAAAATAAAAATGAGCCAAAAAAATCTTAAGTACATATTCCAATATGTATACTTATTTATAAATTATATACAGCTGCTACTGTGCTAACAATACAGTGGGAATTAGAAATGGATAAAAAACAATTCATGTATATTCATATATAAGAAACAATTCATATACACACACACACACATATATATACATATATATATGGTTTTTAGGTTGAGAGAATTTAAAGACCTAAATATGATATCATATTTGCGACTTGATATATTGTTGGTGGGAACATAAGTTGGTAAAACCACTATGAAAACCAGTATAGAGGTTCTTCAAAAAACTAAAATGGAATTGCCATATGATCCAGCAATCCCACTCCTGGGCATATAGCCAGACAAAATAACAATTCAAAAAGGTATATGCCCCCTATGTTCATAGCAGCACTATTTGCAATAGCTAAGTCATGAAAACCTAAATGCCCACTGACAGATGAATGGATTAAGAAGATGTGGTACATATACACAATGGAATATTACTCATCCATAAAAAGGAATGAATTAATGTCATTCACAGCAACATGGATGCAACTAGAGATTATCATACTAAGTGAAGTAAGTTAGAAAGAGCACAAATACCATATATCACTTATATGTGGAAACTAAAATATGGCACAAATGAACCTATCTACAAAAAAAAAAAAATAGACTCACAGACATAGAGAACAGAATTATAGTTGCAGAAGGGGAGGGTGACAGAAGTCAGATGAATGTTTCCAAATCATGTATAAGAAGGTAAACAATCTAAGTAAGAATGTGGAAATGATCTGAACAGTAGTTTCACAAAGAATTACATACAAATGGATGATGAATACAAGAAACAACCCTCAACATCATTCGTAATTAGGACATTTATATTAAAACCACAACGAGATTCCACTACAAGCATATAAGAGTAACTAAAACCAGAGGTCCCATCATGGCACAGAGGAAACAAATCCAACTAGGAACCTTGAGGTTGTGGGTTCGATCCCTGGCCTCACTCAGTACGTTAAGGATCCGGCATTGCTGTGACCTGTGGTGTAGTTTGCAGACACGGCTCAGATCTGGCATTGCTATGGCTGTGGCATAGGCCAGCGGCTACAGCTCTGATTCGACTGCTAGCCTGGGAAACTCCATATGCCATTGGTGCAGCCCTAAAAAGACAAAAAGAAAAAAAAAAGGGAAAAACTAAAACCATAAAGTCCAAACATATCAAATGTTGATGAGGATGTGGAATATCTGGAAGTCACATACATTTCTGTGGGACATGTAAAATAGTACAATCACTTTGGAATAGAGACTAGCTGCCTCTTATAGAATTAAACATACACACTTTCCAAAGTAAGTTCATTTTAAAATTAAAATGGTAGCTAAATAGAATAAAAACAGTTAATCAAGATGACTATCTGCCAAGTTTTAGAGCAGATTTGAGAGATTCATATTAAGACAATTTGAAATATTCATATTTGTCATAAATTTGAAAAATAGTATTATAACTAGACTTGATATTGTATAATAAGTCAAAATCACATCGATATAACACTCCAGCTCTTAGGAATGATTTTAAAAATCACTATTTCCTGGTGACATTTAATCTAAACTTATATACACCTATGATTGTCATTGTTCCTATTAAAATTCAGAGATCACTTCATTTTTATGTTATGTTACTTTTATATTTCTTTTTGTTTCAGAGCACAAAAATCTGACTTGTGGTTCCTAAATGTCTGGAGGGTTTTATAAAGCTTTAAAATCTAAATAAGCAATATTCTCACTTTCCAGAAAAATATAGCAAATTCCATGCACAGGAAGTTTAAGATATAATTTTAGACTGTAATTGGTCCCTAAGGCACATCCATATACCTCCTAGGGATCTATGAAATCCAAAAAAAAAAAAAAAATCTATGATTCAAATACGATTCCGAAACATTGAAAATATGACAGGCAGCCACAGTTTCAAAATTTCATTTTGCCGTAGATCTAACTTAATAGTAAACAAAGCCATATAACATTAAATGATATGCAATTTACATCATTATTGAAAGGAAATATTGGATGGTTGTAAGTACCACATCTAAAAATCATTTGACATGAGTTGAAATTCTGGATCAGGAAGTATGACAGTGGGTAAATTTTTAACATATCAAAACCTCATCGATGTGAATAATAACTAAATTAATTTTTCCAGTAGGTGTAAGGAGTAGGTGAGATTATCCCTAAAAATTACTTAGGACAATGACTGGCACATAGAGCACACTTAATACATATTAGCTACTGTTAATGTTCTCATTATAAGTAGACATAATTTAAAGATATCTTTCCAAAGATGCTATTTCCATAATTCCAGTATTCTTTTTAAGTGGTTGCTTCTCATTATTACTTTTACATTTATATAACAAAGGAATACTATTTTTATTCTGGACCCTAGTGTTTAGTATCACACACATTCTTTTCCTTACGTTATTAAAGAACAAGAGAACTCTGATGATACATTGCCCCATACAAAGCTTCCTTGTATAATATTAAGATAGATCATTTGCCAAAAGAATAACCTCACTAAAAGGCCAAACATGGGACAACAAAAATGTCTTTATGTAATGATTGGTTCACAGGCATCCTGTGCCTTGAAGCATGATTCAAAGTTTCTCATTGGATTACTTCTGTACAGCTCTCACGCATACCCACATCCCTCACAAATCAACATTCCTTGCTTCCAGAATTCATTAGGGGTCTTAGCTTCTCTTTAAAATAACTACAGTCTAACTTTCCTCCAGTTCTGTTTTCAACATAGAAAAAAAGAGGAGCTGAATATCTAACTCCCTCGTTAACAGTAAACCTATTAATAATAAATAAATAATAAATAAAAGAGAAATGGAACAGCAAACTTGCATACACAATACAACATTTTTTTTTTGGTTGCACTAAAGTCACCCAAGCTGTGAATTTACACAATTAAAACATTAAAAAGAAACATAATTAAGTTTAAGAAAAAAAACATGCAGACCTAGAAAAGGGAAACCTGGAACATATCCCATTAAAACTTAATTATAAAACAGTAATTATATTCAGAATTTTATGTTAGAATGATGAAGAATGCCTCCTTATAAAATTAGTTTGAAGGTTTAAATCAAGCTCAACAAATGTAGCAGTGCCCCCATTCTCAGATCCCTTACAGCTTTTTTTTTTTTTCTCTTTATGTTCTTTCTTTCTATCATTGCTTTGCCTTCATTGACTCTTTTCTGTCCACCAATAATAGCCAGGGGTGAGACAGTGATGATTATTGAAAAACCTAATGATGTTCAGAATCATTATCCCTAACTTAGTATACAGATTCTCAACTTCAAAGGAATGTAATTATCATATACAGAAAAAATAAAGAACTTATATATTGTATAGCTCCTTGTTCCTCAAATCAGGGAAAAAATGTGTCGTTTGCATTGAAATTTCTGAAAAACTGAATGATGTGTCTCCATTCTACTGTTTGCTCTTATTGCTGTTTTAAGACCATGAATGGAATAATTTTTTTTTTCCTTTTAGGGCAGCACTGTGGCATATGGGAGACAGTTCCCAGGTTGGAGGTCAGATCACAGCTGCAGCTTCCAGCCTATGCCACAGCTTGCAGCAACACCGGATCCTTAACCCACTGAGCAAGGCCAGGGATCCAATCCACATTCTCATGGATACTAATCAGGTTCTTAACCCATTGAGCCACAATGAGAATGTCTAGAATAACTTTTATTACATCCTAACCATTTTTAAAAGAGTTGAGCCACACAAATAAACATTCGATGGTAGTATATAAATGTATGTATGATTCGTCTCGGTCTTCATTTCTACAATTCACCTAGAGATTCTGTTAATACCACTGCAAAAAGAAATCGATTGTCTTTCATTTTTCTAGTTCTGCTAGCTTTGTCTGTATTTTCCATTCATTTAACTCCTTGATCAAATATCAAATATTAACAATTTTACATCTGCAATATCTCCAAATGTATGTACTTTTCTCCAACCCACCAGGCTCTTTATATATCTTGTTTGGATAATAGCATTATTTTCCAGGTCAGTGTCCTTTCAGTATGATTCGGTTCTCTTCTACATGTTCTCTAGATTGGAAGAATCTTTCTAAATGCAGAGCTAATCAAGTCACCCCTGTTTTATACACTTTTCATGTGTATGAATATGGTGCTGTTAATTTGTATTTTATGTATACTTTTAATTTTTTTGTTTCTAAGCACCCCAATCACAGAAAAGTAAACATATCCTAAAAGCTTCCCACTGCCTGAATAATAAAGTTTAATCATTGCACAATGACAACCAAGAATCTTTATGTTTCAGCCTCTGTGTATCTTGTCTGTATTGACACAAACCACTCCTAACAGTGTAGCCTAAATACCTTCTTTTTTTTTTTTTGGCTTTTTAGGGCCACTCTCATAGCATATGAAGGTTCCCAGGCTATGGATCCAATCGGAGCTATAGCTGCCGGCCTATGCCACAGCCACAGCAACATCAGATCCAAGCTGCGCACTACAACACAGCTCACAGCAATGCTAGATGTTTAACCCACTGAACATGGCCAGGGATCGAACCTGCAACTTCATCGTTCCTAGTTGGATTCGTTTCCACTGCACCATGAAGGAAACTCCAACAGTATAGCCTAAATTTTTTGTAGTTTTTAGAATCTAGTATAATCTTGTTAGTCTCTGTACCTTTGACATGATGTTTCTTCTGATTAAAAACACTTTCTTCATTACTTATTTAAAATAACGCCTCATTCATTGTCTTTCAAGATTCTGCCCGAGTGAGTGCTACCTCCTAACCTATTCAAAAAAGGATGTGCAGTTTAAATGTCTCTCATGGGAGACCAACAACAACTCAAGAGCAAAGACCTTGTCTTATCAGTGTCTGTGCACACAGTACCTAGTACCTACTTAATGCTTGTAAATATGTGCTAATAAATGTGGCACATATTCCTAAATTTTCACTTTGCTTTTCAGATCACCTCACCCCACATATTATTTTCCATAGATCCAGCTGGTCTATTGAAGCTCTCTATCAAACACATTTCAAGAATTTGTTTAAGCTAGGGAATAAACATGTACAGTACAGCAGCAAAATATGCATTTAGATGTATAATTTAGGCATTAGGAAACAAGTGAGAAAATTTAAGTGGTGTACAGCCAGATTTGCATGTTAGCATTATCTCTCTGATTATCATCTGAACAACTAATTGGATATGAAATAGAATGGTGTCAGAGTGATCACTCCAGAGGCTATTTTAACAGCCAGGAGAGAAATACCAAGTACCTGGATGAGAGTGGGGCAGTAAAGAAAGACAAAAGAGGTAAAATCAACGACTTTTCACCAGTGATATAGGGGTGAGTTGAGTCAAGGACAATTCCTAGGTTTCCAGTTTTTCCACTCTGCCAAATTAGGAAAAGAGGCAGAAATTTTGAGGTCGGTATATGTGACAATGAGTATGCAGAGGAGTTAATTCAGTACTGAATATATTAAGCTTGAGGAATATACGGGACATTGAGCAGGAAAGTTAGAGCAGGTTTAAATATATGTCTAGAAATCTTGGGGTGTCCAGACCTATAGATAAATATTTGATAATATGAAGCTTACAAATACTATTTGAAATCAAGAAAGTATGTGAAATTTTCAAAGGAGACACATTTGTCTCCAAGAAATCTAGAGCATATTTTTTCTAGACTGTACAGCTAATGAAATTGAAAACTGACTTACACAGAAGCTTAAATAAAAGTTAGCATGTTTATCACATAAAATAATAATAAAATCAATCTGATTAATGCTATTGTGGCATCCACAAAGTTTCATTTTCTGACTTAACTTTATTACTTCTGTTCAATACACCCTGATGCAGTGCATTGTTTTGTTTTGCATTTTATGAAGTACATTTATATAGCACTCAAGATAATTTCTTCATCTTTGTCTTTAATCCAGAAAAATTTTCATAGTTGGCACTTCTTTATTTTATCCAAATTCTGTCTTTTGGGATTGTGTATAAAAGCTGACAAGGGTCAAATGATGTGTGGGTTGAAAGTAGCTTCATGATTCATGGGAACTATTAAGCTATGCAAAATTATCACTCTGGCACAATGAGTTTCTTATGACAGCCTTCTTAATGCAAAAAGGAAAATGAAGCATTCCATGGATTTTCCATCTCAAAAAAATGCTAAGAAGTACATGGAAAATAGTCACATAATAGTTTCCAAATAATGGCCATATAGCACCGTTATCATGCAAGCAGTTTTTCCACTGTTGCCTAGATGCAAGGGCTATATAATAACCAATTCTCTTTTAATTCTGATAATCTACTACCTGACTCCAATCTTAGCCAAATATGTTTTTTTTAAGCTTGTGGTTAATTTCAAATCATTATAATAATATTTTGTGCAGTTGTTCAAGGTTTTGCTATTTATTAAATTCTTTCATATAGATTATCTCATAACATACAAACTATAGGTCACCCAGTGGCAAAAATTTTTTTAAATTATATTTCCATTAGATTTTCATTGTAAACTCTTCTAACAACACAAACAGGTGGTCATTTTAAAATTGTTTCTCATTCTGTATTTATTCTGTATATTTAGAATATATATTCTAACTCAATTTTTAGGAATAAGTGTTATAAATTAAATAAACAGTGTCTAAAAAACAGTGTCTAACAGAAAATAAATACCTATTGAGTCTGTTAAATAAAAATAAAACTGCCATCTTCATTTATGACTCTCCATTTCACTTGATCCCTACTTTTACTTTTTTGTACTTGGTTCTCATCTACTAGGCTTATTTTATCCTCTCATTCAGATGTTCCTTGCAATAAGCCACCTAAAATACTGCCACTAAATTTAATACCATTAAATTCCAATCATGTAAATCTCCTGTAAAATGAGTATTATTTCCTAACTTTCAAAATCCCCATTATACATTTCAAACTTAGTCAGCCCTACCTTGTTACCTATTACATCTCCTTGAGCAAGGCATTCTGCTCTTTGACATGGAGTACTAAAGACGTGGAGAGAAAACATGCTAGTCTGTCTTTCTTTGAGACAAGTCTTTCAGGTAAAACTCAAACACTGTATTTTCCATTGAAGACTTACCTGATTATTAAAGTCAGATAACAGGTTTCCTTCCTTTCCATCCTGATGGAATTTAGTGCTTAAGATTCAAAAGACATTCATCACCCAACACAGGATATAATAGATGTGCTCTCTCTGTTTAGCAGAGACTTGGCAAGTTATATAGTCATATTAAGTTTTCTTGAGTACTTTGAATTAGTTCAGAAGTAGCCTACGGCAGATTGATAATTTTGCTCTGTATTTCTACAGGATTTTAACTGGCTTCTTCCATCTTTCTGGGACAGCTTCAGCTTCTGTTTACTTACCTAACTGGAGCTAGATTCTCTCCTAAGCCCAGGATAGAGACTGGAGAGTCAGTCTCTCCCTTTCTTTTTTCCTCTTCTTTCCCTCTCCTCTTCTCTTTGCTCTTTCTCACTCTCTCCTCCTTTGAAATATGAATGATAAAAGTTTTGCCTAAGGAATGAATAATGTAAAGAAATAGGAAAAACATGTTTTAGTTTTCCGATGTCTGAAACACAAGCATGATATTGAAATTCATTAAATGAGTAATTAAAAATTAAAATTATGCAAGAAAAGTAAAAAAATTAAAATACTGAATCTACCCATAATTTTTCAGTAATAATCCATTAAATGAATATATATCTGACTTCCAACAAAGAGAACTTAGGGAAAATAGAATTAAGAATTGACTTTAAATGTTTCCTTCATACATCTTGACTTTAGTATGATATTAACTGTTTAATAAACAAGCGGAAGGTAGATCAGGAAAGAGAGAGCCAAAATGAAAATACCAGTAAAAAGGAGTCTATTTTACATTAACATTTTGTTTGTTTATTTGTTTGTTTTTGTCTTTTCAGGACCGCACCCACAGCATATGGAAGTTTCCAGGCTAGGGGTCAAATCAGAGCTGTAGCCGCTGACTACACCACAGCCACAGCAATGTCAGATCAGAGCCACATCTGTGACCTACACAACGTCTTACGGAAACGCCAGATCCTTAATCCAACTGAGTGAGGCCAGGGACTGAACCTGCGTCCTCATGGATGCTAGATTTGTTTCCACTGAGCCACAAGGGTAACTCCTACACTAACATTTTGATGTTATAATTGCTAAACTGGACAATGCAAGCAACAGCCTGGTATTAAAGTAGTATCAATACTTTCCATGAGTATTTTATCATATTGAGATTATTATCATGTATCATAACAATTAAATACTACTAAATATGATTATAAATATAAAGGAGATGATATGCAGCTAATCAGTTTTAATGTTCTTTTATCACAAATTTTCTCATTAAAGGCAAATACCTTTCATAAGCATTCCAATTTGAAAACGACATTGCTATGATTTAGCACTATGTAATTATGGTTGTTTTGTAGCTTTTATAGAGATTTTTATAATAGTAAAAAAATGAAAAAGTCGAGTTTCTTTTGATGATTTTGATTCTGAAACTTTCATCAATTTAATTCTGGGCAACAGGCCAGAAAAACATTTAGAAATCAATAAGCATATGTCAAATTAATGATTGACTGGTTAAAAACAAATAGAAAAATGAATCTCCCATTTCAAAGCACTAATATTGTCCTAACTGATAAAAAAATAAATATTTTTATTGTATAAAATTTATACTGACACTGTAATTGTTCATCCCTTTTGTAAATTATTTTTAACTGAATACCATCATTCTTAAAAATGTTCCTTGGGTATGTGAGGTTAAACTCAAACATCGCATTTCTTCAGATTAGAGGCTATGCAGACTTGTCCCTATAGCCATAGTAAAAATTTAAACAGAAATAACACAGAACTACCAAACACTCCAATGCCATGCATTGTATGCAGCACCAGCATAATGCTGACTTTTCAGCTCTGTTTACATGATACCAAATTTCATACATTTTAGCTTATTGTTTTCATGTTTAATTATCTACTTAATTATGTATAATATAGGTACATACATATTTAGTCTTATTTTGACAAAGTTTTCAACCCCTAAAAATGATTATTAACATTCTTACAAGTTTCAGAAACATAAAAGACATTAATCATACCAGTTATCTCTAAATTTAGGAAAACAACCACAAAGACATATCTAATGGTAAAAATAAAACTAGAAATTAGCCAAGGTTGGTGAAAATAACACCAATCCTATGGACTATTTTAATAATTCCAGTAGTCACGGCAGTGGCTTTGGTCCTTTGGTATAAGTTCAATCCCTGTCCCCAGTACTTCTACATGTCATGGGTACAGCCAAAAAAAAAAAAAAAAAAAACTATTGAATAACTAAATTCCCATTTTTGTTTAGGGTACAGCACTTAGTGGGTTAAAACAAACTCACCTTTTCAACAGGACAGCTAAATCTATTTTGACAGTGCCAAGCAATTCCTTGGTCCTCCTGAGTGAAAAACATTGTTTGCATAGCCTTTCTTCCCAATAAATTATTTTTAAAATGATCAAACTCTGTCATATTATTTGTAATGCTATTAAGAATAATATAGAAAGTACTCAAACTAATTATGCCTATTTGTTAGATTAATTATCTTTAATAATTTAACATATTTTATCATTTAAGTCAGTATCCGTTCTGATCTTTAACTTTAGAGAGCACCTTGTATATGTACCACATAATTAGGGCTTATGTATCACATAATTAAGGCTAAATACTAGGAAATCAGACTAATGAGACCAAATCAAACTGAATTATTTAAGCATTTTTTCTTTAATTTTAGAGGTAGAATATTTAGTAATTAAACACTGATTTCATTTTCTTGAACTTGCATATGTTGCCTTCGTTTCTGAAGTCTTTGCTACAGAAGCCTTCAAAAATGTTACCCTGAGAAGTGGAAAGTAATGAGTAGAGGCAGGTGGTTTTTGTCTTCTTTCTTGCTTTCATTTCTCCTCTACTCTTTAATTTCTTGGGAACTTCACTGTTTTGTTGTTGTTTCTCAGGGTTCCAAGGATCTGTTCTCAAACAGGAACTTCCTCATCCTGTCATTTTTCTACTCCATTCTCCCAGGGCCTTACTGCTTTGATGGGGAATTAATATTATTCAACAAAAAAAATGGCATTCAGGATTTCAAATTTATGAAGAAATATTTCATTCAGAGAGACTTTTGTTCTTCTCAACACTTTACTCATTTATTGATTCAATCATTTAATAATTCTTCGAAGATGGCTATTGTATAACAGACTATAACTGGTTATATTCTGGATATGTGACTCTGATCAATAACAAATCACATTTGAAGATTTCTTTCCAAAACTTGTCACTGAAGTTCTCCTGTGTTTCCAGGAACTTGGTCATTTGCTAATGGAAGATGTGTAGGGTCATATGGGAGTTAATGGATGGAGGATTTAATTTCAAGTAGGGGTCAAAGAATGACTCTTGAAGTAGGTGTTGTTTATAGCTAAGGCCTGAAAGATAGTGAGAAATCAGATATACATGTGTGTATGTGTGTGGGCATGGTATGTAGCTGATTAAAGCTGGATTACAGAAGAGTGTTCCAGACAGAGGTAACCACATATAAGAAGGCTGGAGGGAAGAGAGCACCATAACTTGATCCAGAAAAGATAATTAATTCAGTAGCATCAAATGAGGCTGGCGAGGTCCATAAAACACAGATCAGAGATTGAGGTCCTATAGCTAAGTAAGCACTATAAATGGGCAAACTTTAAGCCTAATTTCTAGTTCTAAAATCTCCATTATACTTGCTCAGCCCCTGCACCAAGAAAACATAAAGAAGTTCCTAACTTAGGAAAATAAATTTGTATTTTATTTAAAAGGATTTCTTAGAAAATGTCTCCTCTCAATCAATCAAAAATATGTGCATTTTCAGAAAAGCCACTGATGCATCTGTACATTTTCTTGGCTATGATTATAAGAGGTTATATGTTTTAAGAAGATGGAAGGGAAAATTTTATCTTCTTACTTTAATCTGACTCTTTCCTGATAATCTATTTTTTTCTGTCCCTGCTCCCTCTCCCTCCTCTTTCCCCACAGCTGGACCCAAGATAGCTGTGTTCAGGCAGCAGGGCTCTTTAGACAGGAAAACAGAAGCAAAGTGAAGGATGCCCTTCAGACAGAAATCAAAGCAGTAAGACACATTAAGAGGCTCTTCATGAAGGAAGTTGCTAAGATAGTGGGTGTGGGGACAGAAAAAAGTAGCCAGGTTTTGAAGATCTCTGTGAAGTAGAAGTGACAACACATGGTAGACTAGTGAGGAAATGTCTGGTACCAGAGGGAGGAGGCAATGAAGATTCAGATTTTATCATTCCTAAACATGGAATGGAGTACAGACCTGACGGACAGAGTGATCTCAATATTTTCAATGAACTGTATTATTTTTTAATGAACTTTCCCCAATGGGAGAAACGTGTCACTATAGTTCTTTAAGAGTGTGTTAAAGTATCAACTGGATTTCACACAATTAAATAGAGCAACTAGGTCACTTCTCCTCTAGACAAATTACTTTCAAACAAATTGTTTTTATCAGTCAGTCCTGAAACCTCAATAGGTAGACCTATTAACCAATGCCTGATATATGCCCGCATCATCTTCTGGCATTATACCCTGCTGGGAGAGGAGACTGGCAGGGCAGCTCTTCCAAGGACATACCTGGTCCACTCAGGTACTTCCTTGTCAGCAGTTCAGTCCTGAGATCCCCCTGCCTCACTACTCCTGTTTTCAGAATCACTCAGTAATAGCAAGGCATTGAGGAAATTGGAAGTAACTTTTCTTTACAGAAGGGTCGGAAACCCTTATTTGGGTCAAAACACATACACTCCTCTATTGGTAAGTGCTTCTGACTCATAGTGAAAATGCGGGAAAGGGTAAAGAAGCATCATTCCTTCCTAACGTCAAGAATGACTTGAATCCAAATCGGCATACTTTTTTATTTTTTATTTTTTTGTCTTTTTGGGGCCGCACTTAAGACATATGGAGGTTCCCAGACTATGGGTCCAATCAGAGCTGTAGCCGTCAGCCTATGCCACAGCCATAGCAATGCAGGATCCAAGCAGTGCCTGTGACCTACACCACAAGCTCATGGCAACACTGGATCCTTAACCTACTGAGAGAGACCAGGGATCAAACTTGCATCCTCATGGATGCTAGTCAGGTTTGTTAACCGCTGAGCCACAACGAGAACTCCAACTGGCATAATTTTTACCCTAATTTTTACCCTATCTATTTGTCATTGAAGAAATTTTAAGTAATTTTTGACATGCACTGGTTCTTTCTGATGGGTTCAAAACATTGCTATCTGGAGTTGTTTTTCTTTCTCAACTGGGGAAAGAAAATAAGACCATCATTACCACAATATTCATCTTGGGTAGCACAAAGTGGCATACACAATTTGGACCAGGAGACAAATAAAAGAGTACCTTACAAATGAATCTCTTTTTCCCAAAGTAGATTTGGAAGAAACTATGAATAAAAACGATCTTAAACCTGAGTCAAGGAAATAGAGTTCTTCATTCATCACAGAAACAAATAGTACAGAAATGACATAATTTCCCATAATGTTCCTTGATCGAGTCAAACAATTTCACTCATTTTATTATATAAGCCCTTCCAATGTTTTAGATTTTCCCATCACCTGTCAAATCATGCTTCATTATGCTGCTCCTCAGTGTCATTTAAGGTTCACTTCCTTTCAGATAGTCATTCATGTCCAAATAAGAGTCATGCATGCCATTTTCATCACCAATGTCAATTCAAGACGTGGTTTCCCATAACTGTATATTTTATAAGTTTCAGTGAGCTCAATTCTCTCTGCCAAAGAGAGGAAAGAACTCACAAACTATAGGAAAAGTGAACCTTCAGCCATTTTATATGTTGGGAGATATAAATTAAGATACGGTATTTTCTCTACTTTATAATTCCACATAATGCTACAAAAAGAGCTTTTAACCAATAGTAACTGGCAACCCTGTCACACAGTCCTTTTCAAGAGAATGGTTGTGGATAGCACAACACAAATATCTATGTATTTCCCAGAGTACAGCCATGACTTTAGCCATCTGTAGTTTCTCTGTGAATTCATAATTCTGTCGGACACATAGGACAAGGTTCAAACTGAACATTTCAGGTTCAGAAGGGCACAGTCCATTCATTTTGCTACATGTGGGACAAAGGCTACTGTGATGGTCCTATAAGAAGCAGATTCCCCGAACTCTTGCTGTTTTCTAATCACATCATCACTGGCCAACGACATGGTTTCTGTCCTTCTGTCACATTCATGGTCAAGTAGTAGTCACAATGGAACCCAGTGAAGAAAAGTTTAAGTTCCTAAAATGAACTGAGGATTATTACCCGTTACTATTGACTTCAGCTCTGTCTGATTAGCTTATTTCAAATGTACTCAAAAGAAAAGTAAGCCTGGGAGAGGTTGTTCTTAAACAAATCACATCAAAAAGTAGATGGTAGAATCTAAATATAAACCCAAGTCTTGTGCAAACCAAAGCTCATATTTTGCCCCTTCATGACATGGTATCCAATACAGAAATTTTATGTTTAAAGATTATCAATTTAGGAATTCTCTTGCGGCACAGCAGGTTAAAGAGCAGGCCTTTTCACTGCCATGGCCTGGGTCAACTGCTATAGCCTGGGTTTCAGTCCTGGCCTTGGAAATTCCACATGTCACAGGTGCAGTTAAAAAAACAATACAAAAAAAAAAATCAGTTTAACCTTCATATTTACAGATGCAGAAACTGGCACATGGTAGGTAAATGGCTTAAGAACACATAACCTGTATGAGTTTGAGGTAGCACCAACACAACATCTAAACTCATGGTTCCCAGCTCCACTCTTCTGCATCAAATTCCACTAAAAAGATGACAATAGATATTACAATAACAATCATCAGCATTATTATCACCATTGCTAATTAAAAGCATACTTCCAGTTAACGTGGGAACTTCTGTGGCACTACCATGTTATTCCCTGTGGTCGCATTACCTCGTGCTTCCTCGAATAACAGCATATTCAGCCTGGACTACGTAACTGTTCATTGAGAGAGCAGTATCATTAGAATCAGAGTTCTGGAAGTCTTTACTTTCTATGTGTTAAGGCAACATTTTTGAATATCATTGTGTCTAAGGATGGACAAGATGGCCCATCTGATCTCTTCAGTTTTCTGAGCTTTGCTAGGACTAGGTTCATTTCTAACCAAAAGGAAACAGAACATACTTTTCATTTGATTGTCTTGATGAAATGCTGATTCTTTCTTTTCACATTTCCCTCCCCCTTTTTATTTTGAGAGAAGGAGATGATCTATATCATTTATCAGATTTTCAAAAGGTTAGATTTTGTGCTGCTTGGACAATAAATTAGTTTAAGTTACATGATATCGTCAGCCCTCGATATATGGAACATACAGAAACCACATGGAAATAGGGGCAGTTTGCATGTTTGCTCACTTTGTACAGTAGGTGTAGTGCATATTCACCTAACCTTCCTCACATAGTGCTATGTAAATATTTCACCGAATTGATTTTTTTTTAAACCAGGCCCTATTCCAACATTGTAGTTCCATAGGAAAATGGAAATGCCAGTGCAAATTTCTATTTTTAATTTAACTATCTACTGATTCAAATTTGAACTGGAAAAGAAAAAAAAACCCAGGATATTACCATGTGATGGCAATTCTCATGATGGTTGTTGCTTTATAACATCATTTGCAGATCAGGAACAAAGATTAATTTAGGGCCCATTAATAGAAGAATTTTCAGAGGAACTTGAGCTCAAATTATACCAATCTGTTACTGTTCCAAAATAAACGCATCAGGTGGCATTTAAATGCAGGTGGTTAACTGTTTTATCAGTGCAGATATTTAAGCTATTAGAAATATAATTAGAAAAATTAAATTAAACACACTTAATGTAGATTCTAATTCTAGCAGCACTGTCCTTAGCTTTATGCTATTTCTATTGTAAATTATAAAATGTGCCTACATTGCACAGGTTTGTTTCTGAGTGATAGCTGAACTCAGATAATTAAGTTGTTAACCATGAACTTCAGTGGTCAACATGGTTATATATCTTTGTCTTACGTCTGCTCCTCCTTCTTGTTTCCACAAATCTCAGGGGAGGCAGATGAATGGCACTTGACTCTACCCAGCTACACAGTCGACTGATTAGACATAGCCCTATACCACAGGTACACTCAATTATATGCCTTTCAGAGAGTCAAGCATTTCCTGAAGCTAAAAGTGTTGAATCTGTTGATTTCACACATTTTATACTAGGAGAAAACTGTGATCAAACATATTTAAACCTTCAATTTTATTTCATAACAGACGTCCTCCTTCTGCTTAACACAGGATGTAAGGAATTTATTCAGATTAAAAGAATAAATCAATTTGCTTCCAAGTGATTAAGTCATTAAGAACTGGACAGTGACTTCATTTTTAGTAATGAAGTCATCTGTGTAGGGGAAAAATGTGGCATGAGATTTAAGGCACAACTTGGTGTCCATCATAGTACAACACTATATTTAAATTTTAAGGTGTCACATAGAACAAATTCAGTAAAAACGTAATGCCAAAACAATCATATTGGCTGTCATTATCCTCATAGCAGAAAAGCACTTAGTAAGCCCTGTTCTTAAAGCTGCTTGTATGGTAAGAAAAATGCACAGTGCTGAAGATAGGTCTGAAAGTATTAACTGCAGTGAGAATTAGAAAATACACACTATATATAAAATAGCCCTTTCTATGGATGGAAATCCAACATATGTTTATTGCTAACATTTTCTTTTAAATATATACATTGAGCTGCATATCCTTTATATACATTTATCCACTTTGTTTCTAAATGATCATAGACAAAGGGATATTCAGCTACATAAATATGTGCTTAGTGTAAGGTAAGTATGCATGGTCACTTAAATGCAAAGCTACCTAATGGAACAAAACATAAATTACTCCCTTTTTAAAACTTAAAAATAAATTACATACTCTACAGTTAGAAATCCAGTGGATTTTTTTACACAATAATCTTAATATCCTTAGTTTTAGCCAAAGTTTCAAGAAGCTCTTAGACATGCTACAATCTCTAATCTGGAATAGTGTTTGAAATGACAAGATTTTATCTTTTAACAAGAGAAAAGGAGAAGGCTGGCAAGAGTCAAAAAGTCTTAAAAATCAAGAGGTCTTTTCCGTGATCTATTTCATAACACAATTGGCAAGTCCTTTAATTCTTAAACTTTATCATAAGTTAACCACTAACCATTTTATGTCTCTTTTAGCTTTAATGAAGGTAGATACAATTTCTGAACAAGTTCGGGAAAGTACTTCTTTCAAGCAGGGAAACTGCTTAAATTAATTAGGCTAATTAAGTTAATGAATAATTAAGCTCATTCTTTCACTCTTCCTCCACAATTCAATCTCTTCATCTCTTAGTCAAAAGTCTCAAATGGTGGTGTTAGAACTCCTAAATACAATCACATATTATACTTCTGTTTAGTATTCTACAGCACAATTGAAGCTAAATTTTTTTGTTTTTCTTTTAGCTTAGCTTAAATCAGAATGGGCCATCTCTCAAATACTAAATATCACTAATTATGAAATGTAAATCTCATCAAGTAAAAATTATTCTAGACTAGAGAGGATCTTTAAATATAAAAAATAAAAAATTTAATAATGACTCATTTTAAATTCAATAACAGGGTCATAGGTATTTTTCCGTCATGTCCTAGGCTCTGAAAATAGAATTTCATATGGTCCTCTAGCTACCCTAGGAGGTGTGTACCATTACCATATTTTCATAGTTAGGTAGCTGAAGACTCAAAGATATGAAATAGCTTGCCCAAAGTCATACAGCCTGAAGGCAGTGGAGCTTGATTTGTCTGTTTCAAAGGACTAATTCAATCCATTTAGCATTGGCTTATTTTTTTGGAAGGTGAATGTGGCATTACTTCTCTAAATGTATGGAATACATTTGTATAATCTGCATATTTCCAATGAGTAAGCCAATTGTTAAGAAATGAAAAATTGGTGAAAACACAATATTAAAGGAAGATTAAACTGATTCAGTCAAGTGGTAATTTGTTTCTTTTGTGTCCTAGACCGCTGTCTTCCTAAACATGCTCTCAGTAGTTACCCAATGCTAAAAATTTAGGTGTAAAGTTACAAAAAATGGAATTTTAGAGAACAGAGATATTTTGCTATTTACTTCTATGATCACAGACATAATTCTGTCAGTCATCTAACTTCAACTAACCTCTGTCGTCCCCCTCACCACTAAGGGGCAATACAGCAGCACACATGACACTATAATTAGCGTGCAGCAGCAATTTTCATTAGACCAATGATCTCCAATAAGATTTTCCCAAGGGCTGCATTCAGTTATATGTAATAGTTAGGCGGGCCACACATGTATTAGCATATAATTTGCACAAAATTTGCATAAGCATTTAAAGATTGCATTCTATTCTCTGAATATTTCAAGTAAAAATGTAATAACTACAACATTGAAGGCTATGATTTCTATTTTTTTTGTACTGTCCCACCACATGTGACCCAGATGGCTTACGATAGAATAGCTCAGCAGAAAATTAGGAAAAGCTAGGAGGGGAGGAAATAGTAAGTACATATAGGGTCAATAGAAACCTTTTGGGGGGCACTAATGACGACTACTGAGAGTACACTGCATTAGACAATTTGTCTCTTTTATAAGGATAAAGGAATAAATGCACACTGGGTGGACCTTCTAAGAAATGCCTTTCTAGTTACTGCTGATATCTTGTTGAGCATCTTTTTTTTCAAACCTCATTACAGGCTAAATGGCAAATTATCTGTTATCACTTCGGAAATCTCAGTTACCTCTTAATTCTAATAGTGTAGTCACATAACAACTTTAACTGAGTTTTCTTCTAAACCTAATTACTCTCTGTTTTGAACACTAATTTTAAGTGAAGAGCTCTCTATTTCCCTTTAGTTTTTTATATGTATGGACCAATCCTATATAACTGGAGAGCATACCCTCCCCATATAAAGAGCTTTCTGGTGCATTATTATGTGGTTAGCTTGAGGAAAAGTTAAAAGAAAGGGAAGAATATTCGTACAGGAAGAGAACTGGAAAAATTGGAAGTAGGTACACAAATAAACATACAGCCTATTTATAATGTGGGATTTTTTTTCTTGATTTTTTTTTGGGGGGAAGAAGAATATATTTTTATAAAAAATGTTTTCTTTCTATTTATTTATTTATTTATTTATTTTTGTCTTTTTGGGGCCACACCCACAGCACATGGAGATTGCCAGGCTAGAGGTCTAATCGGAGCTGTAGCTGCCAGTCTCCTCCACTGCCACAGCCACAGCAACACCAGATCCGAGCCATGTCTGTGACCTATACCACAGCTAATGGCAATACCGGATCCTTAATCCACTGAGCGAGGCCAGGGATCGAACACACAACCTCAAGGTTCCTAGTCGGATTCTTTTCGGCTGGGCCACGACGGGAACTCCAAAAAAAATGTTTTATGTTTGTTTTGTTTATTTTAAAAGTGGCCCCTTCTACTACTTCCATAGTACTTTCTGGAGAACAACTGGAAAGCCTACATTACAATAAGTTTCCTAGTGTTCCAATGTGAAATGTAGCCTTAACCTTTTTCTTCAAGAGTCTTGTTTTCTTATTTCATTTACTTTCTACTGTTGTACATATAAAAACTTTTTTCCTTTAAACTGCAAGTGTTTTGCAAACCAGGAGCCATTTTATTTATTTCTGAACTATCTCACCCCTATACCAACCTTAGAAATAAGTTTGTACATAGCCAGTGTCAAAAAATACATAATAAATGTTTGATAAATCATTCATCAAGTCCAAGAACATACATATCTCTCAGTTTGGGTTAAGTAATATCTCCATCAATTCTTTTTCATAAAGAATGAATACTTGGGTTCAATAACAAACAAATTAGAATCATAATAACTTTTTATATCAGAACTAAACCCTACTTTTTTATGCCACCCAAAATTACACTTTCCAGAACAATCCATGGACTGTGGCTTTCCTATTCCAATTTACTAAGTTTTTTTTTTTTTTTTTTTGGAATACTGTTTTAGCTCCATATGACAATATCAGATGTGTTCCTAGGCCCAAATGCAGTTAACAGTTTAACCTTCCAGGTAACAACTGTGATAATATCTGAACCCAAAGGACTATCTCTAATTATAGATATTTCAGGCACCATAGCAGAGTGGAAAAAATATTCTAAGTCAGTTGGAGTTATAAGTACTCTGTGCTATATTTACAGAATAGATTCTTTTGGGTTGCAAAAGCTCAATTAATAGTCTTCATGATTCATGTTTGCTTTTGCCCTTGGGGCTTAGCACCCTTGGTGCTAAACAAATGTGTAATCATAGCAGTCAGTCCCAAATTTTCCTTTAGAGGCTGAGTTAGTTTAATATTCTAAACTCTTGAAATTATAGAGCAGTATAAAAATGAGTAGAAGGCTATGTAAATTGGAACTACTACAGAATAATTCTTTAAACAAGGTCAAAGCATATCACCATTATTCTATTTCAAGCATTCATGTGGTATTTATTATGATACTTATCTTACCAAGTAAGATAAGATAAATAATATAGCACAAATTTCAATACAGTAAAAAAAAAAAAAAGGCACCAGTTGCTCGTAAGAGTGTATCAAGAAATAGGTTTTTAGCAAATTCATTTGGAAAATAATAAATTTTACAATACAAACTTTGAAGTTCCATTTCTACTTTTGGCAGACGCTGTTTCAATTACCTATAAGCCTAACTAATTCATATAAATTTCTTCTACTTCATTAATATTGAGCACCAGAGAAAAATCATATAAGGCTTTCAGAGCCCAGATTTTCACTAGATAAATAGCAAAATGAAATGATTATTATTCATGATACCAGTTGGCCTCTTTAGATACATACCTAAGACTGTGGGTATGTAAATCCACCAAGTTTAACTGAGTACATCAGCACTGAAGATTGAATTATCCACAACCCAGGGATAGAAATAATTATATTACAGCTCATTTCAGACCATGTAGTTCTCTATTAGTAATTGTATTGGGCTATTGAGACACAATCATTAGAGACATAAAATGGTCATTTTGTATATTAGTAGTAAAAGAAAAATCATAAACCTTTAAGGAGAATTCATAAAATATGTACTTTTGACTCACAGTTAAAACATTGATTAAATTGCACACTACAAAAGAAGGTATTAAAAAATAGGTGGTATAGCCAAGGAGGCTCATTCCCAACAACCATCTTAACCTTTTACAAGCATCCAGTCACCAATAATATAACGTGTACAAGACTTTGAAACACACATTTTATTAAATGCACCTAGAATATGGAGGTGCTCTCCATCAAACTGCTACATGTTTTATCTAAAGGACAATCTAACAGCTAAGGAGCAAACCTGAACTGGAAGATATAGTATTGTTCATCATCTGTGGCTCAGTTTTTTTCTTGAAAAACTGCAGGGGTTTCTAATTAACATTACCATATTGTGGATTTTTACGTAATGAATACCCTTATTATAATTATTCAAAGAAAAATTTAACTAATTGGACAGATATTTTAAAGCCTAGATATTGTTTTGTGTTACTGTAACTGTCTCTAAACCTTGAATTTACATTTCATTATTTTGTTTCCCTGTAAACCTACAAATATAGGTAGATGCTTCCTATGTATTAACTTTACTCCTCACAACAGTGTTGTGAGATCTGTAATTCGTCCCATTTAAAGTAGAGAAAACTTAAGCACAAAAAGGCACAGACATTTGTCTAATGTCACATAGCTAGGAAGTAGCATATTTGAGATTCAAAACCAGATATTCTGGCTCCAGGACCCATATGTTTATTTTCATCAGTTCCAAAGTTCACTTTGAACATTGTTAAAAATATCACTTCTTACTTTTACTTATGAAAATTTAAATATTTAAATGTTTAATGTCTTCTCTTGTTCTCAAAAGAAAACTGAGACAATGTAAGAAGGCCAGCAAACAGTGGTTTTATCAATCACACCCCCAAATCTTCAACATTTCCTCATCCGACACTTTAAGTTGTGACTATGTTGAAGTGAGTTAATAAAATTGAATACTCCTTTTTTAATCTGAAAGAAATAAATAGAATACATGAGCCATTGAATAATCATTTACTTCTTTGCAAATGTTCTCCCAACACACATTGAACGATAATTATGATCTTTATAAGAATATCCATTGGTAATGCCACTAGCAGGCAAAAAAAAGTCAAAATTAATGATACCTCATATCATTTAGGCAAACTGGTTCTTCACATTGAAATCTTAATCATATGAGCTATCTCCACAAACTGTAAACACATATCTTGGAATTACAGTCAGGCTTTGGTAGAACACATACCTCAGGAATAGTGTCTTTGAAAAATCAAAATATAAACCAATACAAGCATGAACATGATAACTAACTCATAGAAAGTATGGTACAAGAGTTGAGCCTTGCCCACATGTCAGTTTCCCACAGTGAGTTCCAGAGTTCTCTATTACGGAAATATATAGAACAGGCAATCACATATATCAGACAATTTCAGAAATTCAGAAAATAGTTTCATGGCCACTTTTGGTACATTTTAACTAAAGTTATTAATGTTATTTGCAGGTCAGTCTATCCAGTTTCTGCCCTTTTCCTGATCAGATTTTGAGTCAGTTAACTTTTATTAAATATTGACTGTTTTTAGCACAAGTGCAGATCACTATTACCACAAGTTAAGCAATCAGATTTCCCACATTTGGGGAAAAGGCGGGGGTCAGCACAACCAGAGTGCAATGGATAAGCCTTGGTCTGGGAAAACCACATTCATGATCTTGGTATTTTCCCTGCCAGTTATTGTCTACTTTTGATAATACACATTATATCAGGAGTTTTAGCAATATTATTTCCTGATTATCACCAACTTTACAAATGAGGAACCTGAGACTCAGGAAAATTGAAGAACCTGACTCTTTGAGATGGCTATGCAGTCAGTAAATGGCAGATCTGGTATACAAACTCACATCTGCAGGATTTATTTATATAAGGGAATTTTGAGAGAGAACTCCTCTGAATTCAGTTGTGTTTTTAAAGGACTACCACACTCTAGTCTGACCCTAACCCTAGCAAAGAGGGCACTGTTTTCATAGTATGACTTGGCTCTGAGTTTTTCTGCCAAGAATCCCTTGCCTCAGGCCACTTAGCTAGGGCCCTAAGCCCTGTCTAGCTTTAGCCAGCCTTCTTTTCAAGAGGGCACATTTCTGTTGTCTCTTCCTAGATACTACCCAGGTCCTATTAACTTCCTCCTAAGTTCAGGAATTGCCTGTCACTTGGACTAATCCTTTCTAATTCTATTCTCAGATGGAGGAGTGGGAGCAATGTTTAGGAGTAGAATGAGAAGGAAGGAATAGATTTTTAACTAGTTCACAGTTAAATCAGACTAAATCTAGATAAGGAAATAAACATACTTGTTATTTGGGTTGAGCTTGATAGAGTACAAACTACGTTCCTTGTAAGAGTTTAGCTCTTTATGACTTCATTTTGATTGAGGGAGTTCCTTTTGTGGAGCGGCAGAAAGGAATCTGACTAGTATCCATGAAGATATGCGTTAGATCCCAGCCTCACTCAGTGAGCTAAAGATCCAGCATTACCTTGAGCTGTGGTGTAGGTCGCAGATGCTGGTCGGATCCTGTGTTGCTATGGCTGTGTGTAGGCTGGCAGCTATAGCTCCAATTTGATCCCTAGCCTGGGAACTTCCATATGCTGCGGGTGCATTCCTAAAAAACAAAAACAACAACAACGAAAATCAATTTGATTGATAAGGAAACAGCCCCATGGAGAATTAATAGCTTCATTAAGTCTGACCTATAAAGGCAGAAATTCTGGACCATTCTTAGCCATTGCCATCCAATCTGAAATCTTAAATCATCAATCTACTTTTTAAATATATTATTTTAATATTAGTTTACATATAAATATTCTTGACGGTACTTTCTATTGGACTAAATCACACAGCAGTATTTAAAAATGATACCTAAAAAGGCAGTCAGGTAATGTTCTGAGTGTCTAGTACTTGAAGAAGAACACGTCAAATTCAAAAATACTCCTACTGGCTTTTTATTTTCATAGAATATGTGAATCTCCAACAGGCCACATTTGCATTCTGGAGAAAAAATTTGGTACAGTTCTACTGCATTTAACAAAGCTGATCTTGTGCTCTCTTCACCATCACTACAGAGGGCAGCAACAGACAGGAGAGCTCCTTAGCATCACAGAGGAAATGTTAAAAGTTTTTAGTAAACAAGAGGTTAAAGACAAAGTCATGCTTAAATTATGCCAAATTTCCTTTTGCCTTTATGTTGCTTAAAATTAATCACATCTATAAACTTTCACGTAAGTTAGCAGGAAAATGGATATGGAAAGTACCAAGAAAGACTAGATTTTTTCAAAAGTTGAATCTAAGACACTTTGTAATTCTGCAGAAACTAGCACTGAACAATAACCATAGACTATGTGTCATGTAATACTGCGACAAGTGAAATTTAGTCTGCTTTTTTCCTGTTTTTTTTTTTACTCAGTTATTGTTTTCTTGAAGTCTGTCTTAGCAAGTGAAAGTAACTTACATTTTTTTATTATTATAAGAATATTTTAAATGTACCCAAATTTGTTTTCAGTAAGTAAGAGCTTTAGAAGCCATACAATAGGAAGATATACCTGCAAAGTGCTTTGGGACAGAAAAGATTGGAAGTAACAATCTGAAAGGATAAGGACTTCGTACTTAGCTTGGTTGCATAGACCTAGGGCTGATTGTACATGCAAAGGAGGGCAGCAAAGGTCTTATGATCAAAAGAGAAGAAATGACTGACAACACAGAGCTAGTTCAAAGGAACTAATGGAATAATTAGTCCCAAAAAGACCAAAAAGACTGAAGAATTCATGATGTCATAAAAAGCAGAGCTACTTAAATTGGATTAGAAAATAAAAATGACATGAACATTGTAAATATTCACAGATCACATCATTGACGTGTAATGTGCCGTTAAATGATGTCAAATTAAAAGGGAAATTACATGTGTTAGAACTAGAACGAATAAAGAGAAGACATTTAAAGATACATGGTCCTTCAAGTGAAAATTCCTAACATATATTACATAGATGATCATCACCTAGACAGTGAAACTGGGTGAATGAAATGTAAAATAAAATATGAGGGGAAAGATACTGGCTAAAAACAACTCATTTTCCTATATTATAAATAGTAGTGAACTTTAGATATCAGAGGAGCTATTTGGGGAATTTGTTTTATATAAAGCAAACCCAAACATAGTTATAGTAAATAACTGATAATGCCATTAAACTCTTAAAATCTGTCCTAGAATAAGCCCTAGGTATTGAATTAGTAGTATGCAAATTTGTCAGAAAAGGAAGTATCTCTAGGTCTATTTTAATTTTCATATACTCAGGTCATATGTTGTTTGAATCATTTCAGTGATTTTGCAGTTGTTTTGAAAAACATATGTGATAAAAACAGAAACAAGAACACTATATGAGGCAAATGTAACATGTCTTCTTCCTGAATCTTGCAAGTATCTCTTGCTGACAATCACTTAAAAAGTGTTAACATATAACTAACCTGAATTTGACATACAATTTAAATACCTCCAAAATGTATACAGACACTTGAATAACTTCGAGGAAGTACACAAATGTTTAGCTAAGCAAAATTTCCATTCCAGAGAGATTTCACTTTTTGACAAATATCATATAAAATCTTTTTTTTTCTGTCTTTTTGTCTTATCTAGGGCCGCACTCGTGGCATATGGAGGTTCCCAGGCTAGGGGTCTAACAGGAGCTCTAGCTGCCGGCCTTCGCCACAGCCACAGCCACAGCCACAGCCACAGCCATGCGGGATCCGAGCCGTATCTGCAATGTACACTACAGCTCAGGGCAACGCCGGATTGTTAACCCACTGAGCGAGGCCAGGGATCGAACCCACAACCTCATGGTTCCTAGTCGAATTCGTTAACCACTGAGCCACGACGGGAACTCCTCGTATAAAATATTAAAAATAATTCACCTTTTAACTGACATTCTTTCAACTTATCTATTTTTATTGCTAGTAAGTTCAGTTTCACCTGAATTTCATCATATTAATGGAGTACCAAGTACCTTTCTTTTATTGAGGTTTAGTGTTAATAACATGTATAGTACCTCAAATTAACAAAGAAAAGCCCAAACAGCAGATACTATTCCTTCAAACTGACCACATATAATTATACTTAAAATGTACTCTCAGTGCCTAATAGGACTTTTACTCTCTTTTCAAAAGTTCCGTAGGTTTCTTTACGGTACGTATGAAAAGGCAAACGAGTTGAGAAAAAAACAAAAAATGTAATCCAGGTTTCAAGGAAATATTCACGAGTGCCTTATCAATTGACATAATCTCCAGTTTTAAATTAGCATTTCACCATATTCATGGAACTTGAACCAGCTACTTATATTCCCCACCAATGAAGAACACACTTTCAGAAAATTGGACAAGCAGTGGGTGTTTGTGAAATGGTGGAGAATGGTTCCACTTCTCACATGTGTGGTTCTAGTGAAATCTGTAAAATAAAATGTTCATTTCCTCAGAAGGCAGAGTAAGACTCTTCGGAGCAGAGAGAGGATAGTGCTTCTATTGTGACAGAGCTAATTAATTCATAGACATAAAAATAGTATGCTTACATGCTTAACTGTGGCAAATTGGCATATAAAATGCCCAGCTCTTTTTCAGCCTTTACTTCTTCAGGCTACACCTATAGGAAATAACACAGAAAAAAGAAAATGGATTATTTCTTCTTTCTTGTAGGAAAAAGGAAGAAAATCTATTATGAACCAGGTTTTGTGCTGGTCACTTTTCATATGTCACTATTTTAGTTCTCCATAAGTGTGAAGAAATGGGGTCAGAGAAATTAAGAAAAACAAGAAAAATATTAAATATTAGTCATATAATAAGCTAATTATAAAAATGAAACTTCAAACCCATTTACCTAATCTTTCTCTAAGAGACTTATCAAAATCTCATATTGTATAACTACTATGTATAAAAGTGAATTTTACAAAAAATAGAGTAACCATCTTGATTTGGAAATAAAGTTTTGGCCCTGGCCTCAGAAATTGCTACCTTATGGAAATCCAGTGGTGTCCATGGTTAAGAGTGTGGAAATCGGGAGCTACATGACTTAAAATTTCTGTCTTTACCGTCAACTAGCACTATGATCTTGAGTAAGTTACTTATGCTCTCTGTGACATAATTCCCATCTGTAAAACTGGAATGATGATAATGACAATATTGAATGGTATTAAGCAACTATTTATACAAAAAAAAAGAATTTAGAGCAATCCTTAGCACACAGTAAGTGTATTATAGGTCATTTTAAGAAATATTGATCCACAATTGAAAGAATTAATGACATTTTTATTAACACTTCTCACAAATATAAGAGAAACTAAATTTGTAACTGCTATGTGGGATTTAAGAATCTTAAATTGGGGTGGGATATATTCAAAATGACCACTGATAAGAAAAGAGGGGAAGAAATATAGAGACAAAGCTGAAAATGCCAGAGAACGCAATTCAAATGAATGAAGAGAATTGAAATAACACATTATTTAGAACTAATCATAGACAATTAAATATTCATTAAATTCTCGGTACACTAGAGAAGAATTCAGTTTAGGCTTGTATTTCTGAAACAAAAATTAAACGATGACCTTAATGTTACTTTCCTTGAGCCAGCTTAAATTATCTGACTATACTAGTTGATTTTGTTTTGAAGGGAGAAGCTTAAAAGATTAGATTCTCCATTCTCTCCCTCTAGTTGGAAAGGAGGGGGCATTCACTCTGGCAATGGTTACTTTTTTCAAAGTGATCTGAACATTTTAGATAATCAGTGTAGACTATGCCAGTGTGGAAGCTTTTGAAGGATTAATAAATCTGTTCTGAAGATTCCTACTGCAAATGTGGCAGGTGGGAAGGGTATATATGGCCTAAGGTAAAACCCTTGACAAGACAGAGGGTATCTGGATTCTGAATTGGCCTAGGCTATGACAAGTGATTGTAAATTTCCTTTTGCAGTCTATAATCTTGCCAGAAACGAATGCAATTCTCTCTGTTGCAATTTTCATTAATATTTAGACTAGTTTTAATGTAGAAAATGGACTGAACACTGGGTATAAACTATTTTATTGACTCAACCAGTAGAAAGCTTTGTAGTTCCACCAACATTTCTAAACTAGTTGCAGTGATTTCAAAGTTAATATTATACATAAAATTTTAATATGCATGCTCTTATTTTCATGCTGTGAAGGTTATTTTCTGAGTTATGTTAAATTTCAAAGAAAAACAGTCCTATAACATGTTAGAATGTTCCCACATTTTATCATGTACATCAATTATTAGTGAATCTAAATTGTGGTCAATAAAGAAATCAATCTACCAAGAAGGATAACATCATATGGTTTAAGTGAATTAAGGTTTTCTACAGATAGTAAGGGGAGTATAACTTAATGAATACTTTCTTTTTAATGAATACAGACTTTTACAGTACGCAGGTAAATCATTTATAAGACATATAGACTGACCACGCAACATTGGGAAAAAGCTGATAAAGCTAGGATATCAACCATAAAGACTAACTGTCCAATCGTTTTTTCATCTTCTAGAAAAAAATGCAATGAAAATAAGAAATATTCAGTGGTGTTCTAAAGCAAGTCAACTTCACCCCAGGAAGAAATTCAGTCATAGGGGATTAATATATAGCTTATTTCCTCCTAATATCAAAAATAAAAAATCCAAATAATAAAAATATTTGAATACTTTTCTCAAGGTCTTTTATAAATCTTAGTCCTGATTCTGTGCCTTCATCTTATTCTAATGATACTATATCTCTGGAGATGCTAGTAGAGATTCATCTAAATTGATTGAATAGAGTTCTGTCCAAACAAAACAATTTTTATATAAGCATGGGCAAAACAGAAAATAAATCAAGCAACAGGTCTTTATTTGTATTATTTATATTTTTGAGCTAAGAGTTATTTCTTCTGCACAGTTCTATAGCAGAATAATGCATATTTTCTCTCATTGAAGATGAAAGAAATTCAATGATATCAGAAATTATTTAACAAAGTGTTTAGAGTTTTGAAAGTAAAGAAGGATGCAAAAGCATTTGACAAGGACTCCTAATGATGGAGTAGGAGAGAGTAACAGATAGATTAGCACCAGATAGATAGTACCAGAGCTACACAGAGGAAGGTTCCCATTTATCATAAGGAAAAAAACATTAACGAAGTCAGCATAGGATGGCTTCAAACACAGTAACACTGACACAATGTTCAAATGTTTATTATAAGAAATAAACATCCATAAATGGAGAGAACAGTTGGAAACTGAAACTCCATTCTAATAAATTATGGTAGTTTGGATGTATAAATGTAAAATAACTCGACTAAACCATAGCCAGACTCTTATTACTTCCTAGGATTCTTTTTACATGTTGTGTTTGTGTGCGTGCGATGTCATTATTTTTCCCAGTTGTAACTTTGAAATTATCTCCACCTTGGTCAAAAGAATTGCCTGCTTTTGCAAATTGCCTTGGCTACTATTTCATGAAAAGATAGAGGCTGTCTGCTGTGAGCACCCACTTCCACTTCAGCACCTCAGTGTTTTTCCCTTGCCTTCAGTCTCTGTCTTTATTCAAAAAAGTGATATTTCTTTCATTTTAACTTATTTGCCCTTCATTTTTCTAAAGCCTTTCAACCCAGGCATGATCTCTCTGTCCTAGAAAATGTTTTCCCTTTTCCTTTTCAAGATATCATCTTATCTTTGGTTTTACCTTTGCTGCCAAATATGTCCTCTATCCTCTCCACAGCACATCTCACCATCCACCAAGTTTTAGTCTCCTAAAAATGTGAATTGCTTCCCATCACTATGCCAAAATCTCTCTCATGAAGGTTAGCAAACTACCTAGCCATAAATTTCCAAGTAAAATATAATCTTGCTTTATTAGTTACCAGTTTCTTCCAGCATGCTTTCTTCCTAATTTTCTAGTTTAATTAATAGCTCCACCATCCTCCCCATCACTCAGAATTGTCTTAGCTTCCTCTTTCCTCTTTACTTCTTTCTTGACCAGGTCCCATGACCAGCCTGTGACAAGACCAGTAGATTCTACTTCTTTTCATTGTGGGATAAGGTTATTGTACTAAGGAAGGTACAGAAAATCTGGGAGAGAAATTTCAAGAATTATAAGGTAATCAAAGAATGACATTTAAAACTTCCAAGAGACAGTGAGATTTAACTGAAATAAGAAGGAATCATTAACATGAGAAGGATGCACTACTTAGTGTTGAAATGAAAGTTTTGCCATACTTGACTTAGAGGATATATTGACTCATACGAGTCTGACATGTTTTGCTTTACACAATGAAGGCTCTTTAAGAAAAATAAAGAGTGTGGTCTAATGGCATGAACGTATATACTTGTTTATATAATACTTTCTTAGGACAAACTCAGTTTTGAAACATGACACTTACCTTTGGTATTGATTCCAGTCCCCAATCCTCTCTCTGCAGGAGGGTACCTACTATGTGCATACCTTTAATCACAGAGTAAAATATATAGAACTTAATTTGAACTTTCACTTTTGGCTGGAGAAATTTGGGTTAGATGATGTGAAGACTATGCTAATCAAGTAGGTTGTATGTTATTAGAAAAGCAGTTTGATTAAGGCAATGAGGCATTTATTTTTTTAATTCCATTTTTGATTTTTACAAAAAATAGTCAGTTAAACTTCTAGAATACAGTTAGAGTCCAGTATTTAGATAAAGCAACATACTAAAATGTCATGCCAGCCTCATCCTGGTTGTATACAACATAGATAAAATATTCTTCTAAACATTCTAAAATTTCTAAATATTTTAAGTTAAGCATTAGAAAGCTTGGTTTAGCCCATCATTAGTCAGATCACCTGTTGTTGCTGCTGATGTTAGTTTTTCACAATTTTAGTCTTTATCAGAATTTAGGCTAATTCAAAGTTAATTGGCATTAAATATTTAGAAATAGGAAATGAATTAGCATTGTTCTCAATGTACATATTTTGGTTTTATTTCTCTCATTTTTTTCATTTACACAAGTTTCTGGGAATGCATCCTCCCCATACTGTACTCTTGCAGACTACCCTAAAAAAGGATAAAATTTTTTTTTTATGCAGAATTGAGTAATATGAATAATAAAAATATTTCCCACTATGAAAATAAAGTGTGGAGTCACCACTTTACATGGTTAACAATTAAGATATGCTTCATACATTTTCTGAGTAATATGAAGACATTGCTTTAAATTAGAAATACTTGCATCTGGTACAAACATGAAGTATATTTAGAGTGGATATTATTCTTTTAAATGTTTTTTAAATTTTGGCACATTTTTACTGATTTTAATTTCTAAATGAAAGCTTACTTGCAAAAGAAACAAAAAACATTATTTTTAAAAAAGAACATAAACTCAAATAAAATTAATTTTATTTGCTATGGTTTCTCCTTACTGACATAGAAAACTGATCAAGCCAGAAAACAGAGCCAAAGAGTTAAGACAGCTCTTTAAAAAGAAGTTACTTTCTACTCAATAAATGTTCTACTCAATAAATGGAATAAAGCAGAAAGAAGGCAGAATAATACCCTGGGTATTTAATTTACCTTAAAACTAAATTTGTATTATTTGGGAATAGAAAGGTGTTGATTTTCTTAGCTGCAATGACTGTCATCTAAATTTCTCACTTAAGGACCCTACTTCATATTATTGCCTTATAATTAGAAACAAAATAAAGCATATACTGGAAATCGTTAGGCACAAATATTGTCAAGAAAGTTAAGACTATTCTCTGCCTATTGCTAGCAGTTGACTTTGCCTCAATCTGAAGCGAAATTTCTCAATTTCTCTCCTCTTCCACTCTGAGCTCTTGCCAAGCTATCAAGTGTGTCTTTCTGAAAGAGAGAGAGAGAGAAAAAAAAAAAAGAGAGAGAGAGAGAGAAGAAGAAAAAAAGAAGTGAGAAGTAAAAGAAGAAAAGAAATCAGGGCAGATGTTGTCACTCAGCTGGTCAGGCAAATAAGGTGCTTCAAGCTTAGTTCGTGCTCCTATTTAATCAGCTCTCACAGTGCTCCAGTTTTCCCATGATTCAGCCACACTGGCAAGTCTTCCTTTTTCAGAAGATACATGGCCTTTCACACCCTAATACTTTCTCTTATCATCTGCTTCTTATGCTTTTCACTCATCCCAGATTGCTTTCTCCTCCTCCTTTTATCTCATTTAATTAAGAACTTGGTCAAATGTGACTTCTTTTAGAAAGTTTTTCCTGGAGTTCCCTTCGTGGCTCAGTGGTTAACGAATCCGACTAAGAACTGTGAGGTTGCGGGTTCGATCCCTGGCCTTGCTCAGTGGGTTAAGGATCCGGCGTTGCCGTGAGCTGTGGTGTAGGTCGCAGATGCGGCTCGGATCCCGCGTTGCTGTGGCTGTGGTGAAGGCCGGCAGCTACAGCTCCTGTTAGACCCCTAGCCTGGGAACCTCCATATGCCGCGGGTGTGGCTCTACGTAAAGCCAAAAAGACAAAAAAAAAAAAAAAAAGAAGGTTTTTCCTAACAGTTTAGAGAGAATTTGCTGTTCCTTCCAACGTGTCCTTATTGCAACTAGATTATAAGCTTCCTCTGTGCAGAGCTCTTACCATGGCTGATCATAATAAATGCTTCTTGGATTTAATTGAATCAAATTTCAGCCTCATCTGAAATAAAACTTCCTCCATGAAACATTTTCTGATCCTCTATTAAATATGATCTCTTTCCTTAAGTGCTGTGGTTTTCATTATTTTCTGCCACTAACTTTATTCTTATAATTACTACATAAAAATATTACTCCTGATATACATCATGAGATACTTGGTGGCAAGAAGATTGTGTTTTCCGACATGTACTCTAGAGTGAACTGCATATCATAGGTGCTCAAATATTTATTCAGCCGATTCTATATTGTTCAGAAATCTTCAAATATGTATGCATCAGTATTAAAAAAAAAAAAAAAACCCTACCTTCAAATCCATATAGTCAAATTAAGAATCAACTTTGCAATGCTATGTGATATTTATAGGATCTTAAATATCAATAAACGTAACAAAAGTTTGAGATGGGGTATATTTACATGTCACTCTAAAAATTATTTTGGTTTACCTGTTTTCCGTTATTCTTGAATGTGAATTTTTGAATTATATATCACTTCATAATTAAAAAAAATATAGACATTTTGAAAATCATATGTATGGCCTTAACAACAGGATTGCTCTCAGGTCATTTGAGTGTCATAAAACCTTTCCCTTAAACTTAGCATATTAATATATATGATTAGATCCCCACAAAATGACTAATTTATGATCAAGAAGGAAACTTTTACCTTCCTATGAACAATTTAAATGGTCTCCCTCTCAATGTAATGCTATTCTCATTATTAAAGAATTAAATCTTTCCTGAATGCTTTTGAGGAAAAAAATAATGAACCAATTCTGTTTTATACAACAGAGAAATAGTACAATGTGTTATTGTAATCTGACTTGTATCCTACTTGTAAAGCCCTGGAAATTATTATTTTAAATTATGATGTTAGATTAGATTTTCTGCAGCTTAGTATATTGTAAGTGTACCATAATTGCTAAATGCAAATGAGATACTGTACAGCTTTTCCATAGAGTTGTTCATGAAATCCAAGCACTTTACATATTACAGTCAAGTGCATGTTATTATTAAAAAACAAATTATAATGAAGCTCAATTTAGTATAAAGACAAGACACTGTAGTTTTATAATGGGTAACAGTACAATAGTGTACGTATACAGCAAATCTGTCACCTTCAACTTTCATGAGCATTAAATATGTCAGGAGTGAAAGCACCACACTTTAAAGATTTCCACTTGCTCCTATCACTTCATGTTAAAGTTACACTTGAAAGTTATTTTATCTTTCAAACACCGACCAATGTTTTTTTGCCAAATAAAGCCTGGGACTCATCCAGTAATATGCTGGGGAAATGTGGAGGAAGTAAATTCATCCTATCAACATCAAGGGTAAAAAAGTCTTATTTCATTCATCTGTTACTAGCATTATTGCTAATCACCTTCTCACATGTGAATATCTTGTCTTTCAACTATATTTCAAACGAAGGATGAAAACAGCCGTACCTTGCCCTCCTTTTTCCTAACCCAAAGTGGATTTGGTATCAACTGAAATCTAGCTATATAAGTTGGGAAATTAATTTAATCTTTTTGAAGATAATTTTCTTTCCAAAAAAAAAAAAAAGGATGACCTCCAAATTCTTTCAAAAATCAAAGGTTCTATGAAATATGGTCTAATAATTGCTCAGAAAAATAACTGTGAACTGATTACATTAAGAAAACTGTTAGAAACCGAAGCTCTACGGTGGAAAATATTAGCACACAAACAATGAAATCCTGAACAATGGCACCGTTTAAGATCGTAGTATTCCATAAACCCTCAAAATCATCCTTACAGTTGGTGGGGATAAACCATGGAACTGCCATCCAATCATACTGAAGCATTTGGCCTTGTGTAATACATCCCATCTTTACACAGATTGTGGGGAGACAGTCTTTGGGAGAAGAGGAAGGTGGAAGCCTAGCAATTAATATTACAAATAGCAAAACGGCCTACAAATTATAAAACGAAACTCCTCGAAGATTAGTTGCTTGCTGTTTCTAATCATAGTATTCATTAAATAAAGCACTGTTTTAAAAAGAAAAAAAAAAGGAAAAGATCTGGGACCAATGGGTTTGTTGCATGCAGAAAAACCCAGCTCAAAAGCAATTCATTATTAATGCCTGAATATTCTTGCTAAACAGTTCTGATTATTTCACAAGAAAGAGGTCAAGGTAGTGGAGAAAGGGATTTAATCAAATAAACTCTCAATCTCTCTCCAAATAGCATTTTCATCCAGCTGCATGTAAATTCATCAGATGACTAGCCTCCAAAAGCACAGGCAAGGTTAATCTGCTATGACTGTTAAAACTTCTATGATATGCCTATTGAATAAAGATTTAAAATGGGATGAACCGTGCAAGTTACCCCAAATTACATTTTTTTGTCCATAACATACATGAAATCTCCACTGTTAAAAACAAACAGATAAACTAAAATTTTCCATCTAAATTAGAGATGTAAATCTTCTATCTAAATTATTAATTTCTTAAAAAAGGCTCTTTATCATTGAAAAGCTTTCATTTAATGGGAGCTTTAGGACTCCCCACCCTCAGGTTCCAAGAACTCGAGAGTGTTTCTACTGCTTGAAATTAGCTTCAAAACCTTAAGACCTACAAAATCATATAAAAGAAAAAGTTTGTTTTACAGTATTTTAAAAATCATGTCAATTTACTTTTACTTATATGTAAGATTACAAAATTCAGCATGTTTTCATGTAAAGACAATATTGCTGGCAAACATTACCAAGTATGTTGATGAATAATGATTTAAAAATAAATGTAATTTCAGTTTCCAATTCAAAATGTAAAGATGTATGAATATCAGTAAAAGTGCATATTTGTGTGTATTTTCATAGACGAGGACAATGCATATAAAGACAAAATTACTGCACAGACACAATTTTGTTGATATATTTTTGTTTGTTTCATTTTCCAAGAAATTTTATAACTGTGTATAAATATAAAAGTTAAAATCTTGTTTTAAAATATGGTAAGGTATTCAATACATTTTACTTTGAGAATGAAGAACCCTGAATTTATTTTCTAAAATAATATAAAATTATGCTATATAGATATTTCTAAAATTTTGTTTAAATGTAAAAGCATAAATAATCTTTGATGAAAATGTATAATTTACTTTCATTAATAGATAATTTAAATGGATTTTTCCAAATAAAGCCAAAGTCACAATTACGAACTTAAACAATGATTTTTAAGGCATCTATGATCTCTCACTATGTAAATGCATATTTTGTGGATTTTTTAATTTATAGTTTCAAAATCCATATGAAAACATACTTCATCGTGGTAATGTTTAATTCAACCTATTGCTATTTCAATAATCCTTACATTGCCTTTCTTTCCTGCTAAATTTATACAATTTATTTTATATGGCATATCTCACTTCTATATTTAAGAAATCATGCAGCAGTTAATAAATCTTCTACAAAAAAATCAAAGTGTTTTTCTGCTGGCATTCTTTGCCCTCTTAGCTCTCAGCACCTTTTTTGAGTCTTAGACACCATTTTACATGAGGACAATTTCTAAAAAGCAAAATATAACTGTCTAATTAAGGGCTGTGTGATTGGCTAGTTCGCGGTCTCTGTGACAGTTGTGACAAATACACATATTGGCACAGCCCTAACCTCACTTCACAGTTTGCAACACAAAGATGGTATTTTCAGAAATGTGGAGAACACTCTGATACAAAGCTTCACCTTGTCTAGTGCTATTCCATTTAATTTTTTATTAACTGCCTGAACATATGCCATTCTAGAAGAGGGTAATAGTTACAAAATGTCAGCAGAAACATTTAAACTGCTAAAATGTAAATGATTTTATAAATTTGTAATGAAAGGTAATTGTCATGTGGGAAAAGTAACAGAAAAACAGATATGTGTAAATGCAAAACTGGTACAAAATACATCTTATGGATTGAAGGTAGGAAAACTTAAGCATATTTTAATGAATACTGTAAGTAGTATTTAAATAAAATTAGATTCATAAGCAGAAAATGTGAAATCTATATTTTATTTTCTAACATTAGGAAAGTTCATAATAATGACAAGAACTCATAGAACTTTAATGTGTTAAATTCAATAAACAGTAAGACATTAAGAAGCTTTACCTCATTTAAAAAAAACAAATCAATCAAAGTAGAATAATATAAATAAAAAGTGTCCTTGGTATCCGCACAATAGCTTTAAAAGCATAATATTCAGACATGATTAGCTTGTTTCTTTACTTTCCACTACAATGAAAAACTGTTTAGTGATTAATCCCTTCAGCAACATAATGCTGGGTCAGTACTTTCAGATATGTCAAGAAGACCACTCCGGCAAAGAACTGAGGATTTCCTCAGCCACCACACAGAGCAACCACCTTCCAGTTAGGTTTGCGGGCAACCATCTTTAAATGCTTGAGCTGTTCTGCGTGGCCATGACAAGATTTGCAATTCTCTACGTTTATTTACACACCATCACCCCAACTAGACATCACATAGAAGTGGCATGGTCACAGCTGACCCCAGGGTAGTCCCTGTCTCTGCCGATCCAATTTCATCGTGCTCTGCAATTGAACTGCAGTCATACTGAAGAGGATGTATGCACAGGACTCCGTGCCACAATAAAATTAGCAGAAGCTTGTCAGGGGGCATTTTCCTGTTTTACAGTGACAGACTCTGGACAAATAGGTCTGCTTTCCAGAAATCCATAGAGGTCTGGCTCTCTTGAAATGTATATGAGCCCCACATATTTGTGTCACAGTGGTCTATATGGTAAGCTTGTTACATGATAGTTGAAGAACAATGTTAAGCCTTTGCTGTGGTTTTCATTTCCTCTTCACATTTTTCAGGGGATTTAAATTGCCTCTGAAGAGACTACTTATTTTTGATTTGTAGAAAAATAGCTTCTTTTTGGAAGTAGTAACTGAGAAAAAATTATTCCTTCAGAGAAATGATGCAGCACAGATCTACTGCATTTTGAAAGAAAAAGTTCCAATAGAATTTTTTTCCTTTTTGCAGTTTGATAAATCAAGCTTCAAGTCTCTTTCCTAAACACTCATTCTACCTATAAGAATTTGTTATACCACAGACAAAATCTAGGAAGACACACATTTAAAATATACTTGTGAATAAACTGAAATATCGTTTTTGGTTTCAGATGAAATGTTGAAATAATAATATGGTAAACAGGAACATTTTACCATTTGTGGACAAAACATTTTAAAACATAGTATGTTTTATAATCCAGCCTAAAGTAATTTTATTAGATATTCTGTGCAGTTCTTATATCAAACATTCTCAGAAGCCCTGGGATCATTTTATATTCACTGGAAGACAGAAGGAAATCCAAAACCTAGTTAAATAAATTGTTCATTTATTCCTTCCTTTTTATGCACCAAGATCTACATGTGGTCATTAATTATAAAGAGACTATTATAGCACCATATTTTCATTCAATATGATGTCCTGGTATATATCAAAGAAGTCCCATAATTAAAACAGAAGGGCCACAATGACAATTAAAATTACAATCTATATGGGGAAAGAAAGTACAGTTCTGCAATTTTTCACCCTGTCACTGTCAGCTGCATGGAATATTCTGGTCACGTCTCTTGTAAAGCAGCCTAAATTCTTCTTCGCCAATGCAACCTCAAAAGCATTATCAGCACCTAAGCAAAAGCCTATGCAAGTATAATTTAATACGAAGCCACAGTTTGCAAGTAATAGCGTATAAAGTGATATTTAAGTGGTGTTTTAAGCACACTTCTGATGGCTACAGCAGCTTTTCCCTGGTAAATGCGTTTTCCTTTGAGTAGTGATTATGAGTCCTAGGTGAAGAGGTCCTGTGAGCAGGTCTGTCTGTAAGCCTTACTTCCAGCTGCCAATCTTTACTTCACAGTGAAGAAAAAGCCACATAGCACCTTGTTCTTACTCTTGTATGCTGTCATCCCCTGAGCCTGATAACACAAAATCATTTCCACATAACACTTTCCTGCTTCTGCCTCTTAAACCTTGAGACCTATACATTGTGCATGCACTTGCACCCTTGGCAACCAGCTCCCTGGAAGCCCCTTCCTTTGAACCATCAGAGTCTTCTAGAGGACTATTTTTAACACTTATCTTGGTAAATATCTGCATTAATGGAGTACAAAGCTTTTTGGTAGCAATATGTATTTGCTACAATTTATTGTCTATTAAAGTCACGAACAGTGAATTATTACTCTTAAAATTGTGTTTTTCTTTATAATAACTTTAAACTGAGCACTCATATATGAAGCATGCAATGGAGATTGAGAAGGTTTTGTATAATAAAGCTGTGACATGGTCATTTTTTCCAGTTTTGCATTACAGAGACACACTCATGCATGGTGCTTTTTAAATTCTTATTATGTGTGAGGTCAGAGGGTCGAATGTCAGAAAGTACTGTTAATTTCACGGGGTTAGGGGAAAGTAAATTCAGAGGGAATACAGATCACTTAGCACAGAAAACCAGCTCCTCTGAAGTTTGGTTTTACATTTGTTAACCATATCCTTCAGCTGACGAACCATTGAGACCACGGTGACATTCTGGTCCCAGATATAATGGCTTGACATGCTGCAGTGAGAGTGTGATTCCGACGCCCTGCTCCCCGTGCCAGGCTCAGCCTTCCTCTGAATCAATGAAGCACTAAAACTCCACACAACTGGAACTGAACAAAGCATGTTGCCATTTTGGCTGTGATGTTTAAATTATAGAGAAAGCAGTCAAGATGTCTTAAAGTTCAATCTGACAAGAAATGTAAAATATATTTCTGTCTTCATTCTCTGGGAAGGTAGCATCTTACCCTGCACGGTCTCACTACCCAGAGTCCTTTTAAAGTGGTTCATAGTAGAACATCAAAGACCAAATTCTTGCATTTCAGGGTTTTTTTCCCTAATCAGAAAGACATCTTCACACTGGCCAAAGTTCCGGGGGAAGAGTGATAACCTGGATAATACTGTTTTATTCAGTTGGCAATGGAGGGATGTAGTTCCTTTATTTTACTATTTGTTCTGAAAGACAAAATTAACTGCTGGCACAGACAGAAGAGGCACAGGTTATACAACTCACCACCACCAACAACAAGGTGAAACAATGGCCCATTTTACGGTTAGGACAGATGATAGATAATAGCCCAATACATTTAAATGTGAGGACTATGTTGAACTCTGATAAAACTTACAATTTTATTTAAATATAATCCACTGGGCCGTGATAGACAGATGCTGATAGGTTTGGTGTGGTAGTTTGATTTTACTAGTTTTTTTTTTTTTTTAAATAAGATTTTTCAAATTCAAAACTCAAACTGGGCTCAGCTGCCCCCTTATAATTAAATTTTAATGACTTAGGCTGAGTGTTTGTGTTTTGGCAGCATGCTTAATAGTTTTAGTGTTTGAATGGTTACAACTAGACTTTGAAGGGAGCAAAACCATTGCAAGTCAAAGGTGAAGTTCCTCCAGAGATGCTCTGATTTACTGGGATGCTATGGGGTTTAGTGGGACAGCTAGCCACAGGTCATCCCCCTATAGTAAGTCATTAAAAAATAAATTAAAATATAAAGCTACACACTCTAAATTCTATAGTAGCCTGAAGGGTGGTGCTTTTGAGTTTCAACACTTTTTCACTCCACATTTTCCTATGCCGGAGGGTCTATCAGTAAATAAAAGCAATATGTAGAACTGCTCATAAAATCACCCTTCCTCCCAAAGCGGCAGGAACAATCCAGGGAACACATTTTAATCAGTTCGTTTTTAAAGAATTATTATTAACTTTGCAATGGTATATTTTGCAGGCTTCCTTTTTATAATTAAAATCTTTTTTTCCTCTCAAATCCTCTTTCCAGCAAGCAGCCTGTTGCCTGAAGTTTTAATCCTTCATTACTAGTTAAAACAAAATCACCAATTAGGCACATGAACACGTCTGTATTAATCTCATTAAGGTGATGGCACCAAATAAATTGGAACTATTTTTGTGCTTTTACTGTGTTCCTATGGCTTTATCAGGCCCTGTGGTCATATACAAAGACCTCGAAGCTTAGTCATTTAGAGTCATTCGGTTGTGGACTGAATGTGGCATTACCATCTATGGCTGAAAATTGCTTTCAGCTTTTAAACTGCACTGACTAGTCTGTAGTTAATCTTAGATCATTCACTCGCAAAATTAAATGAGCCAGAACGATGGTCTTTTTTTTTTTTATAAAATAATACATCACAAAACACTTATTTGCCCTGCCCAAAAGAGAGATCAAATTCATTTAAAATCCCATAAACCGGAGTTGTGAATTTTTAATTTTATTTAGTAGCAGAGAAATAGAGGGTAAGCTATCTTTCTACAGCATATCATTGCTATAAATTTACATATGGAACATGGTTTGATGCTTAACCAACCTTTAATCTACCTTTGATGTATACTTCTACTTCATTGTGGTCACATGACACCCTTATTAATGCAAATGTAAAAAAGACTATTTTGAATCTCTGATGTAATTAACCATAAACCATGCTTTAAAAAAAGAGAGCAAGAGAGTGCCTACTTGAGTCACTGGAGTTGCATATAAACTTGACAGTTATCACCACAGAAGAATAACCTTAAGAAACTAAGTTTAAAATTTTATTTCATTCATTCCTATATTTTCTGCCCAAGTAACTATGAAGACCATTTTACTGTATCAGCAATAGTCAACTAAGACTTGATTGATAAATAATTCATCTTATAAGAATAAAACACTAATTTTTTGTAGGATTTTTATCCTGCTTCTTGTAAAAGTAAAATCACATTGAGAGAAAAATGCCAACTGAGGCAAGGGGAAATGCAATGCTTCTTATTCTGATTGTCATCTATTACAGTCATTTCAAATACATTGTTGTTTAAAGGAATGTGCATTTTCTTGTTGGTTCCCTCCTTTCCCACTGCCCTCACCCACAACATGAGCCAGTCTGCGTTTTGATTTTGGCAGTCCCTAATTTTAGAGTATAAAAAACTTGAGCCACTGCAAATGAGGTGAGGTCACCTCATAATGCCACATGCAGGCAAAAAGTTTGGATATTTGAGGGGCTGACCCAGTGAGTTCCCTGGTGGGTGACATAATGCAAAGGTTAGATATTGGAAAATAAGGTTCATGCTACTCTGTCACTGGGGTTGGTGCAAGCTGCCTGCTTGACAGAGAAGGTGGTATGTGGTCTGGACCTCAAGAAAAAGGAACTCAGCCACCCAGATCAAAAATTACCCTGTCAGCCATCCAAAAAATGATTCTGACATCAGCCTAGTGAGACAGGAAGAAAATGATTTTTTAAAAAGTTAGGACTGGACTTTACTCTAGGACAATCTAGGGAAATTTAAGGATCAATCACACTATTTTGAATGGAAGTCCCTGAATTAAGAATACAATGGCCAAAACCACATTGGTGATATCTCTTTATTTTTACTACACGTTACAAGTGTATACAACCCAGGCTATTCAATTCCAGAAGTTAATCATTCACTATTTTTAAAAAATATATTGTTATAAGTACAGTAAAATCAAATCTGTTTGTAGTGACTGTTCTCTTTAGTATAAACAAAAGCAAAATGGACTGAAATTAATAGGAGCCAGTCATTGGTTATGTAATTATTTTGCCAGATCTGGATACCTCTTTCTATTTAATTTGTAATAACTTATAAAAAGATTTTCGTGACCAAAACATATTAATTTTTACTGAGACTGCTCTTCCTGTCTTAAAAACATTCTTAAGACTCCTTCACCTGATTCTAAATATAACTGTGTTCCTTAAATCTTATTGTATTGCTACTTTAAAAGAGATATTGGGTTTACATTTTTCAATAAATTTTAATCATTTCAAAGGACCTAAATCTATTCAAGATTCGCCTCTTTTTTGAGAATATGGATGAGCAGAAGACATATGTGTGTCTACATATGTATATGTATATAAATATAAATATCCAAATATAGGTGACCATTCTAAATACTGCACAGTATTAGTTTTTCCATCTCAAGAAAAATATCTGCATATTGTTGTTTATTCTATAAAATATTCCTTTTTAATAGCCTGAACCAAATAATTTCTCATTTTTACAGGCTTCACTTCACTTTTCTCACAGTGAATAAATTGCAACTTATTTCCATGAAATTCACAGATGACACAGATCTTTATTTTGCATAAAGGCATAAAGAAGTGTCTAATATCTTCAATATTCATCTGCTAAGTGGACATTTGCATTGGGTTAGAACGGAAAAAGAGCCCCAACCCTCCTGCAGTGACAGCTGTACAAAGGGATGACATCTGACAGCTGTGACAGTGCTGAAGGGAAACTCAGATGACTCGCAGCATCCATGATCCAATTACAGCACACATCCCTCTGACAGACCCAGCAGCTTGACTCCAGCGTTTGGAAGGACAGTATTGATCTCTTGTCAGAAACCAGTTGCCTGCCTGCAATTGTGCGCTGCTGAACTTTGAAAAGCTATAGTACCCTCTTAAATGATAGGGGCAGTCAGGTTATAGTATTCAGGTACAAAGAGAGGTGCAAAGGGTATCTGCTAAATGCTCTAAACTTGAACAAATCATAACAATATGACAGTCCAATCATACTCAAGGAGCCCAGCTGATCTAGCTGGCTACTGTCTGTGCTAATGGAAAGACAGCTCTTTGTGTTTAGTGGGATGATCTTACTTGATGAAAAGGCCACTGCAATTAGTGCATGCTGGTTGGCTGTGCTGGGTGACAGAAGCATGGATGGCATAATGGCAGCTGCCAATAACCCTAACTTCAAGAAAACAGACAATTAGGCCTCTGATCCTAACACTGTTAGTCCCTCTACTCCAGACCTCTGCTCAGCTTTTACTGTAAACCTCACAAGGGCAATGTGGTACAACCTCACCAAACAGAACAACTTGGGCAAGGGGTCAATTGGCTTTCTCCTCTTGACTTCTGTTCCTGCCTTCCTTTAGGAGAGGAAAGAGACAGAGAAAGAGACAGAGAGAGGGAGAGAGACTTATGCAAAATGTAACAGACATAAATATTTCCTTCAAGTATAGTTTAAAGGACGCTAATATATGAGCATGAATGTTTTAAGATGCAAAAATTTTAAATACATTTTAAATATAAGGTGGTAAAGCAAGATGTTCAACTTTTAAAAAGCACTTTCAACTGAGAAGTGATTTAATGTTTTAAGAAACATGTAGGACTAAATATTAAGAAAATTAGTATAAAATAAAAAAGATACAAGGATATAATATCCAGCACAGGTAATATTGCTAATATTTTATAACTTTATATAGAGCATAATCTATAAAAATATTAAATCACTATGTTCTATAACTGAAACTGATATAATAACAACTATATGTCAACAAAAAATTATTAAAATACTAAAATTAAAAGTTATCTCTAGTTCATTTGCATTACTTTAGGATTGCATAAAGATAGATGAAGTATTCTGAAGACTCAAAGCAAAAACAAAACTCATAATGCAAATTATTTTAGTGCCTTTCATCAAGTGCAGCTCTAAAACAGGTAAAGCATTTCAGTAGCAGTAAAACCAGTGAAATACTGGAACACATATACTATTTGTTCACATACACACACAAATTATACCAGTACAGATAAATCTATGATTAGAAAAATTGACTAGCACTGACCTCACCAGTATATATACTAAAATTGGAACTGTACAAAGATTAGCATGGCCCCTGTGCAAGGATGACACCAAATTCAAGAAGCATTCCGCATTTTTTTGGCCACACCCATAGCATGGGGAAGTTCTCCAACCAGGGACTGAATCCATGCCACAGCAGTGAGTGACCCAAGCCACTGCAGTGACAACACTGGATCTTTAACCTGCTGAGCCACAAGAGAATGCCCAGAAAGCATTCCATATTTTTTTCTGTTTTTGCACTTTTTAAGGGCTGCACCAGTGGCATATGAAGTTCCCAAACTAGGGGTAAATCAGCGCTAGAGCTGCCAGCCACAGCCACAGCCACAGCAACCTAGGATCTGAGCCGTGTCTGAGACCTACACCATGGCAACGCCAGATCTTGACCTACTAAGTGAGGCCAGGGATCTAACACACATCCTTATTCATTTTGGATTCATTTCTGCTGCGCCACAATGGGAACTACTGCATTCCTTATTTTTAAATGAATATTTTCTATATATCTCAAATTTAGAATGCTTCGTATGTTTAAAAGGTTTTTTAGCAAATATTGAACAGGTAATAAGTATTATTAACTCTTGCTAGGTAGGTATTGGAAATAAAAACTCATAGGAAATATTTAGTATTCAAATTCATTAAATTATAAGTATAAAAAAAGTAAAATTAAGTCTACATCAGTTCATATCCTTTCTAATGGAATGAATATAATGGCAAAATTGGAAAACTGACCTAATATAAAACAAAAATATATATTTCAAACATATATAAATAGTCAAATGTTGAATAAATATATATTTCAAATGTATATAGTCAAAAGGTCAAATGTTGAATAATAGTTTGGTATTATTAAAACATAAAATAAAATATGGAGACGAGTTTCGGAAACGAAGAGAGAACTATAGATCAAAAGATGGAAAAAAAACAAACTTTGGGTGTGCTTTAAAGCTGAGAAAAGCCAAGTAAAATAGTATCTAAGATAGACAAAGACAAAGAACAAATGTGTTTCAGAAATACAAATCCTTAATTACATGCAAAAATACTCCTGTTCACTCATATGTAAATTAATGCTAATTAAAACATATATGAGATTACCCTAATATAAACTGAATAATTCAAAATTAGTAAAAGTGTGGAGAAACAGACATTTTCTTCTTCTTGATAGGAGAATAAATTGCAGCAGTCTTTCTGAAGATTAATTCAGAAATATCCACACAAAATACATATTACTTTAATCAGAAAAATTCTTTGCTGCACTGCACAAAGTATTGTACAGAAGAACATTCCCTGTAGTGTTATTTATAATGAGAAGAAAATTAAAACAATCCAAGTATCCAGTAGGAAGGGATTAACTGTATCATGATACATATATAAAATAGAATAATATATAGCCGATAAAAAGAATGAGGTGGATTTATATAAGCTAATATAAATTTTTTCAAGATATAAACAGTTATCTTGTTTGTATATACATAAAACAAATGTGTATGTATGAATGTCTAGGTATTTGTGCCTATATGAATATGTATACACTTATAACTACATACATATGTTTTATGTATATTAACATTTCTAGAAGTACAAATAAAATACTAGTAATAACGGTTTTCTATCATGAGCTAGAGATGGTAAGAAAGATCCATTTTAATTTGTATTACAGTACTTGCATGTATGTATTAAATTTTGATAATTTTTAAACACTTGTTAGTTAAATGTTTTTGTATTGATAACTTTTTGCTTATATAAAACTAACCATGAGCAGTTGTTCATGTAGATGGAAGATATACCCACTGAGAAGAAAAAAAGGCATGTTTCCTAAAAGAACTGCATTAGAGATTTAAAATTATAAAGCTGGAACCGAAACAATTTGTAGTCTTCATTGCTTTAGTAAGCATTTATTAGACATCCATTGTAAGTCAGACTTAGGTTAGTCTGGGAACATAAAGAGCAATTAGTACTGTGCCTGCCCACAAGAATCTCATTGTCTAGCTGAGGAGATTTAAAAGACAAGAGTACAGAAAAAAAAAATGTTGAGCATTTATGATAGGCACAGGTGGTTTAGGGTGCACCAGGTGGAGACATCTCAGCCATAGGAAGTCAAGGAAACATTCGTAGAGGCCACTAGATTTAAGTCTCAGGTGAAGAATGAGGTCGGCCAAAGAAGGAAACTCATAGGCCACAGCACTTGAGGTTCATGAACAGCATGAGTAAAGGAAAAAGGGAGCATGCAGGCAGTCTGACATTGTTAATTCTTCAAAAACAAACAGATTAATGATGAGAGATAAATCTGGAAAGTAGATACCTCAAAGGAAAAAAGGATGATTTTTGACCAAAAGACCTGCAAGTTTTCAAATTTTTTTTCATTCGTTAAGATAGTATAGAGATTATCCAAGTATGTTGAAAAATAAGAATTACCTGGACTTCTTGGTAAAATAAACTGATTCTTGGGGTCCAGCGCAAATTCATCAAACTGAACCAATTACCTCCAGGCATTACAAGTATCCTGGTGATTGTTATTATCTGACAAGTCTAGAAATCATTGGTAGGTTAGAATATCCATGATGCTATTGTCTTTAGCCAAAACTTGATCCACCTGAGAAAAAGCAAACAGACTAAATCAAAACTTCATCTTTGCATTTATTTCTACAGTGACAAATATTAAATGAAATATGTAATGATCTTATTTCCACCAGGAGCCTATTACGAGATAATTTTTTACTTTTTTAACAAGTCAGACAATTGTATTTCCTTGGAAGCATCTAGTAGGACAGAGAAAGTCTATAACTTCTATTCATCTGACTTTTCAGTACAATTTATTACTAATCCAAATTGTAAGATAATAGGGACTAATTAGTTTCAATTCCTTCACTAAATAGATAACTTCATCAATAATAAGTGACTATATTTTTGTGGTATCTGTTTCCTCTAACTCTGGAAATACAGATCTTTTAAGGCTAAGCCTCAGCAAAACAGAGAAAGTATATTTCTAGCTTCATGACTGTCCTCAAGATGGTGAGCTGGTTGGCTTGAGTATTATGCTTCTAAGTTCTAATTCTAGGCATTGATCTCCTTGTGGGTAATTTAACTTTGTTTCGCTCCATTTTAAAATAATGTTCCCTTAAACCTGTCCATCTCTCAAATACCTGTCATTGTTTAGAAGGAAAGTGAGGGAATATTGTGGACAGTTTCATAGAAAAATACACAAATATTCAGTTTAATGAAATGCAATATAATTCAATTTAATAAAAACTTAAATAAGTTTATGTCAGGAATGCAAAACCATGGATCATGAACTGGAGTTCCAAGGTGTTACAGTTTATTAGCAGATGGAAAACACAATAGCTCAGTGTGATGAACATAGCAGAAATATATCCAAGGCACAGGAGTGTGAAGATCATTTGATGGGTACGTAGGGAAGAAGAGCATATTCTGAATTTAAGATAATTGTAAATGGTAAATAAGAGTTCATCAGTTTCAGAAGGTATTGGGAGAGGTGAATTCTGAGCAGAGAGTAGCAGGCCCCAAAATGCATGGAATTGTGCATGTCAGAAAACTATAGCATTTTAGTACTGATATAATGTCTTTTGAAAGGAGAAGGAGAGAGACAGTCCTAGAGAGCCATTTTTCAATTTTGGAGGTACAAACAGAGCAACATTATGGTATTGTGTTTGTAACAAGGGTTAGCAAACTTGGGAAGCTATTAAGGAGGTTGAAACAGATCAGTAATATCACCCAGCTTTTGGTTCTCGTAATCTAACTGGTTTTGTGGGTATACAAGTCTACTGTGGTAACCTGGAGATGGTACCGTAACCACAGACCACATAAGCAATGTCTGACTATAATCTGGTGCAAGTTTTGTTGAAATGCCCAACAATAATGATACGTGGCTATTGCATGAAGTCTCTCATCTGCATTTTATGGGAGAGTTTCACAAGACCATCTTGTATCCACATTCCTAGTTTTAGTAGCGTGCAGGTCTACCTTGCGCCAGTTTTAAGGTACAGCTTCAAGTTTCTCAGTGAGCCTATAAAACTGCTATGCAATATACACTGAGGATTTGGGCCTCTCTCTCTGCTGGCTAAATCTACAGAAATGTGACAAGTAAATATAGCAGCTGCCACAACAGAATAGTTATGGGCTACTTGATCATTTTACAGATTTAATAGTTAGTCCTAAGGACCATGAGAAATATTGCTCCCCCTTGAGGGAGAAATTACATTTGAAGACACAACTAAAGGTAATTTTCAATCAATGTCTATTAAATTGCTTCTATGCAGTGAGCATATAGACTTCTATTGTATCATATGTTAATCCTTATTATATCTATAGAAGAATGTGAGATTTAAATAATATTTATTAACACCTATTGGACACTTACATGTGCCAGCCACTATTCTAAGAGTTTTACACACACACTCTATTTTACTCCTTATACCAATTGCTTTATTAGCTCTGATTTACATATGAGGAAGTTGGGGCTTGAAGAATTTAGCTAACTTTCCCAGAGTGAGTACAGAGTTAGACTTAGCCAGAGCCAAAGTTGGAATAGACATAGTACGATTCCAAGGCTCTCATTTTTAACCACAAGTTTATTCAGTTTCCCCACTAACAGTGGTCACATCAAGTCTGATTTGTACACACATCAATCTTTCTTATTGCAGATTCTTATGATAAAAAAACCTGATCACTCTATGTAATCACCCATTTGCTCAGAAACACCACTCTCTCTAGTAAGAGTCACTTAACCATTTAGAGTAATCTTTTTACCAAATTTAGTTTAGGTGCTAATATAAGAGAGGCATGAACACCCCACCCTTGATCCCATGTTTATCTTCTACATGACATTTAAACATTTTAATAGGAACATTTTAAAAATTACATTATTTTTAAAAATTCTCATCATTTAAGCACATCACACCTATTTAAACCAGATATGGACCTAATTCTTAAAGGGAAACATGGCAATGAGTGATCCCTAGTAATGGATGTCTTATCTGTCTAAAATTCAAAATCAAATACTGATATATGTTGCCACACGTATACTTTGATGATTGTATATTATTTTCTCTGTGTTGTTACCTGATTTCAGCTTTTCAAGAACAAAATTTTAAGGAAAGCTTGCCTTATTATGTCCTCTGCATAGCAGAGCTATGGTACAAACAGCTACACTTCTGATCTCTTTTTTATGTTCTCAATTCAATTTAGATGTGGGTTATGCAATCATCATTTGAAATGACCTTGTATTTCCCATCAACACAAAATACCATGAAAATCAAGCAAAAGAAAATACAAATGAAAGGAAATAATTTCCAGAATTAACTTAATCTCTTATTGTAGAATATTTATTGGCGTTTTCATTTAATCAATACTTTTTTGTTTTTTAAAGCTTATTCTTATTTTTTAGTAAAATATTCTTTTTAATCTATGACTACATACTGTTTTTCAAGCTATTAAGAATTTTCTTAGCTAAATATAAAACAACATTTGCTAAGAAAACTACTCAAAACTCAACAGAGAACTTATGTTTTTAATCAAGTAGAATAAAAATTTGGCCCCAAAAATTCTTGGCAGAATTAACCAACAATGAGATCTGAAAAACAGTGAGAGATGAATAAATACCAATGAAAGTCTAAAAAGTAATAAATAGATATGTTTTAGATGAAACATTTTATTATGCATACAGAAGAGATAAAGTAATTAAAAAATTAAGAAATAAAAAAATAGAAATGAAGAACTGTGACAGGGTCACATGAAATGAGTTACTCTTTACATTTTTGGTTGACTTTTGTAATTCTTCATCAATTTCATTTTTATATATACTCATAGCTGAAAATTCATAAAGGAGCACACACAGGATATTTTGCTTTTGTCTACCTCAGCTTTAGAATTAATGCATAAAGTCACACTGATTTAAATGAATATAACAAATATCTTAGTGCTTGGAAAACTGATAGAATTAGTTTTACATATTTTTATTCATTTGTTTCAATTTACGAACTTGCAACCTATGGCCTCTGAGTATGTGTGCATGATAAAATTATCAGAAAATAAATTATAAATACCAATCAGTGACCTCTTTCTTAGCCACTGAACTTTATCAATGACCTGACCCAAGATCCCAGGCCAGAAGGTCAATCAACTTGCACTCTGTCAGTTCTAAAGGCAAAGAAATTTCTAAATACAATCCCCTACACGAAAAACTGCCAACTTCTAGTTTGATGATGCTGAGATTCACTGACTGCTGTCTGTAGTAGTTCTATAGCAAATTTTAATTGCAAAAATATAAAAGCAAAATTTACTGCAGTGATCTTATAGAAACTAGTTTATGCATTTAATTCATTTTTCCTAAATCAATTTAACCAATAAATATAATTGACAATTTAAAATTTCTATTATGAAAATGTTTGTTTCAAGAAATAGTTTCCAGAAAAGGTCTTCATGTTGACAGAATTAATATTATAGCAATTTACCTGAAAGCTATCATGAATTCTGAATCATTCAGAAAAAATTACATTTGCCACATTTCTAAATATGGACTGGAATTCTAGAAAACAGTAAACAGTTACTTCAAATATTAAAATAAAAGGAAATACTTTTTATCTGTAATTGTTAATAATTGCATCTAACTTTTTCTTCCTAGTTTCTTCCATGTGTTTATGTTCTTTACAACACTTTGATGTTATTTGAAAAGTGTGAAGGATTGTTAATCCAGAGCCTTTCTCTCAAAAGACATTGAGAATAAAAGAGGATAAGAAACAAGGGGCTATGATGGGAAGAGAGTGAGAGTGTCAGTAAATATTTTTTTTAATTTTTAATTTTTTTCATTTTTTAAAGTTTTATTGAAGATAGCTGATTTACAATGACGTGGTAATCTGCTGCACAACAAAGTGATCCAGTCATACATGTTAATATACTCATTCTTTTTCAGATTCTTTTCCCAGATAGGTTATCACAGAATATTGGGTAAAGCTCCCTGCGCTATACAGCAGGCCCCTGTCGGCCAGTCATTCTATATACCACAGTGCGCATATGCCAATCCCAAACCCCCAGTCCTTCCCTCCTCCGCACACCCATCCTCTTTAGTAGCCATAAGTTTGTTTTCAAAATCTGTGAGTCTGTATCTGTTTAGTAAACAGGAAAACATTTCAAGTCCTTCTTTAAGAACTCACTGAAGTGAAAGTGGAATATCTGAATTAGACCAAAACAAATGAGGAAATAATAAAGAACTGAGCAAAAAGTGAAGGTTTAAAAGAGCAGCACAAGTATTCAGAACGTGAACTACGTGTGAACAACATGTAAAGAAAAATTACAACATTTTTTGCAATAGGCAATGAAAGAGAATCTATCCTAAGACAAACATGAAATGATAAATGATGTTTGTGTAGGGAGAAAAAAACACTCAGAAAGCTAATACAATATCAAAAGAGAACTTCTAACTTCAAAGTTGGAAGACTGATGCTACCCAACTTCAATACTTACTATAATTATACAGTAAGCAAGACAGTGTGGTATTGACTATGGAATGGACAAATAAATCAATGAATTCCTGGGGTGAAGGGGTGGGGGTCAGAGCCCCAGGACCCCACACAGTGGCTGGAGGGCTCATAAAAAAAAAAAATGAAAGGGGAAAATTTCTGAGTCAAGTAAAGTGCAGTATACTTGCTCTGGTAAGTACTTTCCTTTTCCAAATTTGGGCATAATTGTCAGAGTAGCATAATAACTTTTTTCAAGAATCATCATTCAGGCCCAAGTGTCAGTAGAAAGCTTATGAACTTAAATCTGGACAAATTTGGAACCTTAGGATGGAATCCACAGGTAATCAACTTAGCACTTAAGAAATGGATATTTAGCAAAGAAAGAAATGGACCCATTTATTCAGAAGATATTACTCCAAATATGTTTGCTTTTTATAGAAGATTAGTTTTAAAACTGACCAGAGGGTTATTTCTTAAGAATTATATCTACTAATACCATTCTAAGATACTTCTGTTCAAAAAACTACACAAATATTTTCCTGTGATCTTTTCTCTTTATTACAAAATAATGGTAATTACTATAATATGAGTATTGAATCTAAATATAATAATACTAATAAATCTGTAAATTTAGATTTTTTTAATTTCTCTGATTTAAATATTGCTTATGCAATTCAGGCTCCTCTCACTCCAAACATCCATGATGATGTAAAACTAACTTAACAATTAGATATTTGTCTAAGAAAATGCTGTGATTGCATTGAGAAGGCTAGTAAAGATAAAATATAGTCAAGATTGAGACCAAAGCACCATACCTGAGGGAACACAAAGCAAAGATTTTTCACTTGGAGCAAAAATTCACAACCTGCAATGACTCTTACTCCTCTTGAAGGGGAAGATAGAAATAGTTATTTTATCAGCAGGACTAAAGCTGAAATTATATATGCAGAGTATTATTTAATAATGACCTGCTGATGATTATTATTCAGTCATTACCAATTTACATTATTTAACTTGAGAGTCAACATTAAACTGAACATTGTTAAAGTTTTATTTTAGCATACGAAAAGTTTTTGCATTGGTCATAATGTGTTCAAAACTACAAACAGATAGGGGAAAATAATAAGATGATGACAAAGTGTTACCTACTCTAAAATTTATCAGTTATCTACTGTGTAACAGAACTTCTCAACATGGAGTGGCTTAAAACATTAATAAACTGCTGTTTCTCATAAATCTGAAGGTTGGTTTCTCTGCCTACTTTGCTGTCACTGTAGGGACTGATGGATTAGAATGTTCAAGATAATGTCACTAACTAATCTGTAATTTGGTTCTGGCACAGTTTTCCTCTACTTGGCCTCCCGTTCTCCTCCAGATTAGAATGGATTTTTTTTTTCAACATGGCAGCCATAAGACAACATTTCAAAGGGTGAAAGCAGAAGCCACAAGACCTCTGGTGAGCTACGCTGGGTAATTCACACAATGTGGTTTCCACATCATATTAGTCAAAGACTAGAACTGAGAATGAAGGGACTGAAAATAAATCACACCTTTCCATGAGAAGTGGCAAAATAATATGAATCTATTTTCAATCTACCACAGAAGTGAATAGGGTTTTTTTCATGAGTACATAATAGATTAGAAAGTCTTGGTTGATTGATAAAGGTAAGAACAGTATGATCTAGAAGGATAGCTATTTGTGCTTGCTCTCTCTTTTAATTATTGCATTTTTATATTAACTTGTTTTACTATAATGAAACTGCTGTATGGCAAGATTTGAATATTCCTTATATTCTTATGAAATTGAGACAATGGAAACAGAGTAGAAAATAGTAAATCCCTTAAAAAGGTAATAAAAGAACACAAAGAAATATGTAAGAAATGTCTGTTATAAATAAAAATAATTTTTACATATTGCTTAGCAGTGGTTTTAAGTATAAAACTATTTGCTTTGATTTCACAATAACTCATGTGAGCGAGAGAAAGGATATCATTACCTCTTTTTTACAGACTGAGTTCAAATATTTAAGCAATTGTTCTGAAATCTTACTCCTGATAGGTGGAAGAGACATATCTAGAATTCAGTTTTCCTAAATTTAATAATCAATCCATTATGTTTCAATACTAAGCAATGTATATCTCTTTCATCTAGTGTAAAATTACTTAAAATATGAATCTTTAGGATATTTTCTAGACTTTTCTTACTTTTCTGTTTTGGCCATGCTTTATGCTTTTCACTTTAACTCCCTTTTATGAGAACAGTCTGAATTTTGTTTGATTAACCGTTAGACTCAAGCATAGTGGTACATTCTCTGTGGGTGTCTGTAACTGTCTAATAACTATGATAATGTTGAATCCCAGAGGCCTGTGGGCAAAAACCAATGCAATTTTTAATAAATTTAAAGTTAATTATGAATATGTATGGATAACATTATATGTATGTTATTGCTTGAGTACTGAATTTTAAAGATAAATAAAAAATGAATATATACTTACCTAACTGCTAATTTCAAAATTAATACAAACATTTTAAAATGGACCTCATTTGCCTCAGAGATTTTGCTCTTAGTTCATATAAATGTATACAAATACTTTGAAATGATATCAACTAAAATATTAATCATAGAAAACTTTATCACATATTATACAAAATTATTATGTATTAGGACTAAAAATTGGGTATTATTTATTTTAACATTTAATCAATTTGGTAATAACTATGAATTTAAAACTCTGATTTGTCACTGAATAGTTAAAATTAATTCAGGAAAATATGTCAAAGAATGTTAGATTATAATATACTTAAAGGAAACTAACAAGTAAATCATATCAGGAGCTCTTTAAATTCATAATTTCAGAACTTAAATCTGTATATAATTTAGTTTTTACAAAATGTGCATAGGACTAAAACATGCTGAATATTCAAGAGTGAGGAAAATCCCTATTTGCCACTTTGGACCATGAAAAATTACTAAATTATGGACTGCTAAAAATATCTGTATCCCTGTTCATTCTTTTAAAATGTTACTAAACGAAATGATTATTGGAAAGTTAAACATATGAACATATGAAATAAATAAGGATATTTATCATAATGTGAAATGTGGTAATGAAATCCCATATAGTGTAGAAGTGTAAAAGAAATTTATACATACTTGACACTTAAGCACATTTGAAAATTCAAAACTGGAGTTTCCGTCATGGTGCAGAGGAAATGAATCCGACTAGGAAGCATGAGATTGCAGGTTCAATCCCTGGCTTTGTTCAGTGGGTTAGGGACCTGGCATTGCAGTGAGCTGTGGTGTAGGTTGCAGACGCAGCTCAGATCTGATGTTGTGGTGGCTATGACGTAGGCTGGCAGCTGTAACTCCAACTGGACCCCTAGCCTGGTTACCTCCATATGCCGTGGCTGAGGCCCTAAAAAGCAAAAAAAGAAAAAAAAATGAAAATTAAGAACTAATATTTTGAGTAAAATTTTTCAAGTAAATAATTTTAATTACCTTCTCATGCAAAATCCATTTATCCATTAGTATTAAGTGGTTAGCCAGTAGTTAAGCAATAGAGTACCACCATCATCCAATTCTTTAGTTTAGCAAGTGGGAACCTGTCTATCAACATGTAACAAAGTACTTGTCTTCAAGAAAAAAATACATTCTCACAAAAGTTAAGTAAAAAGAATGAGCAAAGATAAATCCTGTAATAAATTAGATGATGCAAAGGCAGAATTCAAGAATAATATAAATGAGTAGAAAAAAGAGTGTTAAATTACATAAGAATAAGTTTAACAATTTGTGACTTTATGCACTGAATAACACAGCAATAAATTGTATAACCAAAATAAAAGTAAGAGAAAAAGAGAAAGAAATGAAAATACAAATAGAACTAGGAAAACACAACTGGAACAGGAAATTGAAGAAGCTCTCCATCCAAAAGAGTGAGTAATAAAAATAATAAGGACAATTAAAAAAATAAATGGTATGAATATACTTTTATACATACATCAAATCATTTATGTCACAAACAGAATATATAATTCCTTTCATATATTTCTGGAGTTGGTATTCATTCCAATTATGGTAGAGTTACTAGAGTTAGAATGGCTTTTTATAGATAACAATTATAGGTTCTGTACAAAATATAAAGAATAACTATTTAAAGACACTGAAGTGTGATGAAATGCAGACAGAAATAGGCGAGGAGGCTGAACATTGAAAGAAGAGTGCTATATTGTGCAGGACCTAAATTTATACAAATTTTCACCTTGATGGTATTTTTATAGTCCCTGCAATACAGGGCAGCTAAACTTCAAGTAGAAAATTACAGTCCTTGGTCTTATGGAAGGAGAGGATAACATTAGGGTTCTCAAAATGGGTGGAAAATGAAAAATCTTAGGAAGGAGATAGTCACAGGAGGGGAAGACATAAAAGTGCCACCTAAGCAGTTCCTGTCATGGCTCAGTGGTTAACGAATCTGACTAGGAACCAACTAAGAACCATGAGGTTGCGGGTTCAATCCCTGGCCTTGCTCAGTGGGTTAAGGATCCGGCTTTGCACTGAGCTGTGGTGTAGGCCGCAGAAGCCGCTTAGATCCCACGTTGCTGTGGCTGTGTATAGGCCAGAGGCTACAGTTCCGATTAGACTCCTAGCCTGGGAACCTCCATATGCCACAAGTGCGGCCCTAGAAAGACAGAAAGACTAAAAAAAAATAAAATAAAATAAAAACCTAAATCTTTGTTTTACCCATAATCTTTATATGCATAAGGAAGACTTCAACGTGAAATGTCATAGCTGTAAAGCTGAAAACTGAGCAGAGATTTCACTTTCTTTCAAGCAGTTGAGAATTGAGTTTGAGTTCAGCCAAGTTAACTGCATATTAGTTAAGAAATAATACACTTCAAAAGAATATAAAGTCGAGAGACTCTATGGCATATTATCTAAAATGCCAAATAGTCAATAAAAATTGTTAGAAAATATTATAAAAATAAAAATTACTAGATATGCAAATACATACAACATTGGTATATCTCTAGTCAGACTGATGATGAAAAAAAGAGAAACAGCAATTATTACCATTATCACAAATGAAAAAGGACATCACTACAAACTCAAGCAGACATTGCAAGTATAAATATTACAAATATGCTTTGCTTGTAAATTTGACAACTTAGAGTAAGATATTGATTCATTGAAAGACATAAACTCACTTAAAAACAGATACTTAAATAGTCATTTTTGCATTTTTATAAATAAATTACTGTTTAAAAACCTTCCATCAAAGAAAACTTCAAGCCCAGATGGTCTCAATGACAAATTTTACCAGACAATCAAGGAAAAAATATCAATTCTAGACAATTTTTCTAGAAAGCTGAGAAAAAAGCTCTTCGAAAATTGTTTTGTGAATCCAATATTGCTCTGATCTCTGATATCAATACCAAAGAATTTATAAGAAAAGAAAACTATAGAGCACTAGCACACACACACAAAAGATACCTATTTCATCAATAAAACATTAGCAAATCAAATTCAACAATATATAAAAACTATAATATATCATAATAAAATAGATATTCCAAGAATGCTAGGCTAATTCAAGATTCAAATATCCCTCAATGTAATTCACCATATTAATAGACTAAGCACACACACACAAACAGAAATGCGGTCAATTGATTTTTGACAAAAGTGTAAAGAGGATTCAATGGATAAAATATAGCTTTGAATAAAACAGTACTGGAAAAATTGGATCTATCTACGGGGATTAAAAAAGAACCTCAACCCATATCTTTTACCATATATAAAATGAATTGAAAAATGTGTCATAGAGGCAAATATAAAACATATAACTAGAAATATTTTAGAAGAAAACTTTGGACAAGAAAACTTTCATATATATGATTGTGATAAAAGTTCTTATATATGACACCAGGAGCAATAGCCCTTAAAAATGATGTTGGCTGCTTAGCAAGTGATCCATTAATAGAATAAAAAGACAATTTGTAGACTAAGAGAAAATATTTCCAGTCTCATATCAGGATTTCTGTCCAAAACGTAAGAATTATTCAGAATTCAATAATTGAAAAAAATCCTATTAGAAATAGGAAACATGCTTGAAAAGACTACATTAGACGGAATAAGTGTACAGCAAATAATTATAAGATGATCAATAACTAGTCATCAGAACAATGAACTTTATAAATAGAAATTGATAAACTGATTCTGATATTTATAAAGAAATTGGAAGTGACCAAAATAGAGAAAAAAAGAGCAAAGAGACACACTATCTGAATGTACTTTGTATAAACCTGTGATAATCAAGAAATCACTATACAGAGTCCATGGATAGCCCAATATTTATATAGTCAATTATTTTTGACAAAGGTGTTAAAGGAATTCAAAGAGGGATATAGGGGTGCATGTATTTTTTTTTCAATGAAAATTTTGTCTGGGTACATGCCCAGGAGTGGGATTGCTGAGTCTATATTTAGTTTACTAAGGTACCTCCATACTGTTTTCCATAGTGGTTGTACCAATTTACAGTCCCACCAGTAGTGAAGGAGAGTTACCTTTTCTCCACACCCTCTCCACCATCTGTTATTTGTTGACTTGTAATGATAGCCATTCTGACTGGTGTGAGGTGGTACCTCGTTGTAGTTTTGATTTGCATTTCTCTAATAAATAGTGATGTTGAGCATTTTTTCATGTGCCTGTTGGCCATCTGTATATCTTCTTTAGAGAAATGTCTATTCAGGTCTTCTGCCCATTTTTTGATTTTTTTTTTTTTTTTTTTTTTTTTTTTTTTTTTTTTTTTTTTTTTTTTTTTTTTTTTTTGCTGTTGAGTTGTATAAGTTGTTAGCCAGGACATGGAAACAACCTTAATGTCCACTGATAGATGAATGGATTAAGAAGATGTGGTATATATACACAATGGACCACTAGATAGCCATAAAAAAGAACAAAATAATGCCATTTGCATCAACATGGATGAAACTAGAGACTCTCATACTAAGTGAAGTATGTCAGAAAGAGAAAGACAAACACCATATGATATCACTTATACCTGAAATCTAATACATGGCACAAATGAACCTACCTATGAAAAAGGAACAAACTCATGGACATGGAGAAGAGACTTGTGGTTGCCAAGGGGGAGTGGGAGGGAGTGGGATGAACTGGAAGTTTTGGGTTAGTGGATGCAAACTATTGCATTTGGAGTGGATAAGGAAGAGATCCTGCTATAAAGCACAGGGAACTATATCTAGCCACTTATGATGGAAGATGACAGAGGATAATGTAAGAAAAAGAAAGTATATATATATATATGACTAGGTCACTTTGCTGTACAGCAGAAATTAACAGAACATTGTAAATCAACTATAACAGGAAAAATAAAAATCTAAAAAAAAAACCAGAGGGATATAAATTATTTTCAAAAACTGTGCAGGAACAACAAGATATCCATATGATATAAAAAATAAACTTCAGCTCCTACCTCAGATAATGCTTAAAAATAAACTTGGAGTAGTACAAGTTTAGCTTAAAAAAAACAACTAAAATGTTCTAGAATAAAGCATAGGAAAATATTTTCAGTCAAGGGATGGTAAAAAAAACTTTTTAGAAAGGACACAGAAACAATATATCTAAAAGGAAAAAGTATATAAATTAGAATATATCAAAATGTCAAATTTTCTGCATCAAAAGATAATGAAAAATTTGATAAGAATGTCAGATTAAAATTTATATCCAAATTATATATATATTTTTAAAAGCCTGTATCTCAATGATAGATTTAAACATAAAAGATAGACAAAATATTTGAATAGACATTAATGAGAGCCCAGTTTCTCACTTTTGCAAATTTAGAATATACATATGAACTCATGGTTTTCAGGAAAGAGAAAAAATAAATAGATAAATGTGGAAATGTCATAAGCCCACTAAGAGGGCCTAGAATCAGTGACACAGATATCAGTGAGCACACTTAATCACCCTGATCTTGGTATCTAAATACCATTTTGCACTAACAGTTGTCAAATGTTATTAGAGATAAAGCTAATTCCAGCCTGGGATATGAAAATTTCAGTATGAAATGTACTGTCTTCAATAAGGAAGTTTTGAATTGGGGCCAGATCAAAAGGACACAAGAGCCACTTTTGCCCATTGAACAAATCTGATATAAATTGAGCATCGAAATCAATATTGATATTAATGGAATATCATGTATTGAACAGAATAAAATTCCATGAGCCACCCTAATGTAAATAAATAAACACATAAATAGATGACTATAGTTTATCAAGCTTTTACAGTTGTTTTTTGTGGCCAGTATCTATTTAATTATACTGATGAAAATGGAATTTCTTACAATCATTTATGAATATCTAAAACATATACCACTGTGCTTATACATAGTATGAACTTAATAAATATTGTGGAGTCTAGGAATGAAATACAGTAAAAACAGCAAATCACATTATACTCATTTAATGGTCTTATTTCCAACATAATATGCTATTATACATTTCACAATGAATGTTGAAACAATTTATCCAAACTACATGTTTTTAATCATCTTTTTAGAAACAAATTACCTAGTCAACCATATAAAAAAACTACTCCTCCAAGCAGCATCCTTCCTCTCCTGATGCTTTCCATGATAGAGTTCCCAAATATTTCACAAAGGAATTCCATACAGAGAAAATGAGACACACACACTGCCAGAAATGGGACACACCAGGGAGCTTACTGGAATATTAACACATATGAGTTACAGTAAATTAAACTAAATGAAGAGCTGTCACATAGGGCATTGTGTCTACTGATTGCATATGAACTCCTCTGAATGAACTGCCAGCTATCACCTATCCACTCAGCATCAAACCAGGAAAAAGGTAATACTTGCTTCTAGTTGCAGTGACCGTAAATAACAAAACCTGAGTGTTTCTTATTTTTTTGTAGTTTAGCTCTTGTTATATTCTCAAACACTGAATATGCATTATATATATAGTTGATAATTTTCACTTTAAAAATTAGGTTCTCCAAATTGTATCACAGTCTGATAATTTTAACCTAGATGCTTAAAAGTGCTATTTTTAAAATTTCATTTTGTGATGATTATTTTTTCTTTGTAATCCTTTTATTCTTCCTAATTCACATATTTTCCTAATAATTATATTTTCTGTTAATTAAACCATATTGTACTTTACTATGTCTTTTCAGAAAAATAAATGACAAAAGACAGCCACTAAAGCAAGTTTGTTAAACCAGTTATCCAATACCAGCTAAAGTATTGTTACACTAAATTTAAGCCTCAGCTGAGTTTTTTCTCTTTGGTAACTGACCTCTTCTCTGACAATTCAGTGTAAAGAAGTGATTGATTTTATCTGCTAACTTTGAAGTCAACATCACTATTTTACCTTTTATACTGAATACCGTATTCTATTCAAGTTCTGTTTATTAGATACTGTATTTGGGAAACAAAAGCAAATAAATCAATTTACATGTTCTTTGAAACCTTACAGCTTCTTATGCCTTACTGCTATATCCTCATAGAGAAGAAGCATGAAGCAATGGGAAGTTCCTTAGATTTCACAATGAGGTAAAAAACAAATTCCAAGATAAAATAAATTGGGTAAAGCTAATTCCTTGGTATCAACAAATTAAGCAAATATTATCTCTGTGGGCCTGAGTTTTTCTCACTTTTAAAATGGGGATGTTAAACTAGGTAATCCCAAGAGCTCATTGTATATTCAAGTCTGAAACATGTTCATTTAAGTAAAAGGAAAACAAAGATTAGAAAAATGAGAGTAAATATATATATATAAGACTTCCAATTAAGATGGTCCTCTAAGGTTAAGAATAATACACTTCACCTACTACATAGGATACATATTTTAAGGCTATCCTCAGATTATAGGGAACGACTCACTTCCTAAAATGTTTAAGCCATAGGCAATATGAAATGTCAGGTAAACATCTTTGGCCACCTGCATATCTCAGCCGACCAGTTATATATTTGGAGTGGCTTAAAAAGAAAAAGCTTATTTTCTCACAGTCCTGGAGGCTGGCTGTCCAAGACCAAGGTGTCAGTGTGTTTAGTATCTCCTGATGTTTCTCTCCTTTGTTTTTAGACAATCACTTTCTCTCTGTCTCCTCACTGGGTCTTTTTTCTATGAACATACACCCTCATGATCCCACTTAAACTTAATTACTTCTTTAAAGGCCTTATTGCCAAATACAGTCACGTTGGGTGTTAGGGCTTCAACAAGACTATTCCTCCAGAGAAATCGTGTATACTGAGTGGACATATCTATTGAGCTCTTTCACTTTGAGGATTGTCATGAAGCTGTACGCACCTTGGTAATATGAATTAGCTTCAGTTTCTTTTTCCTACCTCAGTTTTCTTTTCCTTCACTCTTTACCCTTTAGTCCTTTCTTTAGACTATATTTTTAGAGCATCTATAACATTGATAGATAAATTGTGCATATATATATATATATATATATATATAGTGCAAATATATATACATTTGGATCTTCTATCTCAAGCAGACAAAATTAAATCATAGCATATAGAAAATTCAAACAACAGAGTTAAACTCATTCTAAGCCTTGTACGGAAGAAGTAGAAAACACATTCTTTTCAATCAAAGTTAGTAGAAGAAAAGAAATTATAAAGATTAGAGCAAAAGTAAATAGAGACTAAAAAAATCAGAAAAGATCTAGGTAACTAAGGGCTAGTGCTTTTAAAAGAGAAACAAAATTGATAAATCTTTAGCAGGTCCATCAACAAAAAAGAGATAAGGCTCCAATAGATAAAATTAGAAATGAAAAAGGAGAAGCTACCATAGGTACCACAGCAATACAAAAGATCATAAGAGAGTACTACAAACAACTATATACTAATAAAATGAACAACTTAGGTGAAATGGACACATTCCTAGAAATGTATAAATCCCCAAGGCTTAATCAGGAAGAAATATAAAATATGAACTGACCAATTACCAGTAATGAAATTTTAATTACTGAGTTACCAGTGATTAAAAAAAAATTCTCAACAAGCAAAAGTCTAGGACCAGATGGCTTCACAGGTGAATTCTACCAAGTATTCAGAATTTTAACAAATATCCTTCTCAAACTGTTCCCAAAAATTGCAGAGGAAGGAAAGCTTCTGAACTTACTCTACATGGCCAGCATCACTCTGATACAAAAGCCAAAGATATCACACAAAGAAGAAAATTACAGGCCAATATTAGGTGACTATAGACGCAAAAATCCCCAGCAAAATATTAGCAAACTGAATTCAACAGTACATTAAAAGGATTATATGCCATGATCAAGTGGGATTTATCCTACGGATGCAAGGATGATCAGTATCCTCAAATCAATGAATGTGATATACTGCATTCACGAAACTGAAGAATAAAAATCAGATCATCTAAGCAGATGCAGAAAAAACTTTTGACAAAATTAAACATCCATTTATACTAAAGACTCTCCACAAAGTAGGTATAAATATAATAAAGACCATATATGGTAAGGCCACATATCATAATACTCAATGGTGAAAAATGACAGCTCTTTGATTTTTTTCTTTTCAAGTTTACATACAAATTTTCAACTTAATTTGAAAGACCCAGTATGATACAGACCCCATTAACTGACAATTAAATTGGAAGTCAACAGTGGGAAAATACACTAAATATACTAAACTATAAGGTTCACAAAATCAGAGTAATTTGCCTATTTTTTCCCACTGGTGAACTGCAAGAACCTAGAATGTGTGGCATACAGTCAATATTCAATCTTTGAAGTGAATAAATGAATAAGCAGTTATTTGTTTTAAAACCTATATCTAGAAAATTAAATACATACTGAAAACATTCATGTGCTAAATGGAACACAACTACTTAAAACAATAAAAGTACTTTGTATCAAATATTGTGGGATACATCTAGTGTTCTTTAAAGGAAAATGCATACCTTAATTGTTTTTTAAAATATCAGGAAAGCCTAAAAATTAATAAATTAAATCATTAATTCTAGAAGAAAGATATCAAATTAGAAACTAAATGCAAAGAATTAAAAGAAAATAAATGATTTAAAAACTATCAAACAAAGCAAATTTTGAAAAGCTAAGAATAAACACATTTATAGTAAAATTAATCAAGAAAAAATAATAGCTATGGCAAAAACTTACAAATATCAAAGCTGATTTTTTTTTTTTTTGCTTTTTTAGGGCCATACCTGTGGCACATGGAGGTTCCCAGGCTAGAGGTTGAATCAGAGCTAGAGCTGCTGGCCGATGCCACAGCCACAGCTACAGCAACACCAGATCTGAGCCGCATCTGCGACCTACACCACAGCTCACAGCAATGCCAAATCGTTAACCAATTGAGCAAGGCCAGGCGTTGAACCTGCAACCTCAGGGTTCCTACTCGGATTCATTAACTGCTATGCCATGACGGGAATGCCTCCAAATTGATTTTTTAATGTTTTATAGTTTTATTAAGTATGAAAATGTTTAATTTATGTGCTTCTATTGCACAAGAATATTATTATTAAATATCTCCCTTTACCCTCTCTTTAACTATCTAAATCATTGTGTATTGAGAAATATTTAGTCTAACATTAAAATTGCTATTGCCATGATTTTATTTAGCATCTACCTAATATAACATTATTTCCAAACTTTGTGAATCTCATGTAGTATTTTTAATTTTTTATTTCAAGTGAGAATTGTTTCTTAAAACATATAACATTCATTTTACTGTGATTTAGTTTTATTTGTCATTATATTAAAATTTTGTTCTTTGCCTTTCTCTTTATTAATGATAGACTTTAATTTTATGATTTTTAAATTAACATAAATATTGAGAAACTATTCAAAGTTATTCCATATACTTCCTCCACCCTCACACACAGAGTTCTATCATTAATGTCTTCCATTAACTAGTATGATACATTTTCCTTGTTCTGAAGTCTTCTTCTGAAATTACTACAGCTACCCTAGCTTTCTTTTGATTAGTACCATCATGGCATATCTTTCACCATGCCTTTACTTTTAATCTGTCTTTGTATTTATTGTGTTTCTGTAAACAGCATGTACTTGGGCCTTTGTTTTTATATCCACTCTGGCCATCTCTGTCTTTACATTGGTGTATTTAGACCTTTTACATTTAAAGTAATTATTGATATATTTGATAAAGCAATTATTATGTTTATAACTTTAAAATTTTTTTCACTAGTTCTTTTTTTTCCCTTTCTAGCCTCCTCTGGTTTTAACTGAATGTTTTCTGTGATTCTGTTTTCTCTCCTTTCTTAGCATATAAGTTATATTTTTTAAAACATCATGGTAGTTGCACTAAGGTTTGCAAAATACATTTAAAGCTATATTAAACTAAGTCCACTTTAAAAATAACACCACCACTCCACAAGTAGTGCAGGTACCTTATAATAGAATATTCCTAATTTCTCCCTTCCACATTTTATAGCATTGCAGTCATTTACTTTATCTTTCTGCTATATTCACAAAATGCATTGTTTTGTTTTATTTTGAACAGTTATCTATAGTTGACCCTTGAACAGCACAGTTTTAAAGTATGTAGGTCCACGTATAATATAATTTTTGTCAATAAATAGAGTACCTGTGTTTTTATTTTACAGATCGTTGTGTTGAAAAAAATTGTGTTAATTAGAGGTCACAATATGAACAATCAAAAGAACTATGGATCGAGGTCGGCAAGATGGCGGAGGAGTAAGAGGTCACACTCACCCTCTCCCACAAATACATCAAAAAATCCATCTAAATATAAAACAACTTGGACAAATCATTATCTGAATGCTGATTAATTTAAACCCCCCAAAACTGCAAGAAACCCTTGAAATAACTGGGTAGAACAACAGAAGAAAAAAGGGTGAGAGAGAGAAAAGCAATCAGGATGGCAGCCAGCACCCAGGGAGGGAGCTGTGAAAAAGAAAAGTTTCCTGGGAAGAAACCTAAACAATGATCAATGGATCAACAATCAACGGAACTAGAGGGACATCAAAGCCTGAGAAAAATGCAGCAGCCGGATTGAGATAGGAAAATCGGAGTTAGAGACTCACACAGAAGACCTGAATACCAATGCAGACACCACAGCCTGAGGCACCGGGCGGTGCCTGGAAGCTAAGACACAGGTTCCTAAGGTTAGTCCCTGTGAGAGGGCAGAGGTCGGTGGCCGCAGCAGTTGCAGGAATAGGACAAGGAACAGCGATATTCTATGATTTGTGGAGAGCAAAACCAGGACTGAGGGAACCAAGAAAGTCTGGTCCTGCAGGGGAGGCAAGCCTCCATTGTTAGGGAAGAGGAGAGGAGGAGGGGCTGACCGCCATAGGAAGCAACTTGAACTAGCGTGCAGGGAGGGGTGACAGTGACCCACCAAAGAGAGCGGAAGTGGGGAGGAGCCAGTGGAGGCTGCAGCTGTGGCAGCAGAGGGGGAGCCCATGCCTTGAAGCCCGTGGGTGGAGCACTGTGCCAGGTTGTGGACCCAGGCGCCTGTGCCAGCCAGCATCAGCGAGGGTTGCAGGACCTTGTGCTGGTCCACGGACCTAGGTGACTGCGTCAGCTCACAGAGTTGGTAGCTCTGGTGGGCAAAGCAGTACGCGACCACACGGAGCTAGCTTTCACAGATGAGTGGGGCCAGCACCAGCCGCTGGAGCCAGGAAACCATCCCAACTGATGAGAAAGCATCAGCGGAAGGGCGGAACAAACGGCAGCCTGCTGAGCCAGCCTCTGACAGGTACCTCTTGTGGTTCCGATCACCTCAAAGAGGACTTTGCTATCAAACACTAGTTTTCCGTGGCTCTCACTCCCGGGGGAAATCATACTCCCTGCTGCTGCTATTGCCAAATGCTCAAGACACCTGGTAGATCTGCCTAGAGCTTGCAACCACTTCCCAGGGGCAGGCAATTAGGAGTGGACAGTGCCACCTTCCTGCAATTGAGAGTGTAGAGACTAGGCACCAACTGTTGACCTTAGCCATTCCTACACTCTCACAGAAAACACTCAGAGTACCACTGAGATAACAGCCTGCTCATTCCAAAGAAATAGACATCAAATAGTCAAACTCCTATACCAAAAATAAATAGTAACCCCACCAAAAAATACAAAGGGGAGCTCCTCCCTAGAAGTAGCCTTCCGAGTCTACAGCGTGGCCTCCCCAAACTCACAGAAAAAAACCACAAACAAGATGAAGAAGCTCAAAAATCATTCCCAGTTAAAAGAACAGGACAAGTCATTTAAAGTAGCCGACAATGAAACAGACCTCTGAAGTCTGTCAGAAATGGAGTTCAGAAGGGAGGTAATGATAATACTTGAAGAATTAAGGCGGAATATCCAGAAATTAAGAGAAGATGCAAACAGCAATGCAGAGTCCTTTAGAAAGGAGCTAGAAGTCATAAGGAGGAGCCAAGAAAAGCTAGAAAACTCATTTGCAGAGATGCAAAGTGAGCTATAGGCAATAAAGAGCAGTTTGAATAATGCAGAGGAACAAATTAGTGATGTGGAAGATAGAATAATGGAAATCATGCAATCAGGACAGCAAACAGAAAATCAAATTGAAAAACATGAAAGCAAAATAAGAGATCTATGGGATAATATAAAGCAGCCCAATTTATGCATAATAGGAATTCCAGAAGGAGCAGAAAAAGAAAAGGGCATTGAAAAAATATTTGAAGAAATTATGTCTGAAAACTTTCCAAATCTGAAGGAATCTGATATCAAGATACAGGATGCTCAGAGGGCCCCAAACAAACTGAACCCAAACAGACCCACACCAAGGCATATTATATTAAAAATGGCAAGAATTAAAGATAAAGAGAGGATCCTAAAGGAAGCAAGAGAAAAGCAAAGCTTTAATTATAAGGGATCCCCCATAAGGCTGTCAGCTGATTTCTTTAAAGAAACATTACAGGCTAGAAGGGAATGGCAAGATATATTTAAAGTGCTGAAAGGAAATGGCCTGCAACCTAGAATACTCTACCCAGCAAGAATATCATTTAAAATAGAAGGGGAAATAAAAAATTTCCCCAACAAACAAAAGCTAAAAGAGTACAGCAATACTAAACCCTTTCTAAAAGAAATGCTGAAACTGTTCCTATAAAAAATAAAGAAAGAAAAATAAAAAGTAAGAATTAGAATGGAGGAAACCACAATTAGAAAGCAATCATTCAAATAAGCCCACATGCAGATCGAAATATGAAGATGCAAAAATAAATAAATCAGTGAAAATAAAATAATTTACAAAAAAAGAGACACAACCTTATACATTGTGGGGAGGGAAAGTATGAAAACGTAGATTATTTCTTCTTTTCTGTTTTTTTTCTTTTTTTAACTTTAAGAAATAAAGCAACTTTTTTTCTCTAGTCTTTTTTTTTCTATTTTCTTTTATTAATGATGTGTTTTAGCCTATATGGTTATCAGGCCACAGCAAGCAGATATAAGAAGACGTTAACATACTTAAAAAACAGGGAAACCACAAATCAAAACAGGACATTTAACCCACAAACACTGAAAGGAAAAAAAACTTAAGTATAGAATAATTGGAATCCATCCATCCAAAAATAAATAGAAAAGAAGAAAAGAGAAACATAGAATCAACTGGAAATAAGATCCAAAATGGCAATAAATACATATCTATCAATAATCACCTTAAATGTCAATGGTCTGAATGCTCCAATCAAAAGACACAGAGTGGCAGAATGGATAAATAAGCAAAACCCTGCAATCTGCTGCCTTCAAGAGACTTACCTTAGAGCAAAGGACACAGATTGATTGAAAGTAAGGGGATGGGGAAAGACTTTTCATGCCAGTGGACAAGAAAGGAAAGCAGGAGTGGCAATACTCATATCAGACAAAATAGACTTTATGGTGAAAGCCATAAAGAAAGACAAAGAAGGACATTATTTAATGGTTAAAGGATCCATTCAAGAAAAGGATATTACAATTGTCAATATATATGCCCCCCACATAGGAGCACCCAGGTACCTACAAGTACTATCAGACATAAAAGGAGAAATAGATGGCAATACAATAATTGTAGGAGACTTTAACACACCACTCTTATCAATGGACAGATTCTCTAGGCAGAAAATCAGTAAGGCAACAGAGATCCTAAATGACACAATAGAAAAATTAGACCTAACTGACATTTTCAGGGCATTACATCCAAAAAAATCAGAATATGCATTCTTCTCAAGTGCACATGGAACATTCTCAAGGATAGATCACATACTGGGGCATAGAGCTAACCTCAACAAATTTAAGAATATAGAAATTATCTCAAGTATCTTCTCTGACCACAAGGGCGTGAAACTAGAAATCAACCACAGGAAAGGAAATGAGAGAAAACATACTACATGGAGACTAAACAACATGCTTCTAAAAAACGAATGGGTCAATGAGGAAATCAAGAAAGAAATACAAAAATACCTTGAAACAAATAAGAATGAAGACACAACAACCCCAAATCTATGGGATGCCGCAAAAGCGGTGCTTAGAGGAAAGTTCATAGCATTGCAGGCCTTCCTCAAAAAAGAAGAAAAATCTCAAATTGATAACCTAGCCCATCACCTAAATGAATTAGAAAAAGAAGAACAAAAACACCCTAAAGTCAGCAGAAGGAAGGAAATCATTAAGGTCAGAGAGGAAATCAGTAAAATAGAAATTCAAAAAACAATAGAAAAAATTAATAAGTCCAAGAGCTTGTTCTTTGAAAAGGTAAACAAGACTGACAAACCTCTGGCAAGACTCATCAAGAAGAGGAGAGAAAAAACCCAAATAAACAAAATAAGAAATGAAAAAGGGGATATTACAACAGATATTACAGAAATACAAAAAACCATGACAGAATACTATAAACAATTATATGCCAACAAATTTGATAATCTAGAAGAAATGGATGAATTTTTAGAAACCTACACCCTCCCAAAACTGAATCAAGAAGAAATAAATCAACTGAACAGAGCAATCACTAGAAATGAAATTGAGTATGTCATCAAAACACTCCTTACAAATAAAAGTCCAGGACCAGATGGCTTCACAGGTGAATTCTACCAAACATACAAAGAGGAACTCATAACCATCCTCCTTAAGCTTTTCCAAACAGTTGAAGAAGAAGGAACACTCCCAAGGACATTCTATGATGCTAACATCATCTTAATTCCAAAAACAGACAAAGACACCACAAAAAAAGAGAACTATAGGCCAAAATCTTTGATGAATATAGATGCAAAAATTCTCAAAAAAATTTTAGCCAACCGAATCCAACAGCATATCAAAAAAATCATACACCATGATCAGGTGGGATTCATCCCAGGTGCACAAGGATGGTTCAACGTATGCAAATCAATCAACATCATAAACCACATAAACAAAAGAAAAATTAAAAACCACATGATTATCTCGATAGATTCAGAAAAAGCATTTGACAAAGTCCAACATCCATTCATGATCAAAACTCTTACCAAAGTGGGAATACAGGGAACATTCCTTAACATAATAAAGGCCATATATGAAAAACCCACGGCAAGCATAATTAATACTCAATGAGAAAAGCTGAAAGCCTTCCCACTAAAGTCTGGAACAAGACAAGGATGCCCACTCTCGCCACTGTTATTCAACATAGTATTAGAAGTCCTAGCTACAGCAATCAGACAAACAAAGGAAATAAAAGGCATCCAAATAGGAAGAGAAGAGGTAAAACTGTCACTGTATGCAGATGACATGATACTACATATAGAAAACCCCAAAGACTCAACTCCAAAATTACTTGAACTGATCAACAAATTCAGCAAAGTAGCAGAATATAAGGTTAATCTTCAGAAGTCAATTGCATTTCTATATACTAACGATGAAATATTAGAAAAAGAATACCAAAGTATTTTACCGTTTAAAACAGCACCCCAAAAAATCAAATACCTGGGAATAAACCTGACCAAGGGGGTGAAAGACTTATATGCAGAGAACTACAAAACATTAATCAAGGAGATCAAAGAAGATACAAAGAAATGGAAAGATATTCCATGCTCATGGGCCGGAAAAATTAATATTGTAAAAATGGCGATACTACCCAAAGCAATCTACAGATTCAGTGCAATCCCTATCAAATTACCCATGACATTTTTCACAGAACTGGAACAA
>PVHT020000141.1:9799416-9833064 GCA_004024745.2 Catagonus wagneri
GCAAGACACTCTCGGACATCAACCTTACTAATGTTCTCTCAGGTCAGTCTCCCCAAACAACAGAAATCAGAGCAAAGATCAACCAATGGGACCTAATCAAGCTGACAAGCTTTTGCACAGCAAGGGAAACCAAAAAGAAAACTAAAAGACAACTTACAGAATGGGAGAAAATTTTTTCAAATGACACAACTGACAAGGGCTTAATCTCTAAAATATATAATCAACTGATGCAGCTCAACTGCAAAAAAGCCAACAACCCCATTGAAAAATGGGCAATGGACCTGAATAGACATTTCTCCAAAGAAGATAAACAGATAGCCAACAAGCACATGAAAAAATGCTCAACATCATTGATGATTAGAGAAATGCAAATCAGAACTACCATGAGATACCACCTCACACCAGTCAGAATGGCCATCATTAGCAAGTCCACAAACAACAAATGCTGGAGGGGGTGTGGAGAAAAGGGAACTCTCCTGCACTGTTGGTGGGAATGTAAGCTGGTGCAACCACTCTAGAAGACAGTGTGGAGGTACCTTAGAAAACTCTACATAGAATTACCGTATGACACAGCAATCCCACTCTTGGGCATATATATCTAGACAAAAATTTCCTGGAAAAAGACACTTGCACACGCATGTTCACTGCAGCACTATTCACAATAGCCAGGACATGGGAACAACCCAAATGTCCATCGACAGATGACTGGATTAGGAAGATGTGGTATATATACACGATGGAATACTATTCAGCCATAAAAAAGGATAAAATAATGTCATTCGCAGCAACATGGATGGAATTAGAAACCCTCATACTGAGTGAAGCAAGTCAGAGGGAGAAAGACAGATGTCATATGAAATCTCTTATAAATGGAGTCTAAAACACTGCACAAATGAACATCTCAACAGAAAAGAAAATCACGAACTTGGGGAACAGACTTGTGGTTGCCAAGGGGGCAGGGGAGGGGTGGGGGAGGGGTGGGAGGGAATGGGGATAACTAGTGCTTTAATGATGGAAAAGCAAGGAGATCCAACTGTATTGCATGGGGAACTATATCTAATCACATATGACGAATCCATATATGTACATGTAACCGGGTCACCACGTGGTGCAGTTGGAAAACCTGACAGAAATCTGTAAACTAGCTATAATGCAAAAAAAAATAAAAATAAATTATATAAAAAAAAAAGAACTATGGTTTGAGTCCAGGTCCTATCCAAACTGTTTCAGATGCCTGCCTTTGAGTGAGGCATTTATCAGTTCCTTTGTTTTTGAGGCAAAGGTAGAAATGCTTGAAATTCCAACTGCATGAAGATTCAGCAGTCTTAACCTCTGAGTTTTTCAAGAGTTAACTACATTAGATCAAATAAGGAGAAGAAAATTATGTGTACTTTAGCTTTATGTATTCCTTTGCCAACGTTTTTCCTTTTTTGAAGTAAATCCAAGTTTCTGAACTATGTTATTTTCCTTTTTGCTTGAAGAATTTCTTTTAATATTTCTAGCAGGGCAGTTTTGCAAGCAATGGGCTCCCTCAGTTTTTTGTTTGTCTGATAAGGACTTATTGATCCTTCTTTATTTATTTATTTATTTTTTTATTTTTTTTTTTTTTTTTTGCTTTTGAGGGCCGTACCTACAGCATATGGAAGTTCCCAGGCTAGGGCCTATGCCACAGCCACAGCAACATGGGATCCGAACTGTGACTCTGACCTATACCACAGCTCATGGCAACACCAGATCTCTGACCCACTGAGTGACGCCAGGGATTGAATCTGCATCCTCATGGATACTAGTCATATTCATTTCTGCTGGACCACAATGGGAACTCCCATAAGTTTGAAAACTTACATGTAATAAATATTTTTCTAAAATATACATAAATTAGAAAAATTGACTTACAAAGAAGTAGGAAATAGGATTAAAATTAAACCAATACATTTAAATAGTGATTTAAACTTCCCTTCAAATGCCAGTAGGCACAAAGGGTTTTACAGGTAAATTTTATAAGCCTTTTAAAGAATAAAGAATTCTTAGCTATAAAGCATTTTTCTAAAAAGTTTTAAAAAAAGAAAAAAATTCCTAGTAGAAATCTAGAAAAGAAAGGATCTTTCTTGACCTAGCAACATTTACATAACAGAAAACTATAGCAAGAAAACAAGAGAATGGTCAAAACTTAGAAACATTCTTGTTAAAGTCAGAAGAAAGATGACACATATAACTAGTTGGATATGTATTACGAATGCTACTATTTAGGTAATAAGACAAGAAAAATAAATATAAGATAGATTCCCCCTTTCTTCCATTCCTTCTTGGCTAAATTTAGTTAGTTTCTTTATGTTGCAGGATAAGGTCTCCATTATCTTGCTGACTGGCAGCCAGGAAGGACTCTCAGATCCAAAACTTCTCTGTGAGGCCCCCTCTATCTCGAAAATCCAGAATCACCCTTACATACACCCCTTCCAGTCTTTTTTCTTTAGCTGACAACATAAGAAAATCTGCTTTTAAAGAGCTCATGCCATTCAGTCAGGTCCCTTTGGATAATCTCATTAACTTAATGTCAACAGATTAATAACTTCAATTATATGTGCAAATCTTTTTTTCTACATAATATATAATAATGACAATAACACCATCATGGGGTGGAGATCATGAGGGTCATCTTAAAATTCTTCCAATCACACTACTCATACTACCATCAACAATGTTACACTGATATTTAGTGAAACCAAAATGCTCATTGTTGCTTCACTAAGATATTTTAGCTGTAGCAATAATGGATTTATAAATGAGCTGACAATATATTCACAGACTTCAAAAACTCTGTTAACTTATTTCTGGTGTTGCTTACATATCATCATACCACATTTGTTTGGATTTTAGAAGCATTTTCAGTAATCATCTTCATTAATTTTGTTATACTTCTCTAGGTTGTAATATTTGGTAAAAAGGATCTTCTTAATTCAACTCCTAAAAAAAAATTTCTGTGAAATGAAGCCACTTATTTAAGAATTTACTTCAATTGCATAAGAGAAGCATATCTATGTAATACAATTATCATTAAATATAATTACCAATCTTTGTCTAATCCTTATCCAATTATCAATGTCCAGAATGATAATTAAAAAGGAGTAAGCAATTTACCAGTAGTTTAATACACCATTAAGCAGAATTGATACATTATATAATTGTGTCTTTTAAACTAAATTAAGACATCAAATTCTCCTTTAAGATGGATTTCCATTCTGGGATGATCTGAGAAAAAGCATTTGTGTATACCTCCACAAACTAGACAAAAAATGGTAAGAAATATCCTTGCTCCATGTGAGCTCCTTGAAAGTAGGAAATGTTTTTTTGAATCCTTTTTTCTTCAGCCTTCAGTGCCTGGTCAGAGTATTCTAATGGTAATCTCACCACAGTCACAAACCATTGGCTGTGATCCAACACACAGACATACTATCTTTGACCATGCAGTAACTTTTAAATATTAGAACCAAGTGTCAATCCTTTTAACATTATGAGATTTAATTTAAAAAAAAATCTAGTTGTTTGACATTCTAAAATACAGAACCCACATTCCCAGATACCACCTATTCTCTGAATGTAGTCCAGTTCAGCTGGGGCAAACACTCTCAAGTTCAGCATGGTATCCAACCAGGCTGTTTTACTTATTTACACTACCTACCTGGATCCTATGGGAATTTGAGTTTTCTACCAGTTCTCCTCTCTAAATGTTATTTTTGTGATGTATTTCAGATATACTAGTCTCAATGGATGCTCTAAGGAAGAAAAAAAAAGCAATACAACACATTTAAGGTAAGGATACTCATCTAAACTTTCACATTTTTGAAACATTGGCTATAGAGCACTTTAATCAATGACTAATTACTACACAACAGAACTGGCAATGTATGGTACATGTTACATAATTAAATGAGTCACTTAGTTGTTCTTACCCACTGGGGGAAAAATGACACCTCTGTGTTATAGCCAGGATCCTCTAGCTTAAGGCAAAATTCGCATACTAAAATTTTGGACAGAGAGAGAGGAGAAAAAAGATTTGCAAGACCAAGGGACCAATATTAAGGCGGGAAGGAGAGAAAAAGAGAGAAGAAAAAAATACAAGGTGGTATTTGAACAAGTCAAATCTTTACAAGAAAATTTATCTCGATGCTCAGTAACATGAGATATTCCTTCAGTGGCCATGTGGAACCATTACGCTTCATAAGAGTCATTGCTGGTTCCTTCCAGTCTCCTGTCCCTCATTAGTTAAAATTCCATGTTTTTTTTTTTTTCTTCTTTATGTTGTTACCTGTCTCCTTCAAGTAGCCATTAGGAAAGCTATATAGCACTGTAGGATGTTTCATCATAATCAGACAGTCATAAAAAATTCCAGGATGTTTAAGGTATGGGTGGGTTGTGTCTATAAGCCATAACTAATGCTGTTTTCTCTGTCACAGGCACAATTGAGGCCATGTTGGAGATCTGCACTTACCCAGGGTCAGGCTGATATACCCAAATGTTAGGAAATGAAACACTGGAAGTGGCACTTAGGAAACTTCACTAGGAAAATGAACTAGAAAGCAAGTAGTACCAAGCAGATTGGGAGGGTAGCTACTTGACAATTAAGAGACTCTCTATCAGGTACCACTTAACTCTGAAAAGCTGATATTGCAGGAAAAAAAAGCAAAAAAACTTTAGAGGAACTGTGAATCAGTTTTCCACTACAAGGGTATTTTACAATAAATATTTGAAACTTTTTGTCTAGGTTGTTTTTTCATAATTTACTAATTTTCTTTACATGTTAGTAGTTCTTCTAATTGTGTGTAACGTGACATGACTTACCAGTTTTTATCTTTGCTCCCACTAACGCTCTGGCATTGCTGCTTTTCAAGACTCACTATCTTCTGTTGTAACACTTCATTCTCCCACTCCATTTTTAATAGCAAAACAAATAAATTTACATACTATCCTGTGAGTCGGTCTAGGAGCTATGCTCCATTTATTGTCCCACATGTTAACATGTTCTTCTCTCTTTTTATACCTACAGAGCCCTTCATGCCTATGAAATATCTTACCACAAATGTTTTTAGTACTCATCTTTAGCCATAATGAAAGTATGTAAGATTAGTAGTATTGAGGGTGGGGATGGGAAAGAAGAAAACCTATGTTTATTTCTAGGGACATTTGGAATACTAATTGACCTTTAGTCAAAAAATAAGAATGAGATAACACTAGCTAATGATTTATAATATTCATTTTACATCTTGAAACTCCCGGGGAGGCACCAGCTTCTCTCCATTTTCAGGATGTATAAATGAATGTTTTGTGCTTGGTTTAAATTGTTAGCAAGCCTTATTTTACCTGGATAATCAGTGGGCAAAAAAACCCTCTATGGAATTGCATGCTTGGGTTCCCTTAAAACTGACCCACCTCATACAGATATCATACAACTCATAATCTGAACCTGAAACACGTCCTTTGAGGCTGAAAAGGATCCCAGAGGACTGTACCTGGAAGTTTTTGGACCTGTGATTCCCTGCTCCTTCTTTCTCCTGTTATTTTACTTTTCTTTCAGTCTTTCATGAGTTCACCTTATGGAGTCTTAAGAGTCCTTTCACTTAACCAACCAATGTAAATTGATGGAGGTCTCAATAATATATGTAAAATGTTACTGTATTCAGTGTAGGTATTTTAAAAGGGATGTAACTCTACCTCATTTTACAGATGGAGAAATGAAACCAGATAAGTTATATGGTTTGTTTAGTATACCATGGCAAATTTCAAACTACTGCATTAGTTTAAAAAATGTATAAGGGGATGGTCATTGAATTAAAAATAACAACAATTAGGTTTTTACTTCAGCTTGCTATTAGCAAGTTATGCCACCAGAAAAAAAATTGCTTTATCATCACATTCCTTGTACAATAAATTGAAGTAATAACATGGCCTGTATCTGTCACAGTGTGATAGAGCTAAAATAGAAACATTTTCACAGCCTGGCAACAATCTCTCTTTCAATATGACAGAGGGTGGAAACTGTTCAGAATCAGGTGATGAAAACCGATCAAGACATTACAGAAGAAAGTGCATAACACCTAATGAGAAGCATGTATGTGTGTGAGTGTGTGTGCTTGCATGCATGTGTGAGCATGTGTGAGAGAGATTTTGGCATTGAATTTTTGAGTATTAAAGAGAAGAGAAAATTTTATGAGAAAAAAGGAGTATTTCAACACAAAAGCAAAACAGTATTTATTGATATTGTCAATTATCAAAAAAAATGAAAGCAAGTGGTAGGCTAAGAAATTAGAATAACAAAAGGAAAAAATGAAAAGTTACAAATAAACTGGTTTTATTTTTGAGAAATTGAAGTTTAAAAAACTTAAAGAGTGACTAAAATTGCATCAGAATAAGAAACTTAATCTGAGGGGGGAAATGATTCATCAGCTGCCACAGAAATGAATACCATTAAGCTGTTTGAAAATAACTTAATGATTTAGTGATTTTGAATGAATTGATGATGCTGTTTTCAATAACATTAAAGACAGATGAACACATAAATGAAACACAAAAATGAATAACACAAATGACATTTCAAATAAACATATGTGTGCACAAACACACAAATGCATAGAGAGTAGAAGACAATAAAAGCCATTTTCACCACTCTTATGAATATGAAAATGTATTTATTTTGCAGATTTACTATAAACATCAATATGTGAGACAGAAGAACATTGTGCTGATAATTAGTGAAAAAGTCAACTATTTGCTACAAGTTGAGACTTGAGAAGGGAATTTTCTAAGTGCAAATCACAAAAACTTTTTGATCAAACCATGATTCTCTTAAAATTCTTTGAATAGCATCTAATATCAAGTAAAAAGAGTTGATACTTGTTTTATTACTTAATTAGTAGTAAAATAGAGAGTAGCATGAGGTTACTAAGTATGGAAGTTGGATGCATGTCACAACTAAAAATATCAGCAAAGACCTAGAACTGAGTCACCACTGTCTTGTAATGAATTGCCTATTTGGCAGAACAAATAAATATATGTACAAAATTACTTTAAGTATCTTTCATAGTAAACTGGTGGGAAAGGTGAGCTATCATATATTTATGATATTGTTATTATTAAATTTATTGTTGCAAAATGTATTTGTAAAATCATATTTACCTATTCTATTTCCTTAAGATGAAATACATGTATAAATTATTACAGTAAAGTTATAGAGTTTAATTTTTTAATATAGGTTCACATAAATATTGACCAAAAAAATCGTTCAATACCTGATTTTGCCTTGCTCAATATAGATGCATGATTTACAAATCTAAGTTGATTACCACTTTAAAATTTTTTCAGCAAAGGATTAACCTCATTTAACAGGTTTCCAACAGTCCTAAGAAACTCAGGTTTTTTAGCTTGTTATTCTCTTATGTGGGAAGGTCCAAATTTGAAAATTTCCACTAGATTTTATGACATCCTGTTGCATCTTTTAATTTAGTCATTTTTCCTTACACTGCCTTACAATGGACTATTACCTCCCTCAGGGAAATGTAAAATTTAAAGACATATTAGACCCAAACAACTTCACTGCCTATCAGAGGACACTTGTGATTAAGATCATACATATGTTGAATGCTAAAGATCTGCTAATGTGTACATATTCTGAAACTTTTAGAGGGAGAATTAAAATAAATTATATTGTAAAATATAAAATAGGTGTGTGTGGTGTCAACTTTTAAACTTGGCTGTTCTTCAAATGTTGATGAGAGAACACTTTGAACTTTAGCATGTACTTTATGTAGAAAATTTTGTAACAGTAGATAAGACCAGAATGTCCTGCAGTAAGTTATTTTAACAAAAATGGGACTACTTTAGAAATCTTGTAGTACTGGTTTGAAATCTGGACATTATACAGGAAAGGGTAAGAAGTAATTAAAAGGATGCTTACATACCATTTTAAGAAAAAATTAAAATGCATAAAACATATTTTTGTACATATAAACCTAACCTGCACCACTTTTCACTTTAAAGTATCACTTTCCTTATGTTCTCAATTCCTAATGTGCTCATGTTTTGTCCCAATTTCTTATTTCTATCCCATGTGACCTAAATTTACCTTCAAATTTGGTAACTACTTTTCCCAGAGCAGCTAGTGTCAAATACATATTATATGTAAGTTCATCTGATTAAACTAATTTAATGTTTTCAAACATAACTGATGATAACAATTATCTGGGGTGTATATTAACTATTAGAAACTCTCAGGTCTCATCCCAGGCCAATTGATTGACCTATTTGAATTAAGGCATTGCTAGTGTTTTGCCACTGCTTTCTTTTGGTTTTTGTTTGTTTGTTTGTTTTAGAGACATTTTACCTAGTCAACTGCAAACAATTAGATGTTCAGTAGCAGTGTGCAATGAGAGATAAATCTAATCAGTTAATTTAACATATATTCCTTCTTTTTTACAACTAAAGCAAAAAAAATGTCTTTCTGCTTTAGGGAAAAGTCAGAAAAAAATAGGCCGATAGAGTTTTGTTCTCTATAATAAGATAAACGGCAACAAGAAATATGATTGTAATAAGAGAATCTGGATGTTGGTTTGCACATGTATTCATGAAAGGGACAGACATCATCCTGTTCATGACCATGACTCCACCTGCCTTCACCTGATACTCCTGAGATTTCACTTATAGGTAACACCAGATTAGTTCCAGTACTAAAGCTAATTCTTGTTCCCAGTTATTTACTGCTCATTTGTAAACAGTAACTCTGGAAGGCTGACGCTTCTCTCTGCTTGTTTATTTTAGTCCATACATCATATACTATCTGTGGCAGATACCTTATGGTCAGGTGTTAACTTCAGCAGTTGAACTGTAGGTGGAATCTGAAACCTCTGAAGAAGTTTCTTTTAGTTTCTCTGGTACAGAATTTACAGACAGTCCCCAAATAACGATGGAGTGAGAGTAATACACATTCAGTAGAAAACGTACTCCCAATTGTGAATTTTAGACTTTTCCTGGACCAGTGATGTGAGGGATGATATTTTTCTCATGATGCTGGGTGGCAGCCACAGTGAGCTTCCTGTCATCAGGATAAACAACCCATATACCTACAACTATTCTGTACCCACACATCCATTCTATTTTTCACTTTGAGTACAGCATTCAAATAATTATAAATAATCAACACTTTATAGTAAAAGAGGCTTTGCACTAGATGGTTCTGCCCAAATGTGGCCTAATGTAAGTGTTCTGAGTACATTTAGGGTAGGCTGGGATCAGTTGTATATTCTGTAGTTCAGGTATATTAAATACATTCTTGACTCAATTTACAATGGGTTTATTGGGATATAACCTTATCATAAGTCAAGGTATATATATTAATTCACATTATAAATACTGCTAATATGCATTTGGTTATATCAAACTGATATATTGTTATATACAAGTGTATATAACATGATATATATAATTATAATACTATATAATGTGAATATGGCAAGGTGTAAAATGCACGTGCAAATTAGATCACTTCACATTTTCAAAATATGTTATAAACAAACTATGATGAACATCTTTATAGATAATCATCTTTTTGCCTTTGGGATTTTTGCTTTTGCATAGTTTTATATTTAGAAGCAAGAAGGAAAATGTGCTATTAAATGTTTTACAAAAAACCTGGGAGTTCCCATCATGGCACAGCGGAAACGAATCTGAATAGGAACCATGAGGTTGCAGATTCCATCCCTGGCCTTGTGCAGTTGGTTAAGTAAGGATCCGGCATTGCCATGAGCTGTGGTGTAGGTCACAGATGAGGCTTGGATCTGGCACTGCTGTGGCTGTAGTGTAGGTCAGCAGCTGTAGCTCTGATTAGACCCCTTGCCTGGGAACCTCCATATGCCATGGGTTTGGCCCTAAAAAGACAAAAATCAAACAAATAAAAAACCTTAATACTGAATCTGCCTTTTATATTTAGAAAGGTATATTTTATATTGAATAAGTTGGCTCTTTGTCAGAGAAGAGCCCCTGGAAGACTATATATGGGAAAAAGGCAATGTTCTTGAAGGAGAAGGCAGAAAATAAAGGAGGGTTGAAGCATCCTGCATTAAAATATTAAAGGAATTCAAAGTTTGTTCAAAATCTGTACTCAATAGTTTGAGAAAGAGGTGGGAGGAGGAAGAAAGGAAGAGGAGTGGGGAGGAAGGAAGGAGATGATGAAGAGAAAGTAAGGGAATGGATGGAGGGAAAATGGGAAGGGGAATTTCATCTTGGAAGAGAAGAAGAAGAGGAGGGAAAGAGCTGAACAACATAGCAAGGAAAAGAGGATCACTTAGAATCTCTTATAGTTGGAATAAAAAAAGGGACTTTTCTATGTAGGAATTTATTTATAATGCACAACTTCCCGATTCTTATTAATTGTGGGATAAATTCTATGGGGTTTTTAGTAAAAACATGTGGTTGGAATTTCCCAAAATTTTAAAGCTTCTTATAATTTAATAATCTTATAGCAGCATAAGAACCCTCGGTAGACTTTCCAGACTATATTTAACTAATACAGCATTGTTTGACCATAGAAATATAATTTTAGACATTATAAATTGTATTTTTCTGAGCATATCCATAAATGGATGTTGTCACATATCTTGATCATTCCTAAAAATGGAAATATTGTAACATATGTTGTAATATTTTCCCTTAATGAAATTGGTCAGTGAGATAGGGATATTTTAAGATGGTAGTTTATACTTTCAAATTTTCCTCTGGCCTGGTAATGCTGCATTATTTTACACTCCATCTGGGGTGCCTGAGTTCACTTTCTAACTTACTCAAACTTCACTTAGGTACAAGAAACTTTTCTTTTTTTCTTAAATGTAGTTAATTTGAGGTGATAAAACATATCTCAAAGCATTGCTTTGAATACCACATGTATCTCTATATTCCTTCTTTTATGAATGACCTGCACATGCAAAACCTTTTTCTCCTGTTTTTAGCAGTGTAAAAGATTTTTAAATGTTAAGATAATTAATAACTTTTGTGTAGCATACAGTATTCTTGTATATACTGTGAATTATATACTAATAAGTACCTTAATATTAACCATCTTTATATTACTAAATGTAGTTGGACTAATACTTTCTTTGTGTGCTATGTCAAGTTTTGGCCTATTTGTGCTACATTTTTGTGTCTTTATTTTATATACTGTGTTTGAAATTTGTAGAGCAAAATTTGTATGAGTTTTCTATTGCTGCCATAACAAATCACCAAAACATTGCTGGCTCAAACAACAAAAAATATTGTTTTACAGATTTGTAATATAGAATTCTAACATGGGTCATGCGAAAATCAAAGTTCAGCATGGCTGCTTCCTTTCTGTAGGCTCAAGGTAACTGTCAGTTTTCTTCACTTTTCTGGTTTCTAGAGGACATCCCCATTCCTTGGCTTGTGGCCCCCTTCCTTCACCTTCAAAGAACTTCTGTCATCACATCTCTTTCTCTGATAATAGCTGAGAATGATCCTCTATTTTAAGGACTCATTTGATTTTACTGAGCCTCGCTGGACAATCCAGCATAACCTCCTATATTGAGGTCTATAATTCTTCAGCTTAGGATGTAGACATCTTTTTAATTGTTTATTGGATTTTAAGTATCCCTTATCTAACTGGTTTGATTCTCCACTAAAATGTCTTGATACCTTGAAATTTGTCATGAATACTTAGTTGATTCTCCCATTTACATCCTCTGAACTCTTTCTAAACATTTTGTAACACCCTTGTTTAATAATTTGCAGTTATCAGATATAGACTTCATCATATAATTTTAATATGACTTCTCTATTTCAGAGACCTTTTGGAGGGCATCTTTCAATTATTTCCTAGATGCAAATATTAAACAGGAAGAATTATTTCAGTGTGTTTTCTCTCTCCTCTGTACTGAAACTATGTTATATGGAAATCATCCTCCTTCACACAACAACTAAAACACCTCACTCTTTACACAATACTAGTCTGCTTGAGCTGCCATAAGAAAATAGCAAAGGCTGGTGGCTTAAAGAACAGAATGTATTTCTCACAGTTCTTGAGGTTGGAAAATCTAATATCAAAGTGCTGACAGATGCATAGCCTCTTCTCCTGGCTTGTAGGCATCTGACATTTTGCTGTGTTTTCAAATGATTTTTATTTCTACATTAATTGATAGAGAAATTCCTCTTATACATAAATCCTTTCTATCAGATTAGAACCTTACCCTTAGTGTTTCATTTAACTTTACCTCTTTAAAGACTTCATATAGCTACATTAGAGGTTAGGACTTCAACATAGGAATTTAGGAGGGGAGACACAATTTAGTCTATAAAGAGACATTAATATCTCATAATTTTCAGCTTAGACAGTGCTGAGCTCATTCCCCTACAATCACCTTGCTATTCTGGAAGAAAATAGCATTTTTTAAATTAAAAACTTCATTGATTCAATTCTGGGAAAAAAAGCAAATATTCTAAATATTCTAAATATATCCTAACTTACATTTAACTTAAGTGAATTGGGAATATGAAATGTAAAGTATTATTCAGGAAAATGAAGCCAATAGATTAAACTCAAAAATATTGTATCAAGAGTGAAATGTCTACATATTGAGAGAAATTTTCCAACAATTGAGACAGTGTCAGTTATTCTGAAACATTAAGTGAGGTAAAAGGGCAGAGATGATGTTTAAGATAACATATAATTAATTTTTTAAATGCTATTTAAAACATAGAAAATAAAAATTTGTGATATTAATGAGTCAACATGTATAGAAAGTAATAGGCTTGCATCACCAATACACTTAATTTAACTTTAGAGAAGAGAAAAATGACACATAATGGAAATAAAATAAATTTTACACTAAAATGGTAGCTCCATAAGGACAGAACTATCTTTAGCTCACTCTTGTATCCTTAAAAGCTGTGTAGATCATGGAGCTAATAGTCTTTTATAAATGATTAATGAGAAATATATATATATATATATATATATATGTGTATTAATTACATAAAGAGCAAAAAGTATATAAATTATAGATTATATGAATTATGTATGTATGTGTGTATATATATACACCTATATATACCTATATATACATACATATATACATACATATATACACATACACACATATATAATGCATATAGAAATAATAATGCAACACAAATAAAAACAGGAAGCACTTTTATGAAGAATCAAATAGAATTCTTAAATACAAAAGTATGGAGATAGAAATTAAAAACTCACTGCAAAGGTTAGACACAAGTGAAGAGAGAATTCATTAACTGGAATATATAGCTGGAGAAATCACACAGCATAAGGGAAAAAAATTCAAAACTAAAATATGCCCAAGACCAGACAGCTTCACAAGTGAATATTTCTTAACATTTAAATAAGAATTTGCACCTAACCTACTCAAACTTTTCCAAAAATTTCAGAGGAAAAAATACTTGAACTCCTTCTAGAACACCAACATCACTCTGGTATCAAAACTAGACAAATACACCCCAATAAATAAAATTACAGGCCAATATCACAAATGAAATTTGATATAGAAATCTGCAATGAAATATTAGCTAATTCATTTCAACAATACACTAAATGGATTGTACACCATGATTAAATGGGCTTTATCCTGGGTGTGTAAAAATGGTTCAATATCAACAAATAAATCCATGTGATATACTGCACTAACAAAAAAATCATATGATTATCTCAGTTACAGCAAAAAAAAAAACTTTTGAAAAAATTCTACATTCATTCACAGCTAAACTCTCAATGAAATAAGTATAGAAGAAACATACCTCAGCATAATGCAGGCCAACATACAGCATCAAATCAATATTTCATCATCAATGTAGTAAGGCTGAAAGCATTTTATTTAAGATCAAGAAAAGACAAGGACACCCAGCCCTCAACCATTTTTATTCAACACAGTTTGTAAGTCCTAGACTCAGCTATGAGACAAAAGAAAAAAAAAGAAAAACAACAAAAGAATCCAAATTGGAGAGCTACATGCAAAAGAATCAAACTAGACTTCTTTCTCACACCATATGCTAAATTCAGAATTATTTGCAGACTTAAATGTAAACCTGAAACTATAAAACTCCTAGAAGAAAACATAGGCAGTATGTTCTTTGACATCAGTCATATGAGTTTTGGGGGGATATACCTCCTCAGGCAAGGGAAATAAAAGCACAGTAAACAAAATAGGACTACATCAAACTACAAAGTTTTTGCACAGTGAAGAAAACTTTTAACAAATTGAAAAGGCCACTTACTAAATGGATGAAGGTATTTGCAAATGATGTATCTGATAAGGGGCTACTATCCAAAATACACAAAGAAGTTGTATAACTCAACATCCAAAAAAATCCCAATTTTAAAAGGTACAGAGGACCTGAACAGACATTTTTCAAAGACATACAGATAGGCAACAGACACATGAAAGAAATACTCTACATTATTACAGAGAAACACAAATCAAAACCAAAATGATCTACCACCCCACATCTTTCCGGATATTTATTGTCAAAAAGACAACAAATAAGTGTTGGTGAGGATGTGGAGAAAAGGAAATCTTCTTGCACTATTGGTGGAAATGTAAATTGGGGCACCTACTTGAAAAACTGTATGGAGGTTCCTCAAAAATTTAAAATAGAACTGCAATATGATGCCCCAGATATTTAATTTTGAATATTTGCATGAGGAAAACAAAAATATTAATTTGAAAATACATATGCAACCCAATCTTTGTTACAGTATTATTTTTTGGGACATGCCAACAGCATTTAGAAGTTCCCAGGCAAGATCAGGGATTGAACCCATGCCAAAGCAGTGACCTGAACCACTACAGTGACTATATATATAAAATACACACAGTGGGATATTACTCAGCCATTAAAATAATGAATAATGAGCCATTTGTGCCAACATGCATGGATCTAGAGGGTATTGTGCTAAATGAAATAAGTCAGGCAGAGAAAGACAAATACCACACGATCTCACTTATATGCAGAATCTAAAATACAAAACAAGCAAACAAACAAAACAAAATGAAAACAGATTCATCGGTACAGAGAAAAACATGTTGTTGCCAGAGGAGATTAAAAAGCACAAGGTTCAGTTATATAATAACTATAATAAATAATAAATAAGTCACAGAGGTATAATATACAGCATATGGAATTTGGTAAATAATATTGTAATAACTTTGTATGGGGACAGATGGTTACCAGACTTAACATGATCACTTCATGTTATATGAAAATGTTAAATCATTTTGTAGTATACCTGAAACTAACATAATATTGTATTTCAGTTATATTTCTATAAAAAATTTAAATCCTAGAATCATTCAAACTGGAAAGTGTACTATTCCAATGGCAAATTAGTTTCTGAACCAAATACAATATCAAGAATGTACTTTATTTAATGAATATTGTGACTTTTATTGTGACATCATTTAGTTTGCTTCCATATTGGCCCTAGGAAAAGTATGTTTTCCTTCTGCATAGGGGGGCCATAACTTTGTATTGGTTGGTTGACAGTCTTATTCCACAAATTTGCTTTCCAAATTGGAAAGCTTACTTAATTTGTATTTAATAATCAAATCAGAGTGAATTTGGAAACACAGAATACGATTAAAGAGAGACTGAAGACTAACCAGAGAGAATTCATAAAAGAAATCTTCCAATCAGGATGGAGTTCAAAATAAGAAAAGTGAAATAAAATTTGATTTCCAATCTAGCACCCAACAATCAGAGCTTAATTCTAGCAGTAATCAGGCTAAGATTATAAACTTAAACTGGTAATCTCATTACAGTAATTAATGTATGTAATGTTCATATAAAGAATAATATTGAACCAAATGTTCATGTAATAAATACCTATTTTGGAAGTACAACATTAAGAATACATTGAAAGAACACTTACAATAAAATTGCATTCTCCCCATATCTCCCTGAGATAATCACTATTCTGAATTTGGTGTTCATCATTCACTTTAATAACAGATATATATATATATATATATATATATATATATATATCATAACCTCTTATGCATGCATCCATAAGTAAATATAATTTATATTTGCATAGTTTTAAATTTTATATGAATGGAATGCTTATGAATGAAATATGCTGATTTACTAAACCTTATCTTTGTAAGACTCTTTGTGAAGAGGCATATCGCTCTACCATCATGGTATCCTTTTACTATAGGTATATATTTCAATTTACTTTTGCATTAGAATATGTTTTTGTGACTTTTATGATGAAAAAAATGACCTTTGTGTTTTTCTGTTATTGCTTATAACATATATATATAATCATATATATATATATATATATATATATATATATATATATATATATGAACATTCTCTATATATCTCCCAGTGTAATATGCAAGATTTCACTGGGATATTTTATAGAATGTTGAGCATTTTTCATGTACATAACTATTCCTGTTTTCTATTGTGGGACATTCCTGTTGTATCTTTCATCTTTTTTGGTTGTGTTTCTTTCTTCTGTAATTGATTCTTAAATACTACATAACGCTTTTTGCCTACCTATTCTGCTATAGCTATATCAGCTTTCTTTCTTGTAATGATGTCTGATATATACAATATGTATGTATGTGAGATCTATATAAATACATATTTATAAAACTCTTATTTTGAGTTTGCATTGTTTTCAGTAGAATGACATATTTACAAATATTGATGCAATATTTTTGATTTTTTCTTACACTGATTTCAAAATATAATAAAATTTACAATAGAAATAGGTGAAAATAAGCATTCTTAGTTTTCCTAATTTTAATAGAAATGGTTTTAACATTCAATATCAGTATGCCATTTGATACAGGATTTTGATAGATACTCTTTTCAGGTTAAAGTATTTCCATTCTATTCTTTGTTATGTAATGTTTTATTTCTGTTTTGTTTATTTATGGTAAACTTATATTTACTTTGTCCCCATGTTTTTCCCTGCATCTTTTATAATTACAGATCCTTTTTTACCTTGCAATGGTTAAGATGGAGAATTAAATTGATAAATATTCTCATATTAAATCCAACTTGAATTTCTGAGATAAGTCCTAAATAGTTTGTATATCTTATATATTAATGGATTTCATTTGTTAACAGTTTGTTTACAATATTTTCATCTATGATTATGACTGATATTGACTTATAATTTTTCTTTCTTACATTTTTTTTTTATTTTGGTTTCAATGCTATTTGAGCCACACATATTTTTATATATTTTTTTTAATATACTGTTTTTTTGCCTTTGGAATAACTTGTTTATGCTTGGTATTAACTATATCAGGTATTGTTCAACCAATATTTTCTTTTTCTTTTTTTCTTGTCTTTTTGTCTTTTATGTAGAGCCGCACCCGCGACATTTGGAGGTTCCCAGGCTAGGGGTCTAACAGGAGCTGTAGCCGCCATTCTTTGCCACAGCCACAGCAACGCGGGATCTGAGCCACGTCTGCAATCTACACCACAGCTCACGACAACACGGGATCCTTAACCCACTGAGCAAGGCCAGGGATCGAACCTGCAACCTCATGGTTCCTAGTCAGATTCGTTAACCACTGTGCCATGACAGGAACTCCAGCCAATATTTTCTTGAGTCACTCTGTAAAACAATCTATATTTAGTAATTCCTCTTAATTACTGTTTCAATACCTTTAATAGTTTTAGGGTCATTTACATTTTCCACTTATTCTTGTTTTAGTAGGCTGAATTTTGCTGAAAATATGACAAATTAGCTTCATTATTTCAGAGAACTCTACCCAATATTCTGGGATAATCTACGTGGGAAAAGAATCTGAGAGAGAATGGATTGTGTGCATATATGACTGAATTACTTTGTTGTACAGCATAAATTATTCCAACCTTGTAAATCAACTATGCTTCAATAACTTTTTTAAAAACGTATTTCAAATTTCTAATTTATTGGTATATTATTAATTTTATCTAATTATTATCGTACTGCTTACTATATTTATGCCTGCTTTCTCAGCTTTCTAATTGGAAGTTTTGTTTATTTGGACCTTCTCTTTTTATTTCAATGAGTCTTGCTGGAAACCTGATATTTTTATTCTTCTACTCAAATAATAAATTTTTGACATTTTTTATCATGCTGCTTGTTTTATTTTTTACATCAATTATATCTTATTATTTTCTGAATTTTATTTTTTAGCCTTTCATTTATGTGCGATTTTTCTTTTGCTCTTTCCCTATTATCTGATTTTAACTGTTTAACTCACTCATTTTTTTTTTATATATAAGGACCTTAAGGCTGAACATTTTCCACTACATCACTATGCCATCAGTGGATGTACATTTAACTACAACCACTAAATATTGATATATGGATTTTTAATTAATTCTAAATATTATCTAATTTCTTTTAGACATTAGGTGTTTCAGCTATTCCTCTGAAATTATTTTTTTCTCCTGATATAAATTTTACACTGTTTGACTGGGTTTGAAAATTATTATACTTTTTTCTCAGCTAAGAAGAAGAAGGAATGCACAATCCTAGCAGAGATTAAGCATTTCTGGAGGAAGAGAATAAGTTTAAAAAAGAATGGGACTGAAATAAACTCAAAAAATTTTGCACAGCAAAGGAAACCATTTAAAAAAAATACAACCCACAGAATGGAAGAACATCTTTGCAATAAGGGCCTAATCTCTAAATTATACAAAAAACTCATACAATTCAACAATAAAAAAACCCAAACTACCCAACTGAAAAATGTGCAGAAAACCTAAATAGACATTTCTCTAAATAAGACATACAGATGGCTAGCACACACATGAAAAAATGCTCGACATCACTAATTATTAGAGAAAGGCAAATCAAAACTACAATGAGGTACCACCTCACACAAATCAGAGTGGCCATCATTAATAAGTCAACAAATAACAAATGCTGGAGAGGATGTGTAGAAAAGGGAACCCTCCTTCACTGTTGTTGGGAATGTAAACAGGTACAACCACTACGAAAAAGTTTAGAGATTCCTCATTAAACTAAATATATAATTACCATATTACCTAGCAATTCCAATCCTGGGCATATATCTAGACAAAAACTCCATTCAAAAAGATATATGCTCCCTTATGTTCATTGAAGCACTACTCACAATAGCCAAGGTATGGAAACAGCTAAATGTCCATCAACAGATGAATGGACTAAGAAGATGCAGTACATTTATGCAATGGAATACTACTCAGCCATAAAGAAGGACAAAATATAATGTAATTTGCAGCAACATGGATGGAACTAGAGATTCTCATATTAAGTGAAGTAAGTCAGAAAGAGAATGACAAGTACCATATGGTATCACTTATATGTGGAATCTAAAATATGGCACAAATGAATCAATCTACAAAACAGAAATAGAAAACAGACATGAAGAGCAGACTTGTGTTTGCCAGAGGGGAGATGGGAGGGATTGGGATAGATGGGGAGTTTCGGTTAGTAGATGCAAACCATTACATTTAGAATGGATAAGTAGTGGGGTCCTACTGAACAGCATAGGGAACTATGCCCTATCTTTCGGGTTAGAACATGATGGAAGATAATATGAAAAAAAAAAAATGCTGTACAGAAGAAATTGAAGGAACACTGTAGACATGTGAAAATGTAAAGCAGGAAGATGAAATTCAAATGAAGGTCCAGGTCAGAGATATCCATTTGAGAGCTGTTGGCACATAGACCTAAAACTCATGAGAATCAACATGATTTTCCTGGGAGAAGATGAATAATTACAACCTAAGAGGGCTCAGAAGCAAGGGTGAAGGAACCCCTACATCTGTAAGTCAGGAAGTTTTAAGTGACAAAGAAGAGTTAGTTTTGTCAATAAAGTGAAGCAGCTTAGTTGTTAAACAGAACAGAGGAATCATTTGGCAGCTGGAGGAAGACATTTGGTCAAAACTTTTGTTTTGCTTTGTTTCTTAAGGAGGAGACTATCAGAGCATGTTTGAAGGCTGATTTAGGGTTTGGGATGGAAATTCTATAAAATTTGATTGTGATGATTTTTGTACACCTATAAATGGAATAAAATTCATTAAGTAATAAAAAAAAGTCCTAGATAAAGACGATGATTAAAGACATAGATGAGGGGAAATCTAGAAAAGTAAAAATTCAAAGCAGTCTAACATAAAAAGACTGATATCAGATATTGTCAAGAAAGTGAAACAATCAGAGTTTTATTTATTGTTGCCTGGAATATAAAACATACAAAGATTTTATTTTTAAAATGTCTGTTGGTTTCTTATAATTATAATATACTTTGTGGGCCAGCAATTCTGCCCATAGGTATTGATCCAAAAGAAATAAAAACATATGTTCTAAAAGCATGTCCATAGTCACTTTATTCCAACACCCCCAAATTAGAAATAACCCAATTACACATTAAAAGCAGAATAAACTTCAGTGTATTCAGATAATGTAACATTATTCAGCTGTAAAAATAAACTACTGATACATAGAACGGTATTAGATGAATCTCAAAAAATGTGCAGTTTAAGAAGCCAGACACAAAGTAGTACATCTTGTATTATTCCACTTTATATGAAGTTCTAAAACAGGCAAAACTAATTTTTATTGAAAAAAAACAGAACAGCAATTTCTTCTGTCGGGGATGGAGGTAAGGTATTGGTTGGGAAGGAAATGTAAGAATTTTATGGGATGATAGTAATGTCCTATATCTTGATAGGGGCTTGGGTTATACAAATGTATGCATTTATCAAAACTCAACAAGTATATATTTCCATTGTATGTAGAATTTACTTCAAGCAAAAAAAACATAAATAGATATTAAGGTTTAGTTAGTGACAGGTATGTTGCAGTATTCACAGGAAGCGTGATGTCTAAAATTTACTTGGAAACACATTTCAAAATTACAAGATGGATATGTGAGGGATGCTTAGATATGTGGTAAAATGAATATACAAAAATATCAATGGTAGGCTCTTTATAGTGACACATGGATGTTTACTTTCTAAGTGCTTAAAAAAGATTATAACAAAATGTTAGGTAAATAGGCAGTGGGCAGTAGGTTTTTTGAGCTATATGGCTATATTTCCTTTTGATATGTGGAATGTCAATGCGAGGATTTGGAGGGGGAAAAGTAATAGGAGAAGTGCCGCTCTCAGAAATGAGCATAATTAAGTCATTTTAGTATAATAAATTTCCTTAGAAATCTCAATTTGTAGAATGGTGAGAATATTTTCTTCATGGTGCAAGTGATCACCAGTTTGTAAGACTTTTAAGAGCATAGCCAACTTCCTTTTTTTGCCACTATATACTTGGCATAGTGACCACTCAATTAATTTAAGTGTTCCTCTTCCTGTAGCATAGTCTTGAATCATGAAATGAGCCGAAAATCATAGTCTTTTAACTGTATAAAACATCTCCTTTTCCATGTCTGTGTGTTCATTTAAAATCTATTCTTCACTATTCTACTTAGGAATACTTTCTTTTGCTCTCTTAATGCTTTGGAGTCAAAGGCATCTTCATTTCCTTTCTGCAACACCCTCTGACAGTTGATGTAAGCTGGCAGAAGAAGAAAGAGTGGCAGAAGGCTCAGTTCACACAAAGCAGTCATTCTCTCCTCTGATACACTCTTGATTGCTCTGAACTTCACTGGCTACAAGTCCAGTCTCTCTGCAGCATTTCATACAGGATGTGAATTCTCCTCTGAGGATCATGCCCTCATTCATTTGTTTGCATATTTATGTTTCGTGTGGCAAGCAAGAAAAGAGGAAAAGAAGAAGGTAAGGGTCATCTCTAATGGAGAAATGCTGGACTGGGCTGATCTGAAAGGTGCTTTCATACGCAGCAAAGAAACATGAGCATACCCTGTGGAAAAGAAATGTGCTATGCAGAAGCACAGCCAAAACAGTCCCTAAAATCAGAATGCCACGTGGACCCTGAAATTAACAGCAAGCAATTCTTTTTGGGTTTTTTTTTTTAATGTCAGAAAGATTCAGTAAAATTCTCCCACCCAATTTGGGGGGGGGAGGGGAGCAGTAAAAGCAAAATGAGTTGAAAAGTAGCATGTACATTCAAAATTTAAATTTCTTGTCAGTTCAGCAATGTTAGATGTCATGGGTAACACAGGGAATACTTATTCAAAAGTTTCATATATTCTCTGAATGAATCAAGATTAAAGTGAGGAGGTGCACATTATAGTGTAAAAGAAGCAAAATCTCACCTTTCTTCCAGGTGAAAGATTAATCTTTTAGGTCATTCCCATCTTAAAAGCAAAATAGCTACTGTCCTTTGCTTGCTTTAGAAACAATCTTGTTAAAAATAGTTCTCTAGGAGTTCCCATCGTGGCTCAGCGGAAATGAATCTGACTAGCATTCATGAGGACACAGGTTTGATCCCTGGCTTCACTCAGTGGGTTAAGGTTCTGGCGTTGCTGTAGCTGTGGCGTAGGCCAGCAGCTACAGCTCCAATTTGACCCCTAGCCTGAGAACCTCATAAAATGACACACACAAAAAATAGTTCTCTAGACATTTCTACTCTGTTAAATAACTAGCATACACTGTTTAAGAAACACCCCCTGTCCTTAATCCTGATCAAAATATAAGGAATTCTATACTAGAAAATACATTTGATCTAAGAGGTTGATCATAAATGAGTAGATGTATAAACTCTGGTTGAACTAGCCTGATACAAATGGACATTTTAAATGTGTTTAGATTTTTCAGTGTACTTCTTACTGGTGAGTTTTGTTTTCATTTTGGGTGTTGTTAGTGCCATGTACAGAGTAGGTTAGTATGTGCTTTGATTATCCAAACATAAAAAGAAACTTGAGAAAATGTCTTTATTTTAAATTCTGACTTTGTCTTCTGCACTCCAGTTGTTAACTGGTATCAGACAGAATGACATGTAGACAGAGAAAAGACGTGACATAGATAAAGCAAATAAAAGTTGAACAAAACACAGGAAGGCGACATTTATAATGTCACTGACAAAGGCAGTCACTTCACTTTAAATAATGTGGCAGGAGGCAAAACTATAGTAATTACTAGAATTTCATTTTCATTAACTAATAAACCAAGGAAAACAATTTAAGTATCTGAATGTCATTTTTCAAATGAAAATAAACTGTAAACATTTGAATAACATCACAGCAGGGATAATATACCTAAGGAAATCTATTGAAATATGCTAGTGGATTCATCCTCTTCTATTACATTAAAACTGCAATTGACTGTAAACCTCCTACCACTCTCCACTGAGACTTTAATTGTAAAGATTCCTGTTACATATCATATTAGAATTTAGTTAAAATTGTAGAACACATTATTTCCAATCAGACAGCCAACCATCACTCACAAAGATTTTTAAAAAGGTGATTAATAATTCATCTCAGATAAGGAAAAGATCTATATTTATACCATCTTCTCAGCCACCATAAACTACCTGACAATTGTTCAGTAATGATGCCCAGTAAATTCTTTAAAATGGTAATTTGTCATTCTGTCACTTCATTTGTGACCTAAAATTCCTCACTTGAGGCATCATCAAATAAATTAATCACTTTCCAGGATCCATTTCTCTGTTCTGCACGTTATTATGCCCGGGCTCTCTTGTGTTTCTCTTCATTTACATATATTTAATGGCTGAGCCGTGGTTCACGATGGCACATAACGCACACATCTCATTACAGGTGAAATATTCTAACTGCCACTATCACTGGGAAAGAAAATAACTCTCCCAATTTAATTTTCCTGATGTAACAAAACCATGATTCTTCACTATGAAATGTTGATGCCATCCATCAGTCACAATCAATAAAATCATCATAGAAGTACGCCTTCTTCAGCATCTTTCCTTCATACTGGTATTATTTGAGGAAGGTAATTAAACTCATAATATGTAATGAATGTAAATGAAGTAAAAATCCTCACGTTAGCTCTCTAACTATGCTTATTTTATGGCTTTGATTTAAAATATTTCCACCACAACTTATAAGTACATAAGACCTGAATAGAGAGTTATCCACTTCAAAGATGCTATTCGTCAACAAATACAACCAATTTTAAAAATACCATTTTTAATATAAAAGTACCAAGTGCTAAACTATTTATACATTTTTTGCTTAAATGATACTATCTCTTTGCTCTTATATCTTTTCAGGCTTTCTTCAAGTGTACCTAGTAGTTTCGATTGTATGTGCTATAATGTTTTGTATCGTATTTTTTTAGTTAATGCTATGATTTGATTCCTCCCATTTAAGGGCTTATAGGTACGGTCTGTTCTCAAATAAGAAATTTGTCTTGTAGAACTTGGAAATCTTGCCCATCTCTGCCTGAGGAAGCCTAAAAAAATATAGATCAAAGAAGCAGGTCATTTCATAAACAGTGGTTTGGGAATTAGCACTTCAGAATTATTTCCACCTACTGTAAATATTCATCTTAAATTGCTATCCTAGTATTTTTGTAAAGGTCAATAGGGAGAGTTTTAAAGTAAACTAGTGCCACATAAACATCACCCATGTCTCTAAGTATGTTACAATTTTATTTACCATTTGTTAACTGGTTCTCCCCACATATGTAGGAACATTAGTTTCAGAGGAATGGTGCCTTACAGAAGTCCATTTGGAATGAGGATTCCCTTCCTTATGAATTCCTCATCAAAGAATGGTGACTTTCTTTTTCTTGGAAGTGGTACCTGTTTGCCTGTTTAAAAAATGCTTAAGAGAGCACCTAAAATAACAAAGTGAAATATTAACTCTAAATCTCTGAAACGAAGGAGAAAGTAGGTGAATATCACTGCTCCACAGATGAATGACCTAACTATAATATTGACAAACCATCTACACTGTACTATCTTCCTTTCTCATTAATTATCATATAGTTATTTTTAATGGGCACTTATTTAAGAAAAAAAAAAGACTGCGTGTGAGGTTTTGCATATGTTTTTATTAATACTGCAGCAGTCTGTTAATGCAAATCCTCCAGCACATAAAACCCCATAGAAGTAGCTGGAAAATAGTGGCTAACCATGTCTGGAGCACTTTGGGGACTGCCTGAGATGGATCTGAATTCTGAGAGTGTCATCAGCTGAGACTGAAGAAAGATCTGGGAGTTTTGATGGGTGCAGCGTGAGACTGAACCAGGGCCTCAGATGATGTTCTGAGGAAGGAAATAGTTGATCGAATCTTCAATTAGACACCAAAGTGACTTGGAATGGCACATTGTGGTGATGGTGGCAGAGGACAGAAAATGAGCTTCTATCCTAATTAAACAAAACAAATATCATTCATAATATGATTGGGATTCAGTAGCATGGATTAGAAGATTTATTCTATAAGGCTGTTAGAAAATCTTGTGAAATCTACAGCCAAGTGACTCTAAATCAATGTATTAAAACAAAGACTTGAGGCAAAATAGATTAAACTATTCTGGACAATAGGAAAAAAGAGAGAAAAACATTACTTATGATGCATGAATGAGCTCTGTGCATTTTAGAAAATTTGATGCACTGAATATTCAATGAACTAAAGTATATTTTAAGAAAGATGCTAGTAGCCAGTAAAGAAAATATAATATGTATGAAAGTAAGGTTTGCATGATAAACAAAAGGAGGAGGACAGATACTTTCAAATACAAACACACACATTAATTCTGTTAAATGTGCCATGGAAACTTGTGATCACCCACATTGTAGAAGAGTGTGCTTAACAAGTCCAAACATTTAATGTGGGTGGGGATGTTTCCTTATTTTTAAAACATATATTTTGCAGAAGAATTCACACCACCAGCCATATTTACTGATTTACTAAAAAAAAAAAAAGAAAAAGAAAAAACAAACACATCTGCCCAAACTGAGATTTCTGGATATTCTACCCATAGGAACCTGGCCATTAACAGGTGTACCCTAATAATAAGCTTTAATAAATTGCTTAATAAATAAGCTTTAGGAAATTGCTTACAGTTAGTTGCCTCAGATATTGTTTTCCGAGACAACAGAAAATTTGAAAACTTAGTTAAACCCCAAGCTGCAGTTGCTAAAATAAATGCTACATGAGACTTTCCAATTAAATTGTGGGTTTCCGTGGGGCAAATCTTAATAAACCTAAGGTAGCAAGCTAGGTTCACATATCCTTCTGTGGCTGAAGGCCAATGTTTATATGCTTCTTAAATAACTGGTTTTGCCTGAGACAATGCATTCCTGAAAATGTGAATTACCCTGAACACAAAGTAAACACTCTACTGAATCTGATCCACTAGTTAGCTGGGTAACTTTGCATAAATTACATTTCCTCTTGAGAATCTCTTCCTTCTGCTCTGTAGAATTGGAATTGAAAAACAAACATGTAAGTTACAAGATGGCTACCAAATCAATAAGCAAATGGGTGAAAGTAATTTAGTAAATTTTAAGTATTTAGGCTAATTATACTTCCTTTTCTTTTGCGTTATATTAGTTTGCTGGAACTGCCATACCACAGACTAGGTAGCTTAAACAATAGCAAGTTATTTCTCACATTTCTGGAGGCTGGAAGTCCAAGATCAAGGTGTTAACATGTGGTATTTCTTCTGAGGTCTCTGTCCTTGGATTGCAGATGGCCTCCTTCTGGCTACATCATCACATAGTCTTTCCTCTATGCATGGCATCTCTGATGTCTCTTCATCTTCTCATAATGACCCAGTCATTGGATTAGTGCTCTACCCTTATGACCTCATTTAATTACTTTTTTCAAAGCCCATTTCTGATAGTCACATTTGGAGTTTAGAGCTTCAACATATTAATTTTGAGGGCACCGAGTTCAGCCTGCAACCATCAGACAAATTCATATATTCAGCATCAAAAATTTTAAGAAAAGTTTCTCAGGATAACTGTGACAGAAACCATGATTGCTCATTCACACATGGTTCGCTCTCTTCTAAGGTATTTGGGAACATTAAACAACACATTTTTTACAGTTAAGTGGGGACTTGTGACTAGTTTTGGCCCATTGAATATATGTGACAACATTAACTTTTGGTGTGAGGCTCTCTAGCACTCTGTTCCCTTGATGTGGTGATTGTGACCTTGAGTTGAAATGCAAGTGTCACATGATTAAGGCAGCCTAGATGGCTGAGTCTTCACTTGGAGGAAAGCTGGCATGCAAAGTTAGTCAATACTGCAACAGATTTTTTATGCATAAGAAATAAACTCTTGGTTTTCTTAAACCAAGGTACAACCTAAAGTGAGTATTAATGCGTCTAACCTTCTCCTTGAATGCCAGTAGAACTTGTGACTTGCTTATTGCCCAAAGAATACAGCAAAGGTGAAGGACAGTCAACCCCTTGAATAGGTTATGCTATGTAACAAGAGTGATGGGACTGCGTCATAATATAAAAGACTCTGACTTACTAGACCACAGGGTAGGAACAGTCTTTCAGGCCTGAGAAATGGAAGCTGTTGTGAAGTGAACTGCCCAAGGAAAAGACACTACAGAAAGAAACTCTAGGAGGCCTCTAGGTCCCAAGGGTATTCCCTAGCTAACACCTAGCAAAAAAAGCTGGGCCCTCAGTGTTACAACCTCAGGAACTGAATCCTACTAACAACCACATGGACTTGGGAAAGTAGCTCAACCTCTAAAGAGGAATGCAGCCTGGTCAACATCTTGTTTGCAGCCTTATGAGATCCTGAGTAAAAGGCTCTGGTAAACTATGCTCATTCTTCTGATTCATCAAAGTAGGGAGAAAATAAATGTATGTTGTTTCAATCTACTGAACTGGTAGTAAATTATAAGCAGCAGAAGAAGAGTGAGTGTCCCAGCCACTGAGACTTGAGGGTTGTTTGTCATCACAGCATAAATCTAGCCTATCCTGACTGATATTAGAGCAACTGTTAAGTTGGAAATAATAGTGGCTGATTGCCAAAGCTATTAGGTAGATAATCAACTGAATAATCATAAGACAACATGAGTACAGAAGAATGGACTGACTACATTCACAAGGGAGGTGTGCTACTGCAATAACCCCTCACTCACTTTTTTGTCCTTTGATGTGAGAAGATATACTTACAAATTTTGGAGAGTTATCAAAAACACAGGATTTCAGAAACAGAATTTTGGGATACCTATAAAAATAAACATAACAAATATTAAATAAAATGAAATAAAAAGGGCCGTTGTTACCAAGTCAAGCTCTGGCTTTTAGCAACTATTACTACTTGACTTGCATACCAAGATTTTAACTGATGCTTCTCCCACCTAATCTAAGAGCAGGGTAAAATGAGGTAAGCATCATTCATTCTGAGAATATTTGGCAGAATTTAATCTGGTGCCATCTTCCTCTCTCTCTTCAGCGTCATCATCAGAAAACATGTATTAAGAACTATGCTGATTTCTACACAGAGTTAATAACAGACACAATCCCTACATATGAGAAGTTTCACATCTAAGATATTCATGGGCATCATTAAACAGAAAAGGTAGAGATGAAATAGTTAAGTACACAACCCTGAGACATACAAAGAACAAAATCCTCTAATGTTTAGAAAAGGTTTGCCTAATGAATCACAGAATAGTATCTTAAAGCATGGAAAATTATAAAGAGAATTCTCTAACAAGAGTCTTTGTTTGTTGGTTTGGAGGGTTAGGCACTAAATAAAACATCAGAGACAGCTCTAGTTTCTTCAAAGTGGCAGAATCCCAATAGAAATGATAAAGTATTCTCTCTCCGGTTTGGAGAACTGTGTGACATCAAAAAACACATTAAGTAAATAACATGTCTCTTGTACACTTTACCACTTGAATTCATAAGATAGCTTGTGAAATCTCTTTGTGTATAAGTTTAATAATTGGGCATATTTTATATTGTCCATGAGAATATAAATACATATACGATTGAAGGCATGGTATTATCTCTTCTAGTCTTTGATTCAACCAGGTAATTTATTTTTTCTGAAGGATTTTTAAACACCTAATTCTAAAAGCTAAAGTGGCTTCTTTTCTTTCCTCTCCTTTAACATTTGACTGCAATAGTTGCATTGAGTTCTATACGAAGGATGGTGTTATTATAGAAACAAGCCAAAGCGAGATGTTGTCCATTGTGAGTAATGCTGTTGTAGCTCACATAGATGGGTGGGTACCTGGTCTTCAGCATTTGCAGTGAAATAGTGTTCACTAAATAGATGAGCCTTGTATCACTTCTGTATATTTCACAAAAATGGAATGGAACTGACAAGTACAACTAACTCATTCCTGTTAGTATTTCAGCTCTAGGGCAGCAAACCTATACCTTGAAACATGTTCCCGTGTTTTTACTTGTACAATACAGGGAGTTTTTAAGCAATTATTAATATTATTATTTGCTGTTTTGATTTTCTGGGGATTCAGTTTCAATAAAAACATTTAATAGTAGATATGTATTTGCTACTCAATGCTGGAAACTGTTTTTTTTTTTTTTTTTTTTTTTAGAAAGAGGCACATCCTGTTTTCAGTAATTGATTGTACCACCAAGGAGTTAAACAAAAGATGAAATGTACTTCAAAGGAAGACAAATGGAATTAATATTCCAATTAGGTAATTACAATCTTCCAGCCTAAAAGAATCTTTAGTCCTTTCCTTTCAATCGCAAGACATTGTACAACATAGCTCTGTTTTTGTTAAGTCCTCTTTTCTTACACCACACACTAAAATGCTTTTCAAGTTTGCTTTAAAATCATCTCTTCTGATATTTAGAGTAACTGGTTCTGACTTTGAAATTTTCTTGCACAATACAGCAAAGAAACTTATTTTTCTCTGTGTTCTTGCTGATCTCACCTAATTTCAGGATTAAATAATATGAATCATTTGCATGATACAATGTAACATGTTAGATTTCTTTCACGAAAAAGATGTACAGAATCAGTGTTAAGAAAATGAACTTGGAAGTCAGCCTGCATTGGTTAAAATCTTGGTTACATCATTTGTTAACTGCATGACATTGGGCAAGTTACTTAAACTTTCTGTGCCTCAGGTTTTTTCCTATGAGAACTGTAATAGTTCCTACTTTATTGTATATAATAATAGTAGATCATACTTGTAGTGAGTTCCCGTCGTGGCTCAGTGGTTAACAAACCTGACTAGTAATCATGAGGTTTGATCCCTGGCCTTGCTCAGTGGGTTGATGATCTGGCATTGCAGTGGGCTATTGTGTAAGTCACAGACGTGACTCGGATCCCGCGTTGCTGTAGCTGTGGCATAGGCCGGAGGCTACAGCTCTGATTAGACCCCTAGCCTGGGAACCACAATATGACGCAGGTACAACCCTCAAAAAAGATGAAAAAATACTTGTAAACATTTAATATGTACCTAGCATACTTCTAAATAGTTTATACATATGTTGAATCTATGCATATATAAACCACATGGAATTCTTTCTGGTATAAACAAAGCACTCAGTAGATGCTACATATAAAAATGGTTATTATTAATTTCAGTAGCACTCTTAGTACTAGAAACAGATGTGGTAGACTTCTTGTCTACTTTTCCTAATTCCATTTGTTGTAACAGATTTCAAATCCAGCTCTTCATCAAAAGAGCATTTCAAAGGTTTTAATAAGTTAAGAGAATATGCGTATCTATGTAAGATGATGAAAATTTCACATTAAGTTTTCATATTCTAAAATTGTCTTAAAACCCAAAATGTGTTGGCACACAATAAATTTCTTGGAGATATGTACAGAATAACAATATGGAGAAAACATGGATTATAATACCAATTTCTTAAAGTAATAGAGTCTTATTAGACTATTGAACACATAGTCATCAATATTCATTTTCTCAATTAAGCATACTGCTTTTGTAATGGGAAGGCAAGACTGGTTGTAGTAACAAAAACTGGAAAAGTTCCCCTATGTACATCACAACTTCTTCATGTTCAAACTCCAAATAACCCACACCTTTCAAATAGGAACAGTGAGAAGGAACACCCACATGCACACATGTGTGTGCAAGCTCAAACATATTCTCACTGCACTTGCATGGACATGCCCTCCCTTATTCATACATTCTCTAGGAAGGAAATATCATGGAAAAAAACTATAATCCTGTACACCAACCCCAATCTGAAGTTGTTGAAGATTATCAATACTTAGAATTTTGCCATCCATTTTAAAGATAATATCAACTCTTTGTTGTTCTTGGATGTTTTTGTTTTTGTTTTGCTTTTTAGGGCCACACCCATGGCATATGGAAATTCCCAGGTTAGGGCTTTACTTGGAGCTACAGCTGTAGGCCTACACAGCCACATCTACACAGGAACTGAGCTGTGTCTGTGAGGTATGCCATAGCTCAAGGCAAGGCCAGATCCCTGACCCACTAAGAGAGGCCAGGGATAGAACATGGATCCTCATGGATGCTAGTCGGATTTGTTTCTGCTGCACCACAATGGGAACTTCCATATTCTTGGATGTTTTAAAGAGTCAAGTAAACACATGCCCCTGGTTAATAAAAAATAGTTGAGTATGATATAAAGGAAAAGGGCTTAGTCCCCTATTATACTTCTAAAGAAATCATTATTCATGGGTTGGTTTAATTCTTGCAGGTATCTATGATTTGCTTTTTTTCTCCTGACAACATGTTATGACTGTCTTTTCATAAGTTTTGATAGATTTCTTTTAATAAATATTTATTTCTTGCACATTAGGAAACAAAACAAAATCTGGAGCAAACATTAGAGAAAGCAATCAAGAAAGCAGGAGGGAATATTTGAAAAGAGGCTTGAATAAATATGCCAATGTGCTGTTTCAGGAAAGGGGATTATTAGTAGGACATTTAGGTTCATTCCATCCTTCCACCATCATTCCATCCTTCCACTATGTCAAGGAATGAAATGAATTTAGGCAAATACTGTGTTTTGTGCAAGTTTTTCAGCATAAAGAATTCTAAAAGTGTTACAAATGGACATTTAAAATGTTAATAAATATTTCCAAATTGCCTTCTAATCTAGTTGACCAAAATGCCCTAATACCAAGACTGTGTTAATGTATCTATTCTCCCAAATCATTGCAAACTGCAGACTGTCACACTTTTTAAATGTTCCCTGATCTTACTGGTGAGAAATGGTATCTCTACTTCTACTTCCATGATCCCTAGTGAGTTTGAAGACCTTAACATATGTTTTACCATTATCACTGCTTTTTCTTGTAACTGACTATTTATGTGTATTTCGGGTCTTTTCCTAAAATATAAGTAACAGCTCTTTATGTATTAAATTACCCTTTTCTATCATAGAGGTTGAAAAGAATTTACCCAGTTTCATGTTGATCTTTCAATTTTTCTTACATTGCTTTCCATAAAATTTTTAAAATTTTTATATAATCAAATGTATTATTTTCTTTTATTCATTATTAAGTACCTACACTCTGACAGACTTTCTTCTAGGAGCCAGAGATAAAAAAGATTAAAAATACTTACAGTCCAATAAAAGAAGATAGACAAAAATCCTATCATTTATCACATCTCCTTATATTTTAGGGTGATTCTTATGTTGTGCAAAAGAGTAAGGAGAGAATGAGTCAAAAAGTATTGGGGAGCGTGGGGCTGCCTGCTCATGAAGGAAACAGCAAGTGACACAGGGCCCTGGTAACAGTGATAAAGAGGCCAAAGGCCAAGTGAATGAGCTAAAGGTAAGTGGTAGTAAATGAGGTCAGAGAGATGGCAGGTATAAAATCAGGTAGCACCTTCTAGGCTGTGATGTGAGAAGACACTGAGAGATTTTGAGCAGTACCTCTGACTTAATTTTAAAGGATCATTCTTTCTGCACTACAGAAAATAGACTATAGGGGGATGAGAATTAAAGTTGAAGCAGGAGAAACATTTACAAAGTTATCACAATAAACCACATAAGAGAGATTGGATTAAGATGGCGGAATAGAAGGACTGGAGTTCAACTTCTCTCCCAAAAAACAACAAAATTACAACCAAATGCCGAGCAGCCTTCAACCAAATGGACTCTAAACTTCCAAAAAAGGTATTCTACTCCAGAAGACAAAGAGGAGACCACATCAAGAGGTAGGAGGGGCAATTACACGATAGGAGCAACCCCATACCTCCCGGGTGGGAAGCCCCACAGACTGGAAAGTAACTGCATCACAGAGACTCAGCTACAGGACTGAGAGTTCTGATCCCCATGTCAAAACCCCACGCCTGGGGATCAGGCACAGGGAGAAAGAGCCCCCGGAGCATCTGGCATTGAAGGCCAGTGGGGCTTGTGTGCAGGAGCTCCACAGGACTGGGGGAAAAGGACACCCCATCCTTGAAAGGCACACACAGACTTTCACATGCACTGGGTCCCAGGGCAAAGCAGTCTCCATAGGAATCCGGGTGGAACCTTACTGCAATTTTTGGAGGATCTCCTGGGAAAATAGGGGTGACTGTGGTTTGTTGTGGGGGAAGGACATTGGAGGCGAAGCTTTGGGGAACATTCATCAGTCTGCATTTCTCTGGAGGGGGCCATTTCTGGGAAAATCTGCTCCCTCCCATCAGCGCTGAGAATTCCCAGGCCAAACAATAATCCAGGTGGGATCACAGCCCCACCCATCAGTAAACAGGCTGCCTAAAGACCCCTCAGGCACACAGCTAGCCTCTAATCTCATCCAGAGACAAA
>PVHT020000141.1:9836271-9909435 GCA_004024745.2 Catagonus wagneri
AAAAGAGCAAAAAAACCCCAAACAGTTAATACAATGGCAATAAGAACATATATATCAGTAATTACCTTAAATGTTAATGGACTGAATGCCCCAATCAAAAGACATAGACTAGCCGAATGGATACAAAAACAAGAAAACAACCAATGGATCACTGAAGAAATCAAAGAGGAAATTAAAAAATACCTAGAAGCAAATGACAACAAAGACACGACTCTCCAAAACCTCTGGGATGCAGCAAAAGCAGTTCTAAGAGGAAAGTATATAGCAATACAAGCCTACCTCAGGACACAAGAAAAAGCTCAAATGAACAACCTAACTTTATATCTAAAGCAGCAAGAGAGGGAAGAAGCCAGGTCATGGAAACAACCTAAATACACATCAACAGAAGAATGGATAAGGAGGATATGGTACATACACACAATGGAATATTACTCAGCCATTAAAAGGAATGGAATAACAACATTTATAGCAACATGGATGAACCTAGAAATTATCATACGATGTGAAACCAGTCAATTAGACAGCAACACCCAATGCTACCGCTTACATGTGGAAACTAAAGAGACACAGTGAACTTCTTTGAAGAACAATGACTCACAGATTTTGGAAAACCTTGGTTTTTCAAATAAGACAATCTGGGGGGTGGGGGGATGCACTGTGGGTTTGGGACACAAAATCTATCAAATTGATGTGTGATGATCTTTGTACACCTATAACTGAAATAAAATTCATTGTTAATAAGAAAAAAACACATAAGAGATTATAGCTTCTGGGCATTTTGACATAATTACAAGTTACTTTAAGAATATAAAGACAAAAATTTATGTATATCTTCTTCCTGAAGTTAGGTTGTAATTTTTGTTTATAATTAGATAATTATATTTTTTCATCTTCAGTTTACTTCATTTTATTTTTAATATTTATTTTTATTGAAATATAATTGTCACACCACATTGTATACATTTAAGGTGTGCAACATATTGATTAGATAATTTATATATTACAATATGATTATCACCCTAGTATTAGCTAACACCTCTATCATTTCCCATAATTACTATTTATTTTTTGTGGTGAGAACATTTAAGATCTGTCATCTTAGCAACTTTGAAATATTTTTGACAATATTAGATATCCAGAATTTATTCATCTTCTAGTGGCATATTCATAATGTGTAATAACATCTTCCAAATTCCCCAGCCCCAATCTGGTAACCATCTACTCTAAATTTCAAATATGGCTTTTATTGATTACACATATAAGTGACATCAGACAGTACTTGGCTTTGTCTGTCTGGTTTGTCTCACATTCGCATAATGCCATCTAGGTCCACCCATGTTGTCACAAAGGCAAGGATTTCTTTCTTTCTCATGGTTGAATAATATTCTTTTTTATGTATAATGCCACATTTTCCTTAACCATTTGTCCATTGACAGATATAAGCTGTTTCCATATCTTGGCTATTGGGAGTGCACAGAGCTCTTCAATATCCTGTTCTTATTCTCTTTGGATATATACCTACATGTGGAATTGCTGAATCATATAATAGTTCTAATTTTAAATGTTTGAGGTACTTTCATATTGTTTTCCACAGTAGCTAAATGAATTTACATTTCCATCAACAATGCACAAGGGTTCTCTTTTCTCCTCTTCCTCACCAACACTTCTTAACTGTGATCTTCTTGATTATAGCCATTCTAACAAGTGTGAGGTGCTAGCTCATTGAGGTTTTGATTCATATTTCCCTGATGATAAATGATGTTTAATATCTTTTAATGTACCCATTGGCTATTTGGGTGGCTTATCTTGAAAAAAATATCTAATACAATTTCTTTGTCCATTTTTAATTGGATTATTTGGTGTTTTTGTTAACAAGTTTTTGAGTTCCCTATATATTTTGGCTATTAATCCCTTATCCAATATATGATTTACAAATACTCTCTCCCATTCTATGGGAAGAATTAATACTATTAAAATGTCCATATCACAAAAGACACTTATAGATTCAAAACATCTTGAATAACAAAGTAATCCTGAGAAGCAAAAACAAAGACAGAGGCATCACACTTTCTGATTTTAAACTCTATTGCAGAGCTATAGTAATTAAAACAGAATGATACTGGAATAAAAATAAACACATAAAAAATGGAACAGAGTAGAAAGCCAGAAACAACCCCTCCCCCTAAAATGGTCAACTAATATTTGACAAGGGAGCTAAGAACATTCAATGGGGAAAGAACAGTCTCTTCTGATGTTGCGAAAACTGGGTAACTGCATGCAGATAAATGAAATTGGACCCCTATTTTACACCACTTGCAGAAATTAACTTGAAATAGGTTAAAACATTTAAAATAATATATGATACCCTATGAAAACATAGGGACAAATCTCTGATAATGGTCTTCACAATTATTTTTTGAATAGGACACCAAAAGCACAAGCAAAAAAAGCAAAAATCACAAGTGGGACTATATAAAACTAAAAACTTTCTGCATAGCAAAGGAATAAAAATGTGAAACGTATTTTATAATAAAAGGTAAGATAGTATTTCTGCTTTTTTCCCTACATTTACCTATATTTGTTCGAGGACTGTTTGGATTCAGTATTTTTGATTTGGACATTTTATCTACCAAAAATTTACTTTGTAGTTGATAAATTAGACATTCAGTTTAAACCTCTTTTTTCCCAAATGCTTTCATTATAGCATCCTCTTATTTAATATTTGTCTTTCCCCACTGACAGGAGATGTTCTATTCCCATTTGTTCTTGAATATATTTCTGGGTCACGGATTCATTGATCTGGTTCTTGACTTTTGTGCCAGTACAATGCTATTCTAAATATTGCTACTTTGTAATATATTTAATATATTTTAAGTTTAAATATAGCAAAATTATTCTCTGACATTAACTATATATAACTTTCTTCTAGTAAGCTACTTACGATAATTAATTTTTCCTCTATCATTATAAACTGGAAAAGCAGAAAGTAATTACAAGAGAAAATAATACTTCTGAAATATTACTTATGCTTCAGAGTTGTTTCATGGCCATCATGACCCACCCCCCAAGGAGAATCCTTCAGCCAAGCAGTATTCTGTGTTTCCTCATCCTTTGTTTATGAGCTTCTAAGTTTCTCTGTGAGAGTATTTATTTCATCATCCTCTGCATTACGTCCAGTTGTTTATGCATCTAAATATGCAAACTGATAGAATCTTGAAGAGAGACATTACAGACAAGAATGTCTATAATGTCTGTAATAGCTCAGGCATTTGGTGTCATTTGATGCATAAAAGATTTTGATTTTGATGACGTTCAATTCATCTAATTTTTATTTTGCTACTCATATTTTATCATAATTAAGAATTCACTGCCAAATATAAAATCATTCAGAGTTACCTATATAGTTCCTCTAATACTTTTATAGATTTGGCTCTGCTATTTAGATCTTTGAATATTTTTGAGTTACTTTTTGTATATGGGATCATATTTTTTGTATATGGGATGATAAGTGTCCAAAGGCATTTTTATTTTGGATGTGTATATCCAATTTTCCGTATCATTTTTTGAAAACACAACTTTTTCCATATAAAATGGTCTTGGTCTTGTCAAAAATTAGTAGGCCATAAATATATGGGTTTATTTCTTGATTCTTAAGTATTTTCCATTGATCTATACATCTGTCCTTATACAAGTATCACAGTGTTTCAATACTGTAGCTTCATAATAACTGTTAAACTGGTAAGTGTGAATCTTCCAACTTTGTGCTTTTTTTCAAGGTTTTTTTTCACCTGAGTCCACTGCAATTCCATATGAATTTTAAGTTCAGTTTGCCAGTTCCTAAAAAGAACCCAGCTGGGATTCTGTAGGAATTACAATGTATCTGTAGATCAATTTGGGAAGTATTTGCCATCTCAACAAAGTTTTCCAATCCATGAATATGGGATATTTTCCCATTCATTTAAATCTTTTGTTTCTTCCCACAATGCATTGCAATTTTCAGAGCATATAGTTTGCACTTTTGTTACATATACATATCCTTATGTAGTTTATTCTTTCTGATGCAAAAGTAAATGAACACGTTTTCTTAGTTTTGTTTTTAATTATTCACTGGAAGTATACAGAAATAAAATTAATTTTACATATATTCATCTTATATCCTAACAATATGCTGAACTCATTAAAAATCAATAGATTTTAGTGAATTCTTTAGGATTATCTATAAAGACATCATGTCATCTGTGAGTAGCAATGTTTTATTTTTTATTTTCAACATGTATTCCTTCTATTTTCTTTCTTTTGATTAATTACCGTGGCTAGAGTTTCTAATATAATTTTGATTAGAACTAATGAGAATGAACATTGTTTTCTTCTTATTGATCTTAGGAGGACAGTATTTAGTCTTTCACCATTATGTATGATTAGCTGTAGTTTTTTTTACCTACGCTTCATCAGGTTAAGGGGTTCCTTTCCCTTCTTAGTTTGTTTTATCATGAAAAACTGTTAGAATTTGTCAAATGCTTTCTCTGAATTTTTTGCATGCTATGTCTATTAAGACAAATATTTTGTTTTTTATCCTATTGATATCATATATTATTACATTAATTGATTTTCAGATATTAAGGCAAGCTTACATTCCTGAGCAAAATCTCACTTTGTTATGGTGTATAGCTCTTTTTATGTGTTGTTAATTTGGCTTGCTAGTATTTTGTGGAGGATTTCCCCATTCACATTCATAAGAGATATGAGTCTAGAGTGTTCTGTTCTTATGGAGTATTTGTCTGGTTTTGGTATCAGGGTAACACCGGCCTCACAGAAAGAGAAGAGAAATGTTCCTCCTCTTATGTTTTGTGAAGAGATTATGAAGCACTGAAATTAGTTATTCTTTAAATGTTTGATACAATCCACCTGTGAAGCCATTTGGACCTGGGATTTTCTTTGTAGGAAATTTTTTGTTTATCACATCCATCTCCTTACTTGGTATAATTATGTTCAAATTTTCTATTTCTTTTTTGATCCATTTTCGGTAGTTTCTATGTTTTTAAGAATTTGGCCAGTTCATTTATGAAACTTATTAGCACACAATTTATAGAATCTCATAATCACTTTTTCACCATAAAATTTTTAGTAATGTTCCCTCTTTCATTTCTGATTCTAGTAATTTGAGTTTTATCTCTTCTCGGCCAAACTAAGTAAATATTTGCCAATATTTTAATCTTTAAAAAAAAACTGATTTGATTGCACAGATTTTTTTCTATCTTCTTTTAAAGTTTTCAATTTTATTAATTTCCACACCAATATTTATCATTTTTTTCCTGCTGTTTACTTCAAATATTACTTTCAGTGCTTTAATGTGAAAAATAATTTTATTGATTTGATATCGTTCTTTTTTTTAATCATTTACAGCTAAAAATTTACCTCCAGTCACTTCTTTGGCTACATCCCATACATTTTGGTATATTGTGTCTTCATTTTTACTCATCTCAAGATAGTTTTTAACTTCCCTTTTATTTCTCCTTTGACCCTTTGGGCATTTAGGAGTGTGTATTTTTTTTTTTTTAATTTCCACAAGTATATGAGTTTCTCAAATTTCTTTGTGTTATTTCTATTTATGTTCCAGAAAACTTATTTTATATTATTTATATTTTTTCAATTTATTGAATTTTTGTGACATCACATATTACCTATCAGGGAAAATGTTCCTTGTGCACTTGAAAAGAACACATATTCTGCAGTTGTTGTGCAGAGTGTTCTATAGATGTCTATTAGGTCTAGTTTGTTTAAAATATTGTTCAAGCCTTCTAATTTCTTATTTATCTCATGTGTATTTGGTCTATCCATTATGAAAACAGGGGTATTAAATATCTGACTATTAGTGTCATATTGCCTATTTTTTCCTTCACTTCTGTCATTTTCTCTTTGATGTAGTTTTGCACTCTGTTGTTAGACAGATATATGTGTATACTTGTCATATCTTCTGGCAGGTTCACTGTTTTACCACTATAAATGTACACATTTATGTCTAGTAACATTTTTGTTTTGAAGTCTACCTTGTCTATGATTAGTATAGCCACTTCAACTTTTTGTAGTTGTCATTTGCATAATTTGTCATTTTTCATACTTTACTTTTTAAAACTATCTTTGCTTTGACTCTAAAGTATATATACTGAAGACAGAATATAGATGGCTTTTTGTGTGTTCTATTTGATAATACTTGACTGATGACTGAAATATTAATGTTGTTACTGATATAGTTGAATTTATATTTGCCATTTTAATTTTGTCTCATATCTCTAATGTATTTTCCCCAACAATGCATTGTTGAAATTATTTTATATAATTTTATGCATTTTAAAGAAGCTAAAATATGAACAAATATATATTTATAATATTTGTATATTAACCTTTTCACTTATCATTTCTGAGTCTCTCCATTTATTCTTGTTGATTTAAGGATCCATCTATAGTCATTTTATTGACTCAGTAATGCTTTGTACCAGTCTACCTCTTGTGTTGTTATTGGCAAATGCATCACAGTTGACCCTTGAACATTATGAGTTTTGTATTTTAATCTTCTATCATTTCTGAGCCCCATTGATTTGGTTTGGTTGTTTGATGTTGAGGTGTATTTTATTCTTGTTGATTTAGGTTTCCATCTGCAGTCATATTAACCCAATATAGCTTTGCATCTACTCACTTGTTCTGTACTATTATTGGCAAATATATTTGACTTTTGAAGAACACGAGTTTGAACTGCATGAATCCACCTATGCATTACTTTTTCTCAATAAATATACAGTCAGTACTCCATATCCACAGATGTAGAACTCATAGACATAGAGTGCTGACCATAAGGGATTTGAGCATCCATGGATTTCAGTATCCACAGGGGTCTTTAAACCAATCTGCCCATTTTTTAATTGGGCCGTTTCGTTGTTTGACGCTGAGGTGTGTGAACTGTTCATATATATTGGATATAAATCCCTTATCAGTCATGTAATTTGCAAATATTTTCTCTCATTCAGAAGTTTGTATTTTTGTTTGGACTATGGTTTCCTTTGCTATGCAAAACTTTAAACATCGGTGGCATATGGAAGTTCCCAGGCTAGGGGTTGAATTGGAGCTACAGCTGCCAGCCTATGCCATAGCCGTAGCAATGCAGGATCCAAGCTATGTCTGTGAGCTACACCACAGCTCATGGCAATGCCGGATCCTTAACACACTGAGCAAGGCCAGGGATCAAGCCCTCATCCTAATAGATACTAGTTGGATTTGTTTCCACTGAGCCATGACAGAAACTCCCACAAAACTTTAAAGTCTAATTAAGTTTCATTTATTTATTATTGCTTTTACTTCCTTTGCTTTAGGAGAAAGATTGAAAACATATTGGTGCAATTTATGTTAAAGAGTGTTCTGCCTGTGTTTTCCTCTAGTAATTGCATAGTATTGTCTTAAATTTAGGTCTTTAATCCATTTTGAGTTGATTTTTGTACATGGATCAGAAAAAGTTCCAATTTCATTCTTTTACTTGTAGCTGTCCAGTTTTCCCAGCACCACATACTGAACAGACTATCTTTTCTCCTTTGTATAGTCTGTCTCCTTCATTATAAATAAATTGGCTAAAAGTGCATGGGTTTACTTCTGCACTCTCTGTCTTGTTTCATTGATCTATGTGTCTGTTTTTGTATCAGTTCTAAACTGTTTTAATTACTGAAGCTCTATAGTATAAAGTTAGGGATCATAATTGCTCTAGCTCTGTACTTTCTCAAGATGGTTTTGGCTATTTGTGTGTGTGTGTGTTTTGATACAAACTTAAATGTTATTACTAGTTCTACTAAAATTACCATTGGTATCCTGATAGGGATTGCATTGAATCTGTAGCTTGACTTGGGTAGTATGGTCATTTTAACAATATTGATTCTTCCAATCTAAGAACATGGTATATCTTTCCATCTGTTTGTGTCATATTCCACTTCTTTCATCAGTGTTTTATAGCTTTCCAAGAACAGGTCTTTTGCCTCATTAGGTAGGTTTATTCATAGATACTTTATTTTTTGATGCAATAGTAAATGGGATTATTTCCTTAATTTATCTTTCTGATAGTTCATTCTTAGTATATATAAATGCAATAGATTTTTGTATATAAATTTTGTACCCTAAAACTTTGATGAATTTATTGAATAAACTCTAGTAGTCTGGTGGCTTTTTTAGTAGAATGTTCTATATATAGCATCATCATCTGCAAACAGTGACAGCTTTACTTCTTCCTTTCTATTTTGGATTCCTTTGATTTTGTTTACTTCTCTGATTGCTGTACCTTGGACATTCAAAACTATGTTGAATAAAAGTGGTGAGAATAAGCATCTCTGTCTTGTTTCCAATCTTAGAGGAAATGCTTTCAGCTTTTCACCACTGAGTATGCATATGGCCTTTATTATGTTAAGGTATATTCCCTCTATGCCCATCTTCTGGGGGTTTTTTTATCATAAATTGATATTGAATTTTACAAAAGCTTTTTCTGCATCTCTTGAGATGATCAGATGGTTTTTATTCTTCAGTTTTTTTTAGTGTAGTATACCTCTTTAATTGACTTGCAGGTATTGAAATCCCACATTCTTGGAATAAATTCCACCTGATCATGGTGTAGCATGAAAGTGAGGTGTAGCAATATTAATATCAGATAAAATTACTTTAAAATAAAGACTGTTACAAGAGGCAAAGAAATACAAAGCATAATGTTCAAGGGATCAATTCAAGAAGAAAATACAACAATTATAAATATACACACCCAATATAGGAGCAGTACCTAAATACAGAAGGCAAATATTAATGGACATAAAAGGAAAAATCAACAGTAACACAAAACTACTAGGGACTTTAACTCTCCACTTATATTAATGGACAGATCATATAGACAGAAAATCAATAAAGAACACTGGCCTTAAATGACACATTAGAGTAAATGGACTTGACTGATATAAAGAGAGAACTACATCCATTAAGTGCACACAGAACACACAGAACATCCTTCAGGATAGATCACGTGCTAGGTCACAAAACAAGTGTCAGTAAATGTAAGGAAATTGAAATCATATCAGGCAACTTTTCCAACCACAACACTATTGATAAAAAATAAGCTGTAGCAAAAAAAATTGCAAAAAAAAAAAAAAAGCACGTGGAGGCTAAACAATATAGTACTAAACAGCCAATGGGTCACTGAAACAATCAAAGAGAAATAAAAAATCACCTAGAGACAAATGACAACAAAATCACAATGATCTAAAACCTATGGAATGCAGCAAAATCAGTTTTAACAGGGAAGTTGATAGAAATACAAGCTTACCTTAGGAAACAAGAAAAATCTGAAATAACCTAACCCTCTAGCTAAAGGAACTAGAGAAAGGACACAACCCAAAGTTAGAAGAAGGAAAGAAATCAAAGATCAGAGCAGAAATAAATGAAATACACACTTAAAAAGCAATAGAAAAAAATCAATGAAACTAAAATCTGGTTCTTTGAAAAGAGCAACAAATTGATAAACCTCTAGCCAAATTCATCAAGAAAAAAAGGAAGTGGACCTACATAAATAAAAGCAGAAATGAAAAAGGGGAAGTCACAACTGACACCACAGAAACACAAAGGATCATAAGAGACTACTATGACCAACCATATGCCAATAAAATGAACGACTTAGAAGAAATGGACAAACGCTTAGAAAGGAAAAAAAAAAAATCTTCCAAGACTTAACTAGGAAGAAATAGAAAATATGAACATACATATTGCCAGAAATAAAATTTAATTAGTAATTTTAAAACTCCCAACAATCAATAGGACTAGAAGGCTTAACAGGTGAATTCTACCAAACATTTAGGCTGATAGATGCAAAAACCCTCAACAAAATGCTAGCAAACTGAATCCAACAACACATCTTTGCTGGATATGGAATTCTTCGCTGATAGTGATCAGGGGCACAAATTGCTTCACAAACAAATTCAACAATTTTGGGGACTACATTGAAGATGTAGTTTCCAAGATCAGAGATTTGTTCTGGTCCCAAGAGGGTTCTTCCAGATATTGCTTTTCCAATTTCTCTCCTCTAAACCGATTGCCCTATAGTTTAGCACATTTTCCATAAATCTATTAATCTACTGTCAATTGCCTTTCACCAAAACATCCACCCTTTTTGAGAGTGCCCTTAGGCCTAACTTCACACTCTGTTGCAAATGAAGTCATTTCCTTTAGAGAGGGATTTGAAGTTTACTGTTCTATGGCTTACTTGTCCTTGTAGGCAAACCTCTAATCCATGTCTTTGGTGCTGGTAGCATGAACAGTAGTGAGCTTCTCTTTAAGAGATATTCCACGTCACAAACTGAGCATTCAGTGAATGAAAATGGACCTATATCTCTAGGTCTCACTGGCTTGCCTCTCTTGCTCTTGGCATGGAACACTGCCTCATGAGCCAAAGTTAGGGCAATCATAGGCTCCAGTATTTTCAGAAGCACCATACCTAGATACGGCCTCTGGTCCATGAGTAGAGACTAGACAGAATAAGAGAGCCCCACCTTGCAGTCACACTCACCTGGATCTTAGCTTCAGAAACAGGTAGCTGAGAGCAAGAGGAGAAATGCTCAGTTCCGCAGCCCCCAAAATGACTGTCCTTTAACTTGTTTCTGGGAAAAGAGAGGGAGACCTATGTTCTTGGCTATTCTGATTGGGAGTGGTATTTCTGTCTTCCTGAACTGGGAAAAAGAAGGGCATGGGTCTTTGTTCAGATATCACAGATTCTCCCAGTTCTTACTGAGTTATAGTAGATTTTCTTGAAGAAATATTTCTTTGTTTGCTATATGCTCTTAGGACCATCCTGAAGTTTTAAATAATCGTTTTTATTTATAATTTTCACCAGCGTTACTGGAGAGTGGGCTTGCAAAGCTCTTCATATAATCATTCCAGAAGTGAAATTGCCATTTTTTCTTTAAGTATATTTGATTTACAATATTATATTCATTTCAGTTTACAACATAGTGATTCAGTATTTTCATAGATTATGCTTCATTTAAAGTTACAATAAAACATTGGATATATTCCTAGTACTGTTCAATATATCCATCTATCTTATTCAGTTTACACACAGCGACTGGTACCTACTAACCCTTATCCCTATCCTGTCCCTTCCCCCACCCCTCTCGTTACTGGTAAACACTAGTTGTTCTCTAAATCTGTAAGTCTGTTTTTGTTTTGTTATACTCATTCATTTCTTTTAACTTTTAGATTCCACATATTAGTACAAGATACTGTCTTTGTCCTTCTCTGTCAGACTCCTTTCACAAAGAATAATACCCTCCAAGTCCATTCACGTTGTTGCAAATGGCAACTATTTTTTAACTGCAAAAAAAATACAGATTCTATTATGTGTAAATAGAACCATATGAGTGTACTGTTGTTATGGATATTTCTTTTACTCAATATTATGCCTCTGAGATAAATTTATATTTGCATGTAGTAGTAATTTATTTTTCTTTGCTACATAATATTTCATGGTATGAATATACCACATTTAGTCATTGTCTGCTTAAGTATTATTTGGTCTTGACTTATTACAAATAAAATCTATATGACAATTTTCATACGTTTTTTTTTTTTTATTGCCGCACCTGCAGCATATAGAAGTTCCTGGGCCAGAGATTGAATGCCAGCCACAGCTGTGACCCACACTACAGCTATAGCAATGCCAGATCCTTTAACCCACTGCCCTGGCTCAGGGATCAAATCTGCACCTCTGCAGTGACCTGAGCCACTGTAGCTGGATTCTTAACCCACTGCACCACAGCAGGAACTCCTCATTTTTTGACTGAACAGAAACAATCGTTTGATCCTAGAAGATTTCTAGAACTTGAAATTAGGGATCATAGAATACATGTATGTTTAGCGTTAGTAACATTTCTTAATTTCTCTACATTATTTTTTTCAGTATATACTTCCACCTTCAATGAATAAGGATTTTAATTGCTCTATATCCAGCCCAACCTTTATATTGTCTAGCTCTTTTAATTTTAGACATTTTGATAGACTCTAGTGCTATTTCATCGTGATTGTGATTTGTATTTCCATGAAAATTAATGATGTATCTTTTCATATGTGTCCAATTATTCAACTATTTATTAGTTTATTTTAGGTGCCAATTGTTGTTGTTTGCCAATTTAAAAAATACTTTGGTTGTCTTTTTCTATTACATTTTTACAAGTTTTTTATGTATTATATCAGACATATGTATTGCCAATATCTTCTCCTAGTTTATGGTCTGTCTCTTCCTTATTTTAATGATGTCTTCTGAATAAACTTATTTCTTTTAATGAATTCCAGTTTAGTAATCTATTCTTTTGGCTAATAGCATGGTATATTTTAAGTAAAACTGACTCCGTCAATGTTGTAAATATATTTTCTTATGTCTTTTTCTGTTACCTTGATAGTTTTACATTTCACGCTTTGATCTAAAAATTATCTTAAATTACTGTTTGTGTATGATATAGAGCTTTAAGTCCATTTTTATTCATATGGATGTACAATTTGTCATTATTTATTAAAAAGACAATATTGTCCCCTTCAAATTGACATGTCATAAGCAGACCTACTTCTAAATTCTTTACTTAGCTGCTTTGATGTTTTTATCTATGTTTAACTACTTCAGGTTTTCAACATTTTGACATCTGGAGATATATGTTCCTCAGCTTTCCTCAGCTTTGTACTTATATAAGATAGTCATGGCTATTTTTTTGGCCCTTTGTGTTTACTTAAAAATTTCACAATCAGTTATTTTTTTTTTAATTTTCACACACACACAATTGTATCCTAAGTGCAATCAGTGGTTCAGAATTATTAAGTTGGGCAATCACTGTTACCCATAAGTAAAAAGGGATCCAAGTAACTCCTTTAGGAATGTTTTAGAGGGCAATAGTGGGGAATATGCTAAAGGGAAAGAAAACATGTTTTACTTTGATATTCTTTACTGTCATATAGCCTAGAAGATATGGGCAAAGCTAATTAAGGAATAATTGCTTAATACCTATGTACTCAAACTATATTTTGGAAGTAAACAATTCCAGTTTAACTATAGTTCAACTGTGTCATAAAGCATTTTCTCCATGCTTTTTATTGAAAAGAATGTGCACATTGTCAACTACATGTTACCAACTACAGCATATAAGTGTTCTTTATTTTCTGTATGCGAGTGTTATTTCTCCAATAAAAGTATGAGTCCCCTAAGGACAAAGGACTTTGAGACTTCTTCCTACCTCTCATATGCCAAAATGCTCATACTGAATTATCCAATAAATGTCTCTTAATTGATTGCCAATTGACTGAAGGTCTGTCTGCTGTCTGCTATCATACTACATGTCATTTTCTATATATTTTCCAACTACTTCTATTGATAGTACTTAACAGAGACAGATTTCTCTGCAGGTAACGATAATATCTTTTCAGTTCTCCTTGTAGTGACAGTGGTCACCTGTGTCAGGCAGCTAATATTAACACAACAACCATGAGTTTAAAAAAAAAAATCCTAATGGCAAAATACAATTTTGAAAGACACTGCCTCAAAAAAAAAAAATTGGAGAAAGCCGTTCATAAGTGAAGATACCTTTAGATCCCCTCATACCTTCAATCTTCTAATCATACACTGTAGAATGCAAACCACAAAACAGACATATTGTGATTATCTACAAACATTAGAGGATGTAGCATGGAGCTGTATTGCCTCCACCAGGACTCTAAGCCGTAAACTTGTAAGTACATTAGAATCTGACACTCTTAGCAGACTTTGCTGAATTGCTGGCAGCATCAACATCTGATCGATATGCATGTTCACCAGCCAAGCTGACTAGTACATCTGTTCTGTGAAGAAACATACATTCTGCCTCTAGTACAATCAGTGTAATTAAAAATTAACATGCATTAATTGTTAGAGCTGATGTAAACAGCTGATGTTCCACTTAGCACTGTCTTCTGTACATATCATTAGACAAAACCAAATATTGTTAAGTAAACAGGCAGTGCTTACAAAAAGGAGAGAAATAGAAAACCAATTTCAACTAAATAAACTGACACTGTATTATGAGTCAAATTAAAACCATTAACCAAAGCCAGATTAGGCTCTGGATCTTCAGAGAAAAACAATTATAAAAGTCGCATTTAATTATTTGAATCTTATTTTGGTAAATGTATTTAAACTCAGTCTGAAATAGAGTCAGTGTGTGCATGATACACTAGGATTTCAGAGGAGTGGCAAAGAACTCTAGGAAAAGTATGATTCAGGATTGATTTATGACTGAAACATTCCGTGAAAATGCATCATTCACAGCCACTCCAGGAACCAGCTTTCTCTGAGGAGACTCAAGTCCAATGTTTAATGTTAAAAAGAGTCTATTTTCTTCTGCATGCATCTGCATATCTGCCATCACTGTCAGTGGGAGTTAACAGGCACATACTGAGAAGAGAATATACATCTCACGAGTTAAGTCCTGCCTGACTTTTTTTTTTTAATAATGTCAGAGCAAAATGATTTCTCCATCTTGATTCAAACCAGAATGAAAAAAAAAAAAAAGCTTCAACAAGCAAATCTGTCCAGTGAGGTGCCTTCCTAGTTCAGAGAGCAGTTCCTTCTTTACACATTGCCTGGGGCATTCAGCTGCTAGGGCCCCAGGCACTTCCTCCTCTGCTGAGCCTGTCCTTGGGAGTAGCTTGCTTGTCACTCTCAAGTCCTATTTAAAAATAGTGTGAATATGAATTGTGAGACAGATTTCTGAGATTATTTTCTCATGAAGCTTGACTGAGCTGAGGCCAAAGGAGAAACTGACTTATCAAAGAATCACTGGGGAAAACATTGCCATACTACTCAGAATCAACAATTTTTGTTTTTGTCGCAATTGTGAAGCCATTATAAAGAGAATAAAGACACTAAAAGCTCCCTTAGCATATAGACCTGCAATGGTGAGACCGCCACTGTAACTGCATAGTGATGTGCTTGAGGCAAATGCCTACGTTTTTTATTCATAATTTTATTAAATTTGACTGCAAACTGAATTAGTTCATGTATTAAGGAAGATATAAAAATGTTGAATCTACTCATAACAAACAACATTAGATGTGTCAAGGATCACAAGAATCAAAATGAAGCCGATAAAAGTTAAATAAGTTACATAAATTTAGGCATGAATATAAAAGCTAGTTTATGAGCTTCTAAGTTTTCTGTTTGCAATCCCAAACCTCCATCAACCTGCATGCTTTAAACATAGAATTTAAAAGTTGGTATTTATAAGATAACTGTTTTTGAAAATTTAAAGTAAAGACTTAAAAGGACCATCCTTATTACTATAAAAATATCTGGTGTTTACAAAATACTAAAACTGTAACATTAAACATCAATTTACTATCTGCAAACACAATATGCAAAAATTATGGCATGATATTGAATATATATTTCCCTTTTTTAAATTAAAAAATGATTAGACATTATTAGATAAATTATTTAAGTAAAATAATCTGCCAATGATGCCCTAGTTACTTAAAAGTTCATGTATATCCAGTGCATGGATTTTTAATTAAGAAAGTAAAATATGCTTCCAACAGAACCTATATTAAACGTTAAGCATTTCTTTGATTTTTTTTCAAATTACTCAGAAAATCTTAGTGATCTTATGGTACCTCAAATACATGAATATCTCTCAGCTGTGTTACAGATATTGACAGTTTGTACAATTAGGATAAACGTTTTATTTCTTTTTAAGGTAATTCTCATATCATTTTATTTTTTGACATTATATACCATACACATACACAATTCAATCATTTCTGAAAAATTCTGCCTAATAGTAGTTCCTCCTATTACTAAAGTGACTAGACAAGAATTTGCTGAAATTAAAAATTAAAAAAGATGTGCATCTCTTTGGTTAAAAATTAAAAATAGTAAAGATGTCTTCTTCAGTTTCAAGGAAAGACAGAATGAAGAAAATATGTTGTTCATGAAATGAATAATAACACATTTTTCTATAATATTTTTATGAGGATCACATATACTATAGTCTTAAATCCTCAGTGTACTCACAAACATACATTTTTTTTTCCAAAGAAGATAGCATGAATTTATGTTATCTTAAATCCCTTACAGTTTATAGGAGGCTTTCATAAAATATTAAACTATTGGTAGTAACCAATAAATGTTTGCCATACCAAAAAATGGAGGAGAAAAATATAGGAAGATCACTTACCTGTGACTGTTAAAATTTTAACACAGGATGTCTTTTTTAGCTTGTTTCTCTTGGAATCTAATAAACACATTTAACAACTGATTTATCTCCTAGTTACTATCATTTTCTGTATTACTTAATCTTGGGACACCTTACCCATTCTCTTTTTCACTGTAGGGTCAGGTTAAAGTCTTTGTTGTTCATATCTGATTGTGCCTTCAGGAGAGGGAATTTTCAGCAAATGATATGCATAATTAACAGAAAAATATACATTTATACTCAAATTCTCTATTTATGTGCCAATGGGATTTAACAAATACAATGAAGAAATGGATTTTCACTTTTTCTATGCTCAGTAGAGTAATACCCAGTGTCAATATCACAGCTAATCATACATTTTTATTTGTACCTTAAGGATAAATCTCATGGTTATCTCATTCTTACCATCAGTTTGTTGTTAAATATTGCTTTTTCTTGCTATAGGATACTTAAGACATTCACTTCTCTTTTCCATTGCTTTGCCCAAAACTACAAATGTGATGTATTATGAAACTATAATTACAAGCACGACAACATATTTTGGGACTACCAGTAAGTTGAAATAACATCCCTCAAGGGTTCTCTGGGGTTTTCCATTTTTTATAATTGATTGACCAGATGGTGGGTGCCACAGGAGTAGTCCATTGGAAAGACTTGAATTGCCTTAGAAGTATGCAAAGGAGAGGTGAGAAAAGATTAAGGATAATTTTTTCTTGTTTCAGCATTTTGACTTTTCTTAGTAAAGAACTAGAAGTCAGGCATCACCATTCATACTAAAGGCAAGGAATCTTGCTAGTATTGACACATTGTCAAGGTCCTTAAAGAATGAGGGAATCATGAAACAACTGCCATTGTAATTCAAAATCTCAGAAACACTTTCAAGTTTCCCAAACAGTAGAAAATACTGACAGGATGTATGTAGTCGGAAGCATTGTCTGAAAACAGGAAAACTGATTTCCAAGTCTCAGGCTCTTCTCACCAAAAAAAAAAAAAAAAAGAAAAAAAAAAGAAAAATAGCGAGCTCATCTAAAAAGGTAAAAGCAATCAAACAAATTTTGAATTTGAATCTGCCCCAAAGTCCAGCTGTGTTTACTTAGTTTGCCTTCTCTCCAAAGCTGTACCTTATAGGATCACAGTGTCTATTTCAGATCTCTTTCATAGAGATTTCATCCCCTAATTCACAGAATACAAAGAAGACAGAAAATAAAAATCGCTTTATGATCCTTTCATTAAACCAACAAAGTCATTGCATTTTTATCCCTTTTATCTCCTCCTTTGTTTGAAAATATAAGGGTTATCTTTTTTTAAGGCTACTTTCTTGCTGTTGTCTAGATTCTACCCTTTCTGGCTTCTTAAAGAAACTGCTCTACCTATTTAATGATCATTCCTTCCTAGTAGCCACATTTCTGGAAAATGTCATTTGTATACTACCCCTTATTGATTCTTAATTGTCAGTTTGCTTTTTTTCCTGAGGAGCAGATACCAGGATAAAATTAAATGCACAAGAAGAAATTTTTGGTGGGAAACATCTATAAAGAGAAAGGGCAGAAAACATGGGAAGTTGAGAGAGTTTTCAGACATGCTGAATTGAGCTCTTCCTGAGCTAAGCAGGAAGGATGATGGGTTAGGAAGAGTCTCAGACTGTAGCACAGATCTTAGATAGTTTTGACCTGGCCAATGGAGACACCTCAATCAGAGTTGACCCCTTCAGGAATTCTAGGTCTACTCGGAATGGGCCTCCATTATACTCCCACTGTGCTCATTCATTACCTTTAAGCAGCCAATAGGAAATATGGACTCCACTCCAACAGTGGTAAGTCCAGAAGGACAATGACTGGAGCCATCTTTCAATTATGCTCCTGCAGCAGAATGGTAGAGTGGAGCATTTTCTTGACAACATGCTCAGCCTCCTGAACTTCTAAATCATTCTCATCCAAGCTTTCAATGGATAAAATCAATGAACTCTTTTTAGTCCTTAGTCTTCTTGGCCTTTCCATTGCATTTGACACTTGACCACTCCATCCTTGAAGTCATCTTCATTGACATCTGTGACACTACACTTTCAGGATTTTTCTCTCAGATCTCTAACTCTTTCTTGGGTGGTGCCTCCAGAGAAACACAGCTAAAACTCCCTTTCAAATATTTCCAAAATTGGTAAATGTCACTATTATGTTCTAGGGATGAAAGAAGTGATAAACCATAGAGCTGAGTATATTAGTCAATTTGGGCTGCCATAATGAAATACCATAAACCACATGGCTTAAACAAAAGAAATTAGTTTTCTTAAATATCTGGAGACTAGAAGTCCCAGATCAAAGACTCAATTGCTGGCCAATGCAGTTTCTGGTGAGAGTTTATAGACTGCCACCTTCTCTCTGTGCCTCTCATGATTTTTCTTCTGTGCATGGAGAGAGAGAGAGTTCTTATGTCCTTTCTTCCTCTTATAAAGATATCAGTTCTGTAGGATTTGTGCCTGATCCTTATGACCTCATTTAACCATAATTATAACTACAAAGTCCCTGTATTCAAATACAGTTACATTGGGGCTTAGGTTTTCAATGGATTTAAAGGGAATGCAATTCACTCCAAAATACTTTGATTTTTGATTTTCATATATTGCTTTCTCACCACCCATATTTACTTAGTATGATACCATTCTGAATTTTAAACATCTCAGATCTATTTTTATTTCTCCATCTGCATGGGCTTTCCAAAACTACAAGCCACTTCCTGTTCACATGGATTATTACTGTATCCTCTTTCATTGGTTTCTTTGTCAAAAGTCTATGCTCACTACAGACTAGGTGATCTTGTTATAATTTAAACCTGATAAATATCAGTATCTTGTTAAAAAAATCAAGATCTTTGAGATACAGTTCAAATTCCTTAATATTGCAAGAAAAGCTCTTCAATACCTGGCCCCTGTCTACCCTTCAGTTTCCCATTATGTATACTCTACATTCAGTCAGTTAACACTTTCTTTAGTTGTTCCCATGTACAACGCTCCTTCTTCTTCAGTTCTGGCGGGACACATCTCCTCCAATTAAAACATACTCTTTGTTCTCTCTTACATAAAAAATGATTTAAGTACCCATTAAGTTTTAGAATGTCAAAAAAACAATAGCCTATTTATAATGCATATTCTTCCCTGTAGCCTGAGTAGGTAACATCTTATAGCTTAACTACTATATGAAGAGTATTTGACCAGTTCTTACCCATTTTTCAAAAATCATCTGGGGAACCCTCCCAAAGTCCAGATTTGACACCTGTTCTCCAGGGTCTGAGAATGCCCTATTTTATTCCAAGTGAACTGCAGCTGCCCTGTCTCTCTCCTTTGCTAGTTATAGGAAACATGAAGATTGCAATTATATCTGCACTGGGAATTATTACAACACTGGAGACACGATAGTCAATAAATGTACTCAGTATCCAGTTTAGTAACATGATCTTCGACATATGGTTTTCTCCATCTGTCCCTCGCCATACATATATTCAGTCATTTGAACTTGGACTTCGAAGAGCTGAGTCAGACCTCTCACTCCACTCTAATTAACTGTGGAAACTTGAGTAAATCTCTTCAGCCCTCGGTGTCTTCATCTTCGAATGTACTTGCATATAAGTGTTGTCCTTCGGGAGTTTCTTTCAAAAAAATGTTGAATTCCACTGGACTAGATGACCCTTAAGAGCTTCTCAAGTTCTAAAATATGTAGTTGCCAGGCTAGAAAATATGGAGCTGAGATGGATAACAAGTGTACAGAAAAACATCACTCAATTATATTAAATAGCTTTAATTAAAATTACCTTTTCACATAGTCATCTTTTATTAATCCAGTACTTAGTAATTTTTTCAGTAGTTCTAGTTCCATGTTGACTTCTTACTGACAGGTTATGGCCCTGCACCTTCAGCCTCAGTTCCCAATTATTCTCAGACCGGTTCAACTGGCCAGGATTCTAGAGGTCCCTTATGATATCTTAATTTTTCTTTACCTCAGTTTCCTCAAATGTAAAATGGGTATGCTAATAAGGTTTTCTGTGGAGAATTAAATGAATTAACTTTCTTAAAGTGCCTGGCACATAGCTTTATATAAAGCTGTGGATTATTACTATAGTAAGAAATTAGAGCATTTTCCACCTACCCTGGTTTAACTTTTTGATTAATCACCTATCATGATGAGTATCATAAGCTTCCAACTGTTTTTTTGTTTTGTTTTGTCTCCAGGCTTCTAAATAATTTCCTAGTTTTATAGGTAGAACAGAACTTCAACCTGTGTTAATAATTTGAGGGCTTCATTTTCCTCTTTGAATAAGTAGCTTTTTGTCACCGAAACAAAATGAAACGAAACAAAAATGCATCCTAATTTACTTTCTTTTTTGCTTCCAATTTTTGTCCCTTATCAATTCCCCCTTGTACCTCACTATTCTTCTTCCCTGTAGCCTGAGTAGGTAGCATCTTATAGCCTAACTACCAAATGAAGAGTATTTAGTCAACTGTCATTCTGCTCCTGTATCTACATTACAAATACCTCCCCCTCAGACCAGTTGAACCCTCTCAGATCCCACAGCTTTAAGGGAGGTGGTGTTTTACTGAACTAAATATTTTACTAAAGATTACATGGAAACTCTAGGACTTAAAAGAACAGAAAATAAACCCTCCTTCTGAAAAGGTGTCCCCTACCTTCAGGCAGAAGCCCCACAAGACTCAGTTCTTCTGAGATGAAGACTATTATCGCCTAACATTTCAGAGGAGAAAGAAAAGGAGAGAGGCTTTTTAAAAATACCCTACCTAGTCTATAGAATTATAGGAATTTAGCAGAAAAGACCACATATACTCAATACTCCCTCCTACTCTCACCTCGGCTTGTACTTACTCCCATTGCAACCCCAGGCAATATGGCATGAAAAGGCTCAGCAAGAAATATTCATTTGTAAAAGAAAAACAAATCATTATAGCAACACTCACTGGTCATTCTGTAGCAAATGTGCAATGCTCAGATTTTGTATTTTCCTGAAATAACATGCACATTTTAGGCATGAAATTATGATTGTTTGACTGTGAAATGCTGCACCCAAACACCATGTGGCTTTTAGCAGCATATCATCATATCAAGAACTATTTTTACCCTTTGGCGATTTTTCCTGCTTTGGCTCTGAGAGCTAGTCCATACGGTATTTGTATGTGGCATCAGTGGCAAGGATTTTTTAGAAGAGTAAATTTCTTATGTAGTACCATGTACCAATGATAGCGCAGAATCTAAACTAGAAATTAAAATAACCTGCTTTCAGGTTCAACTGGCAAGAAATAAAGTCATAGTGAAAGGAAAGAAGAAGAAAAAAGATCAGAAAATACTTAAAATATACTTTTTTGTTCTTTCTTATATAAAAAATGATTTAAGTACCCACTAAGTTTTAGAATGTCAGAAAAACAATAGCCTATTTACAATACATATTCTACAGTTCTTCCCCAATGACTCTGGATCCTAGTGACAATGAATTTTGTCTAGCATCTCATTTGATGAGAGCGGGACAAAAATCCTTAGAACTTTCATTTATTTGCTGCCTTTCAGAAGCCTGGGAAGAAGAAAAGAGCAACTTCTTACAAGATTTAAGCACATATTGGTCCCCTTCCAGGATGCAGACATGAAGCCATATAAGAAATATTTTGAAAAGACAACCAAAATTAGCCAAACTCTTTAAACTTCCAAAATGCTTGGAGCAAAAGTCTGTTTTAGTTTAATCCAAATTAGTTTGCAGACTTAACTAGAAAGAGAAGCTATAGGAAAATATGAGCTGGCTTAACGTTTATGTCTTGTCTATAGCTACAGAGTTGGCTTTTGTCTCTTGAAGAGACAGATCTGGTTATGGGGTTTTCCAAACATGTGATAACATAAAGGTGTGATATTTACATGGATTGTTAGATTCAAAAACTCAACTTGCATTAAAAATACTACAAAACTATGTTAATCCATATAAAATTTCTACCATTTGCCCATTTTAATAAAATAAAAATGTTAGAAAGATTAATTAAATCATCATTATATTATACTCACCATATACGTATTTCTGTTTGACTTGGTGAGCAATTTCCAAAGCTGCAGAAATCACTTTAAGGTCTACTATTGCTAATAATATCATCTTCTTCTCAGTCACTCTTATTGTTACCTCTTTAAGGAGATTCCAAGCACTATTCATTTACAATAAAATGTTTCAGAGTGTCTATATTTAAACTGAAGCTCAACTTGTCCATGCAACCTAATTGGTGCATAAGTATTGTAAAGAAATTCCATTTTGTCAGTTGATTTATTGTTGTATCAAAAGAAATAAACTCTTGAGCCTCAAGGGAGAAAAATTATGCTGTTCCATTCTACTCATGACATTTTAACATAGGCCAACAAATAACTGGAATTATTTTCTCAAGTGAGGAAACAAATCATTTTTTTAAAAAGCAAAAATTTTATCTGAATCAATGCTTTCATAAACTTTTAATTGTAAAATTTGCTCTTCTTTCAATGTTCAAGCTTAATGTAAAAGTTCATCTTTTCTAGAAAAATATAATTAAACCATTTGTTCTTTAAAATTTGTCATCAAAATTAAGAAAGAAACTTAGGTAAAAAAACAAATTATGAAGTAATGTATTTCCTTCTAACTAATTCCTTCAGTGAAATATCTGATAATTGAATTTGGTTGAAATGGGGTATTTGTCCTGTTATTTTTGAACATACGCTTAAATGTCCATACAATAATAGCAGCAGCCACAGTAATAAAGAATGGCCATTAAGTGTTTAAAGGCTTATGCAAACAATAAAAGAAAACGTTTTCAGTTTTGAAAAGAAGGCCTGATTACAACCGCATTTTTGAGAAGATAAATCTGACACCCACATGTTCACTCAAGATCACAAATCTAGAAAATGGCATCACAATGTTGAAACTTGACCCTAAAACCCATGTGTGAATTACCACACACTCCTGTGTTGTTTCCTCCTGCACCAGAAACTAGCTCGCTGGGTACCTAATAAGCTAGATTACTAGGACTGCCTTTAGTATGATTTTCTTTCAAGTTGTCGTTTTTCTTCACCGTCTCCCCTACCTTCCACTACTACCTAGGGGAAAATTGCCATTAAAAATGGAGGGTGGCTTTGGGAAAGGGTATTTGCATGATAGTAAGTCAGATAGATTTCTGAATTACTTACTACAGCCAATTCACTCAATTATGATCATCAAACAAAAGGGACAAGGAATATTATAAGGAAAACACCTAAATTAAGATTCTTGTTTCCCCAAATGTGAATATCAAGAAGACAGTTCTAATGAGGAAAACCACGTTAGCTCTCTGGAAGAGAATTGTGGTATTTGAAGTCATTTCAATACGTTATTCAGCTTTATACTGTGAAGCAACTCACAGTACACCAATTGTTTCCTCACTTCACGACATGTAAAATGTGTACTTAGGAATGCTTTATAAGACATTCAACAAAGTCTTTCTTATTTCATTACACTGATTAGAAGGGGCAAGCATTTCACTTTGGCACAGTGTGGCTCACTACCTCATTTCATCCTGTTTGAAATATTACTCAGAGTTCAGAATGCCAGGCTTTGAGCAGAGAAGAATAATGTGTAGTCTTAAAAATTAAAAAAAAAAATAACAATATCTATGATGAGAGAGTGAAATAATGTACTTTGTGACTCAGTCAGACAGCAACTAGTTTTGGGAGGGGGACTGAGTCCCATGATGTTACCAAAACAGAATCTCAAAAAAAGAAAAAAAAACCTTGAGATTACAAAAGAAGCAAAGTTTAAAACTACTCTGTAGGAGTGAGGGTCAACCAAAGCACTGGGTGACTAGATGAGAAAGACTCGAAGAAAATGTCTGTGAGAAGAACTATTGGTGAAGGGGAGGAAAAATTGCCAACAAGCCTAAAAACAAACCTGACCTTAATAGTGACTATATATAAACATATAACAGAAAAGCACATGGAGCAAAACTAGGGCCATGAAGAAAGCAGACAAAAGCTAAACACTTTTCATTAGGTGATTAAAATATTTGAGTAGTGGCCCTTGACACTTTTTGGTGTTCCACTTATATGAGTTCCAGATTTTGATCCAAAAAAGAAGGAAGAGTATCTATTTCTCCATGAGTATAGAAGGAGACCATGTATGAAAACTACATAGCATGTTAGAAAGTTGTGGTCTATGACCTCACCCGAAATCATCTTTAGGTGAAGAAACTGTAAGTCCAAATTAGTCCAAAGACTGCTCAGTGCCATCAGTGCAGTTACTGTTGGAGCTTATATTTGCAAGGTGTGTGTGTGTGCTAGCTAGGGGAATATTTTTAATCCTTTCATGCTAAATCATATGTTTTTTAAATTTTTACTATTTTCAAATATGAGTACATTTGCAATTAATGTACACATTTTAAAAGATCATGTTCTACTTCTTTTGTTTTTCTCTTCTTCCTCTGTTTTTCCTTCATTTCCCTCCCTTCCTCCCTCCCTTCTTTCCTTACTTCCATCTCTCCTTCCTTTCTTCCTTTTTTCCCTCTTTTATTTTTTCTGCTAAAGAGCTGCTGTTAAATCTATGATCCATCTCATGTTCTGGAATCTTTGGGACAAGTAATTTCCATATTGAGTTCTAAGCCAATGGAATAGAATTCCCACTGAGCAGATCATGGATATGATACAACTTCAAGGAAAACACCACTTCCAGTACGGTTAAAAACTTTTTTTGTTTTAATTATTTCAAATTCCATGAAGCATTAGCTATACAAGGACCAAAACACATCTTTCCTAACTATACAGCTAATGTTTTACTCACTCTATAACTATGGGGTTTCACTCACCTTTAAGCTTCTGGTCAGTACAAAGACAACTGAAACTGAGTCATTATTTTGTGAATGTCATCAGTGAAGACAGCAATTATATCATAGATTAAGCCATAAAGTGTTTTTACACACATCAGCAATAGATCCAGAAAGAGGGGTAGAAATTTTACCTGTGGACTAAATTTAAAAGACTGTGATATAAAGTCAAGTTAACAAAGAAATTCTAAGTATATACTTGGCTATGAGTTTTTAGACTGTCTTATTAGTGTGTACATATGATACAAATCCTTTCTGGGAATTGTTTCAATGCAATGTCCTAAGACTCCTCCATTACATGGAAGAAATGAAGGGGAGGGCAGAAATTCACATGGACTGTTTATATTTGTCTCTTTTTTCCTATATTGGCATCCATCTTTTATGGATGTCCTTTTCCCTTGAAAATTGCTACTAGTTTAGCAAGCATTTTCCAGATGAGGATCATAGATTATTTGTGGATTTTTAGAACTATTAGAAAAACAAGACTGTTTTCAAGCAGCTTTAAGGAAAAATAATCATCCAATTTTCCCAATTTTAACAGTCCAAGACACTGCTGATTTAATAAAACATCACTTCTGGTTGATAAATCCAAATTCTGTTTATCCAAGAAAAAGAACAACATTGAGATACTGGTGGGAAGTTTATATTCATTCCAAAGAGAAATTTCTACCTAAGGATTTCATCAGATTGAGTATATGATGCAACTTTTATGGAAAAGGTTTTCTTTTTTTCCAGCTTTATGTTCCAGATTTAAAAAAAGAACATAATTGCAACTACTCTTCATACATGTCAGACACCTCATTTCTCCAAACAGTCTTCTCCAAATGAAACAATACAGATCTATTAGTGTAATTATCGCATAAGGTCATTTACCACTTTGTAATTGCTGCAGGTTGTGAATGATGTATGAAATGAAAGCATCTGCAGTGCAAATAGAACATAGGCAAGAATGTGCTGTGTGCTAATTAGGTAACCATCTAATGATAAGACCCTAGGGAAACACAGTAGAGAAAAATCCCACAGTGCTCTGCAGTCACAAGGCAACAAAACATTCCTAAGGAGTTCAAAAATATATCCATTATTAAGTATAATCATTTCTTTCTTCAAACTCTCTGAACTCTGTTCCCTGCAAGCATGCACCCCTTCTTATCTATTTCATCCCGTTCAATGCTAATCAGGCCCCAACAGTCAAGAACCATCTGATTGTTATAAGAATTGTTCTACTTATTCACATTGAAGATTGAGGATTTATTTGATGAGTATTGATAAATTTAGCTTTATACTGTTTTTGTGACCATTCTGTTGAAATTTTTGTTTCAAGAGTACCTAAGTAAGAGTGGCAAGACTGAGTCATCAAAGCTCAAATGATAGGTATGAAAGAATTGGGGTTCATGTTATTTAAGGCAAATTCCTACTTTGTTTATGCAAAACTCCTGTGGATATAGCACAAAGAGAATACATACACAGAAGATGTTTAACAAGCTGAGTTCCTAAATAACTCCTAAATATTCAGCTAATATGGATGAACTGTAAATTTCAGGAGTCTGACTGAAACTAAGCACTGGACATCAAATACATTGAACATTTGGCCATATTAACCAATGATATGTTCTTTTTTCCCCACTTCTTTAATGCATTATTGAAAATATTTAATAGACGGTTGCACCCGTTTGGACAGAAAGGATTTAATTCTTTAAAGTTTCCCATAAAAATGCATAATATAATCATTCTAAATACCAACAATGTCAATTATTTCCTTTTATTGTTATCTGTTCTCTATTTTTGTAATATTTTCTACTCGTCTTGATTTCTTCTTGAGCTCGACATAATATACTTCTCATGATGTCACACTGTCACTTCCTATTGCCACCCCAATACAACAGGATTCTTATGAACTTGGCTTCAGTGACATCATTTGACCTTGTGGTTAGTTTCTTCCCTTTCTAGTAACTGCTGGTTGTGTCTCATAAGTGGTGCTAATAAAATGCGTCATGCGCTTCACACAATAGATTCAGATCTTTGGTAAACTTCTATTTAATTTAGAATTTTAGGCCACATTGATTTTTTTGTTTCCCAGTCTTCTACTTGATGGGTTCTTTCTCTTGACGCCTTTTTTTCTAGCTTCTCGCCACCCACAGCTAGTTAAATAAACAGAACTTAGTGAATGCTTTTCAGTCTGCACTATCTGTTTTTAGACTGTGAATGTGGTTCCCCGGATGCTGATTGTTAATGCAAATAGGAGAAACTTATTCCTAAATTATTTTATAATTTTATATATGTCCACTTATAAGGCCCAATCATTTTTTCTTTATTAAAAAATAGGTACCCACTATGTGACAGCAAGAGACATTGATTCTGAGATGTAAAAGAAAAGATGCAGAGAATGTCATTGTTATCATCAAGCTTTCATTGCAAGTGGCAGAAAAAAAACAAACAAATAACCAAGAAGAATCTCAGGTAGTTTTATAAGTATTTGGTAGAAAATTAAGAGTGCAATGTGATAGTGAATGCAAATTTAGATTGAGGATTTAAGATCTCTCTGAGGATGTGATATTTATGCAAAGATCTGAATGACACAAAGAAGGTAACTGTGATAAAATCTATGGGAAGAACATATCAAGCAAAAGGAAGAGTTAGTGAAAAGGTCAAAAGGCAAAAATAACCTTATTTCCATTAGAAGTTCCTTGAAGTTCTTAAGCCTGGAAATATGTATACAGTGTAGGATTTCAAAAGCTCTTTCAGGCTTCAGTGGGGAGAATCAAAGAATCAGAGCTTAAACAAGAGGCTTGTCAGCTGATTATTACAGTAGTCCAAAAAAGAGAAAATGGTGCTTGAACCAGAAGAGATCATGGTAATTGAAAGAATTGGCTGAATTTGGAATGTATCAAGGAAGTAGAATTTACAGGACATAGTTGTAGAAGAGATGGAAACAGAACTAATAGAAAGGATAACTCCAAGATTTTTGGTGGTCAGCAACTAGACGTGGGCCCATTTACTCAAATCGGCAAGGATGGGAGAGGAACCTGTTCTTCAGGGAGAAGAGAATGGAAGTTTTTCTTTGGCAGTGTTTTGACTTACAGAGTCTTAGAATTATGTCTATGAGAATGCCAAGTTGGCAATGGAGATAAATTTGAGATTCATTGCAGTCCTGAAACAAGAAGATCTCACCTAAACTGTTTATATGGATAGACAAAATAAAAGGGAGAGGAGCCATACCCTGAGGGTCCTCCAATGATAGAGGTGGAGCAGAGGAAACAAACAACAGAAATTAGGAAGAAAAGGCCAGTGAAGTAGGAAATACCATATTATGGTATCTTTGAAGCCAAATAAAGAAAAATATTTCAAAACAGAAGGAAAGGGACCAAAGGGGCAGAATAGGAGACCCCAGCATCTACAGACACAAATATCAACAACTAGACAGCTATTCATGAATAAAAATAGTTCAGGGAGAGCTCAGAGGACCACCCAAGAAATATCAGCAACACAGTGATACCACAGGTGCAACACTAAAAAGGAAAAAAAGAAGAAGGATAGCTTTATTTTCCCTGAACTATCCAATCCTCTGTGCCAGCAGTATTCAGCACCAAGCGGGGGGTGGTGGGGGGGATCAGCTAGAAAGGGTTCCTTTCACAGGAAAGGGAGAGCAAGGTGAGCAACTACATTCTCCAGACTTTGGGGGTACCACAAGACAAGCTTGCTTTGATTTCACCCTACCCAGAAACTAGCAAAGCTGAGACATACAGAGATGGCTATGAATAGCCTTGTAGCAGGAGTGACTATGGCTCATAGTGTCCTGCTTTGCAGAAGATCACTTGATTTCACCACTGAAGTCACCAATGCCAGCCAGCAAAGCTGCTGTAGCTCCCCTGGAAATTTCACCAGGTATTTGCCTGACAGGTATTTGCCTTTGCAGAAGCCAATCACCTGAGTCCCTGGTGTCTCCCTCCTTGTGCCCCATTTGAGCCAAGGATCTGTACCTGCAGCACATCCAGGACTCTGTGCATGCGTAAGATGTCAGCTTAGATCTCTGAGACATAGCCCCTCACTGCTGTCACTAGCCTGCACTGCTGTGTGTGTCTAAGGCAAGATCCTGCAGCCATGGAAGTGCAAACCCCAAATCAAGGCCTCCACAGCGTGTGGACCCAGATAAAGCACTATCCTCATCACTAATCTGCACTACCGGGTTCACTTGCAACTACGCCTCATCCAGCTGTGCATGTGCACGCCCTTGGACTGACCCTTGTCACTGATCTCCACTGCATACCTACATTGAGACTCTGCAGGCATAGGAGTACACACAGATAGAAGGGCCCCAAAGTTGCTTGTGGTCCTCAACTTGGCCTTGTGTCCTGTCACTGGTCTGCACCACTGGGCACACCTAGAGCTAGCTCTACCAACTATGCACCTGCATGCCCCTGGCCTGACTTCTGATACCAGTGTCACTGCTATATCCCACAGTAAGACCCTGCAGCCACAGTAATGCACTCTAATATCCAGAGCACCACAGTTGCTTATGGACCCAGCTTTAGGCTCTCTCCAGTCACTGACCTCCACTGTTGGGTTTGCCTCTACCTAGCCCTTCCGAATATGCACCTGCACTCTACCAGCCCTACTTCCTTCACCAGCTTCTACTGCTGTGCATACACTGGTGGTGAGACTCTACAACTACAGGACTACATCCTAAGAACTAGAACCCACACAGATGTCAATGCACCCACAGTTGGTCCTGGCCCTTGCCGCTGATCTTGGCCCTGACCACTAGGTTTGGGTCTGCAGCTGGCTCCTACCACTAAAAAAGCATCTGTAGCTGGACCCCACAGTTAATTATATGCACACCACTATTTCCAGTCACCATCACCGCCTTCCCTATCCACTGGAACTTAAGCTATTGCTGAAGACCCCAACAGTCTTTGCAGCCAGTGAGGAACATGAAAGTGTCTCATTTCAATATAATTTTGGATCGGGGTAAATTAAACTGTAAATGATTAAACCTTGTCCTATTAAACTGAAACAGATTCTTCAAAATATTCTTCAAATATTTGTTCTAATATAGAACAGCAGTGAACTCATAACATCCAGCCATATCTGATAGAAACTGCAGCTCTGCCATTACTCCCAGTAGGTCACCATGAGCACTTTACTTGTTTTCTCTGAATTTCAGTGAATCTGATGCAAAGTGAAGATCCTAATGCTTATTTCATGGGATTCATTTCAGGCTTAGCGAAATAACTATATAAAACATCTAGTATAATGCACGGAAATATAATACATGTATAATAAGTAGTGAATATTTTTATTAAGACTCTCCCTATTAGATAGAGCCTTGAAAATCATGACTCATATGGAATTTTAAACTGTAAGTTACATGATGGAAGAAAACATGTCTTACTTTTGAATCTGTATAATCTTCCACAATGCCTTGAACATAGTAGGAAAACTATATAATCTGCTAAAGTAAACTGAACTGAATTCCTTGATGGTTCTTATCAATTGCTATGTAACAAACAAGCTGAAAATTAGTAGTGTAAAACAATACAATGTTTATTTTTGGTTGGGACTACTTACTCTGCTCTACTTTGTATGAGCTAGGGTGGCTCAAAGCCTGAAAACTACAATCGGCTTAAAGCTCACAAATTTACAAATTGGTGCCTAGCTAAAAAGACTGAAAAATGAAACAGCTGGGACAACTTGGGCTAAACTTGGGAATCTCTCTCTATCTCCATGTTGTCTTTCCAGCTTGATGGCTTTGAGATAGCAGATTTATACACCAGCTCAGAGCTCCTAAAGCATGACTCTTGAGAGAGAGAGAAAAAGACAGAAAATATATCTCTTTTCATGACTTAGCTCAGATGTCACTTCTACCATACTCTTCTCATTGAATTGTGGGACAGAACATATCATAGCCTTTTCTAAAAATATAATCTACCCCCATATATTGGCAATGCTGTTTAATAACCGATCCAAGTTAATCTGACCAGGGTTTTGTGGAAAACAATGAAACAAAATTGGCCACACTTCAAAAAAATATATATGTGTGTGTATAAGGGGTTCAGTGTTATTCTCTTTGTGGATATATTTGAAATTTCATATAATACAAAATTTTAAAAATTAAATTCTGATTTTAAAGCTGGAAATGCATCTTAGTTCTTCTGGTCTTAATCCTGTTGAGATTTATCTCATGCTTTTTTCTCCCCAGTCCCACTCTTATGGGCTTCAGTGTGGGATAGAGATTAGTCTCTTAATCAGACTCCTTGATTATATTCATCATTGCTTCTCAACTATCCAATTTGTTACAAGCATTGCTGATACTGATCATTTACTCTTCAAAATGCCAAAAAGTACACTTCTAACCATACCCCTAGCCTCGCAAATCCCTCTTTAAACTCAGGATAGACTATTAGTGTTCAAAATAATTTAATGCCCATTCTTATGGGAGAATTATCTACTTCTGTCCCGCTGACATCCAAATTTGAATATATAACTTCCTTGCCAACTGGTTTGGAAGGATATGTGTGACTTCTAAAATGAGGTAATCTTATGATTCTAATAATCTCTTTTCTCCTGCTATAAGACCAGAAATGTCCCAGGAAGCAGATGCTCCTTCCACCTGGATCCTAGAATGAAGATGATGACTTAACGGCAGAATCATATACCAAAAATGGATATGTAGTACAACTGAGTATTAATCACTTGTTGTAAGCCACTTTTGAGGTCATTTTTTTTCCTTCAGCATAATTTAGTCTAGCTACCTGACACAAACACTGTCCAATTAGAATTTGTTGTGGCTTATTCAGTTTTGGATAAAGTTTTCCACACACAGTGAACTGCCATCCACAAACTAACCTGGTTGAGTTTGATATCAGATCCTACTCTCATAAGCAATTACCAATATCAACATCATCTAGATTACTTTGTTTTTGATGTCAAAAGGATTAGAGATTAATATATCTATGTCTAACTACAGCCAACACTAACCCCTGCAATAAGTTATAACGTTATGTTCAGTATTATATCTTATATTAGTAAAATGTTATAGTCAGTTTATTATATGTACTTAAAACACCCAGAAACAACCAATAGGCTACCAAATAAAAGCAAGTGAACTCCTACAGCAATACATATTAACCTCCCAAGTTTTCTTACTGTCCTTTCAGTACAGTGATAGTCTATTAAGATGAATAATTTGCTCTTTTTCTTTAAGAAAAGAACACCAGTATTAGTTGTGCATAAAAAACAAAATAGTACTTTGTACTAATCAAGACAGAATTGGTAACAAAAAACCTCAGAATCTCAGTGGCTTACCACCTATAATTTATTTCTAGTTCACGCAAAGTATAAATAGATATAAATATACAACTAAGCTATAGGTCAAATCACCCTTCCAGGCAGCTGTCCTCTGTGTGGCAACATAACAACCTAAGGTGTTTCAATCTTGCTGCTACACCTCACCAACAAATGATTTCCATGATTACTATTTTAGGAATAGAGACTAGAGAATCAAGCAGAGGATTTGCATTGCTTGCACCCAGAAGTGACACATTTCATTGGACAGAATCGGTCACATGATTTTACCTAGGGCTATGTCAAAGCTGGCTCAGTAGGTTCAGAAATTAAAGAACTATTGATGAACTGCTGCATTTATGTTTGTTTTAAATAACATGAAAAGGATGTTCTTATAAGGGATTATTACACCGATAGAAATGGAAAGAGAGAAAGGTTGTACAAAAATTTAGACACTTATTTGCCACCTATGTATAAAACTGTCAAAATATTAAAAGTAGTGGTTTGCCATTAATGTAGCAAGAGTTTCCCAGACTGTACAGCAACATTTACCACCACTGTATTTGTTTCAATAAAATAGTAGAATATTACTGAAGGAACAGAGGTGACAACAATAACTGAAACAATACTGTAAGTTAACGTCTGTTGAGTACTTATTCTGTGCTGAAAACTAAAGAGCTGTGGAGAAATCATTTTATGTAAAATGTCAAAGAATACCTATAAAATATTTATTATTGACCTAGAAAAATGGTTTTAGACTCCTTGAGCAGTAATTAATATAGTCAATATTGTTTCAAAGAAAATATGAATGCCAACAACCAAAGAATGTATGGTCTTGATGACAATATCTCATTCTATACAGTAGAGTAGTTTTTCTATTTCTTTACATTCTTTTATGATTTGGCAGGAATTCAAAGATAACATATGTGCATTCCAGTGCTCCAAGTATTTTGAATCTGTGCTAACATAAAATGTGCTTTCACCTCACCAACTCTGTGTTATAATACCAACTGGGGAATAGCTCATGTACGTCAATCAGACATAGGGTAGACACTACAAATCTTAATCTTCTCTTAGGTTGGCATGGGGGCAGGGGGAATAATTTAAACAAAGAAATTACAAGTCTACAAAGTTCTTATGGAAAAAAAAAGAACTATGCAAAATTCTAGATGATGAGGCAGGGAGAGAATGTGATAGAGAAGATGTTAAGAGTGGCTTTGAAAGGAACTGGTAAACTTTATTTCTTAAACTAGGTTTTGGCTATATGGGTTATTTGTTTTAATATATATATTTGTTTATAAATAAGTTTGTTGACAGAGAAACTTAAATAGATCCAAAATCATAGCTCCATTTGACTTTTCAAATCACCCTACTAATTTATTATTGCTATGTAGAACAAAAGACTTCAGGGAAGACAACGTAAGAAATACTTTTGAAGCAATAGTGACCATTTTCATTAATGGGCACTTATATACAGTGGTAATGCATAAAAGTTAATTGTATTGGATTAACAATCATTATAATACTAAATTATTAGAAATAGATTTTATGAGGGGAAGCATTCTCTTGTCTTCCAGCTGGTTTCCAGTATCTAATTCCCGTCCATCAGATACCTCCTCAACACTGATGCCAAAGGATCTTTGTAAAATGCAAGTCTGGTATCTGATTCCTGCTAAAAAGCATCAGGGCCACCTCAGTTTTTACGGAATGGTATCAGGATCTCTATGTACTTTTAAAGCTTCATTTTCTATTGCTCACACCATGTTACAGTTATACTCAGCCAAAGTAGCCCCTGTTCCATGCTGTGCTCTTTCTCAATTTCCTTCTTTTGCATATGCTGGAACCATTTTCCAGAGAGTTTTCCATCTTATCTGCCTGGCAAACTGCTGCTCATCTTTAAAATTCAACTCAAACTTCCCCTCTACTTAGATATTCTCCTGACTTTTCTAAGAGGATTTAAATGCTTGCCCCTTAGGCTCTTCCAGTATGTTATACGTACCTCCACAACTGCACTTAGTGTAATTTTGTAGTTTTCTGTATCTGTCTCTCTCACTGAATTGGGAACAAATGGAGAATTACACTAAACTCTATTCTAATAATACCTGTTTACAGTCAACACTCTGTAACCATGGGTTCTGCTTCCACATATTCAACCAACAGCGGATCAAAAATACTCAGAAAAAAAAAATCCAGAAATTTCCAAAAAACAAAACTTAGATTTTACATATACCAGCAACTCTTTACATACCATTTACATTGTATTAGGTATTATAAGTAATCTAGAGATGATTTAAAGTATATTAAAGGATTGCATTTGTTATACGCAAATGCTACACCATTTTATGTAAGGTACTTGAATATTTGCAGATTTTGGTATCCAGAGTGGGGTCTGGATCCAATTCCCCCTAGATACTGAGGGCTGACTATAATTAGAATTTAGAGTAGTGCTTGAAACATAATGGGTACATAACAGATGGTTGTTGAGTGAATAACTAAAAATGAATGAAGATGAGAATATCTGGAGCCAAGATTGCCAAGTTCCCAATATAGCTGAATCTGGTACCTTTCAGGCTTGACCAAATAGCCTGAATCACATCTCTTCCTTCCAAACATGATGATGATCTTGTATCTCCCCAAATAATAAATATGATGGTTTACCTTTGTTTCATGTGTTATAAACATGAAACTACATTACAAAGTTCCCGTCCTGGCTCAGTGGAAACAAATCCAACTAGGACCATGAGGTTGCGGGTTCTATCCCTGGCCTCACTCAGTGGTTTAAGGATCTGGTGTTGCTGTGAGCTGTGACGTAGATGGCAGACGTGGCTCGGATCCTGCATTGCTGTCGCTGTGGCATAGGCCGGAGGCTATAGCTCCGATTAGACCTCTAGCCTGGGAACCTCCATATGCCGTGAGTGTGGCCCTACAAAAGGCAAAAAGACAAAAAAAAAAAAGATTTCTCAACCTACAGTAATAAGACAAAACTGCTGGTAACCCTAGATAGCCAAATCCAGATAATCTATTCTCATATAACAGGGACCATCAAAGAGTTGTTCCTACATACAAAATGTAAATATATGAAGATCTTGGATCTATAAAAAGGAAGATCCTACTTTTTATGTCATTATTGCTGAACTACACAAAAGAAATATTACAGTAACCTCATTTTGAGAGTGTTCATTTATGCCCACAGTCTGAGAAAACACCTCTATTTCATTTGGAAATATTTGTTGGTCAGTTCCCTCAAAAAGAACAAAAGTCTAAAACTTTTGGTTTTTGACTCACATTGTTTTTATCTCAATAAAAAAAACAAAACAGCCTATAGTTTGTCTAGGATGGTCATTAGCTTAGAGATTCAGAGCCTTAACTCTGAAATTACATTTCCATCCTTTTGCTGAGTAAGACTTTTTCATTTAGTTTGAATCTTTTTCAAAACCATATTTACATCCTTCTATTTCTAATAAAATATTTTGACTTTCCTGTCAATTCTGAAATAACTTTTAAACTCAGTTTTTCACGTGTTTAATCCTACTAAAATGATTTAAACTTTATCTTATTTTCTTTGAAAACATAATGTGTAATATTTTATCTTTATTTTTTAATGTGTAGTCTTTGTGAGCTGATGGGAAAAACGATTACTAAATTAATTGACTATTTTACTGAATGTTAGTGGTTTATAAGCTGTTGTATTTTAAATCCGTAATTGAAAGATAAACACAAGAAGGATGTCCAGAGGCAAATTTCCTTAACTAAAAAAGAAGATCATCTATAAGTTAGAGGGTATAAATCCAGCAAAAGGCAATGTGAACCAATGTGGCTATATTCATGCATGACATGTCTAATGAAATATGCTATTTCTAGTACAAATAATTGACTTTGTTTTCATCATCTTGCCTGGTGCATCGTAGCAGGCTACAGAGTAGTGTACGTTTTATCCTGATCTACAATCAGACAGTTCATAAAACTCTAATGGAAATGAAGATTTTGCTATTTGAAGTGGTCAAATTTCCATTTTCAAACACATCATAGCTTATAACCACTGATGGCATTTGGGTTTGCTTTTGAGTTTTAGGATAATAGCAAATTATAGAGAAAATCTACCAATTCTTTGTCAGTTGAACTATGAGAGAAGAAAGGCCCATTATCTGCCTGAAAGAAAAGCAAACCTACATGGTGTTTTTAAATGGAAAATATATATTTGTTTGTAGCTATATGCCATTCGTAAATTTAAGATCATTAGTCTTGCTTAAGAGACGAGGGAGTTTGTTCAAGTAGATAAAAACCTTTCTTTACTTACATGTAAATCCATTTAGGAATAAAAATAAGGATAAGAAAAGCAATGTAAGTGAGCAGTATTTTTCTTCCTATTTCAGTAGCCTGTGATCCATAAAATCCAAATGGTTATTTAGAACAGTCCAACTTGATTGGAATTATGTTGTTGCATACTTTTGCATTTCTAATACTTTTTCTTGTATCTAACTGAAACCCCGAAGTCCTCCCTATCTCAATTCAAACACCACTTCTGTGAAAATTTTACAATCTGAGCCTGCTAACTGCCACAGTGATCTCATTCATTCAACAAATATTTTGTAAGAGCAGGTGTAGAGATCTTTCTCGCTAACATACATCCAATTTAGGAAATTTTGCCATAAAATTGCTAACATATTGAACTGTTGGTTAAATACCTTCCTCTATGGGGAGCTCATTACTTTATAAGATAGCAGTTCCTAAAGCATCTTTCCCATATTTAAACTAAAATATACCTGTCTGTAGTTCTTCACATATTGTTTCCTGTTCTGTTCCTTAAGAACACCAAGAAATTACCTAATTCCTTTTATCAAATTATGGTCCTTCAAATATGTGAAGAAATTTACAATGTTTCACCGTTGAATTTTCTCCAAGTCAAAACATGTCCAAACCTTTTCATCAGTTTCCAGTATGCATCACTTCTAATTGCCCCATAATTTTGATCTTCTTCCACATACACTTCAAGTAATTGAAGTTCCCTTTTAAAATATCACCCTAGGGAGTTCCTGTTGTGGCTCAAGGGTTAACAAACCCAATTGGCGTCCATGAGGACACAGGTTCAATCCCTGGTCCTGTTCAGTGGATTAAGAATCCAGCATTGCCATGAGCTGTGGTGTAGGTCACAGATGCTGCTCAGATTCCATGTTGTTGTGGTGGTGGCGTAGGTCAGCAGCTGCAGTTCTGATTCAGCCCCTAGCCTGGGAACTTCCATATGCTGTGGGTGTGGCCCTAAAATGACAAAAGACAATAAATTAATTAATTTAAATATCACCCTAATAATAGTATCTTGTACCTTGATAGTGGTGATGGTGTTTACATGATTTTATACAATCACTAAAGCATATCAACCTATACTTAAAATGAGTGCATTTCTTTGAATACAAATGACACCTTAGTGAAAAACAAAAAAACACTGAAGCAAAGCCATAAATACATCACCTACATGGAGCACAATACCTCCAGCATTGTCTAATGAAAGCATAACGCACTAAAGTTATCAACTCTTTGGTTCTAGATGCTACTTTTGTTCTTCAATTTCCAATCATGGCAGTGCTGGCACACCGTAAAAATGCAGTAAATAAAAATTATAAGGATAATTTGCTATTTGCAGGAAGTTATACAGAGAGTTTTTAAGTCAAATATAATCATAAACATATATCCTGGTTTTGTTCCTTTTTAACTTCCACTTATCTTCATTGTTGCTTTATTCACTCTGCACATATTTATTAAATCTATGTATATACTATGCAAAAGTGAATAGGAGAGATAAGGATCATGCTCTCTTGTGGCTTACAGTCACTTGGGGGAAACAGATGTAAAACAAAAAGAAGAGAAAAGACAAACATATAATTACCATTTGTGTTAATGTAATGGAGGGACAGGCTGCTGAGATAGAGATAATAGGGAATAGGAGGTGGAAGGTAGAGAACACTTTTTAAATGGAGAGTTTAAGGGAAACAACATAAAGGGATTCACATTTAATTTCAAACCTTAATGTTAAGTTGCAAGAGGCAACAAAGGGAAGCTCTGAGAAAATCATACTGCAGACCAAGAAAATGGAGCTCTGTGCATGAAAGATAAAAGACTGAAGGCCCAAACTACAAGGCTAAAGATAAGCTACACTAGCAAGAAATAAGAGAGTATAGTTAGGCTAGACAGATCATGCAGGCAGATCATCCATAAAGGATTTGGATTTTTATCTGTGTGATATAGGAAGTCACTGTGAGATTTTTTAATAGAAAAATGACATGGTTCAAATTATAACTTTATAATTTAGATGCACACACAATAGACTGGATAGATAGGTATTGAATATATAGAGAGGAAAGGGAAACCACATCAATAAAAATAAGGAGTTAGGCTGAGACCACAATACTTGCAACTTCCCCTTAGATATGATGTTTCCCTCAGTCACCACCCGTTGATTATGATTGTTAATCTGGTGGTCTCCAAACTGTAATGTACATACTTGAGTGTACAAATGATTCTTTAAGATAAGGGAAGAACAATGGAGAATTTCGTTTTCTTCCTTTTGTGTGTGTGTGTGTGTGTGTGTGTGTGTGTGTGTGTGTGTGTGTGTCTTTTTAGGTCCACATCTGTGTTATATGGAGATTCCCAGGCTAGGGGTTGAATCAAAGCTATAGCCACTGGCTTACACAACAGCCACAACAACACCAGATTCCAGCCCCATCTGCAACCTATACCAGAGCTCAAGGCAATGCCAGATCCTTAACCCACTGAATGAGGCCAGGGATTGAACCTGAGTCCTCATGGATACTAGTCAGATTCGTTTCCACTGAGCCATGATGGGAACTCCCGGGAATTTCTATTTCTATTTATCTCATCTGTTACAAAATTCTGAGATATTTCATGCATATTTCATAATACATATTACAGTACAATATTTATATTATATATATATGCTCATGTAATAATGGGGATGCTTAAGAGGTTATATTGATATAAATGTACCATATCAAGATATAGAAGCTGAAGTAGCTGATATTATAATTTAATTATCATCCAGCATGTAAGAATCTATTTTGTTTGGTCCATTAGTCTGCCATCCATATTTGCTGAGCATCATTTACACATACAGTGTAACTACATACTGATTTACGTAACATCATACATTTCTAATAGTAATTCTAGGTTATGCTTTCTGTTTTTTATTAGCTCTTCAAGACAAAAAAGAAATTATAATAGAACTCTAAGCATCGCCCCAAAGTGAATGATCATATAATCCTTCTTAAAATTATAGAGAAAGCAAGAGAGAAAGAAGAGAACCATTGAACAATTGAATTTCAATCATTCAGCAAAATTAAAAACACAATACCTTTTACAGTTATTTCAAAAAAGTAAACTACTACGGTGTAAACCTACCGAAATATATACAGGATCTATATTTTACAAATAAGATAATGCCGATGAAAGAAGTATCTAAGTAAATGGAGACACATGCCACGTTCACAGATGGGAATATTCAACATAGTAAAGATATTACCTCTCTGTAGGTTTAACACAGGTCTTATCAAAATCTCAGAAAGGATTTCTGTAGACACAGACAAGCTTATTCTAAAATTTCTTGGAAAAACGTAGGCCTTAGAATGACTAACACACTTTTGAGCAAGAAAAAGAGTGGGAAGAAACAGTCCTAGATATTAAGGCCCAGCAGATAGCTCCAATAGTCAAAATCATGTTATATTAACAGAGAGATATACACACAGATCAATGGAACAAATTAGAAAACCCAGAAGTATACTCACACACATGTTCTTATCTAAATTTTACAAAGGTGCAAAAATAATCCAATGAAGTAAATTGAGCCTTTTCAACAAATGGGGGTAGAACAATTGGGTATCCACAGTCAAAAAAATGAACTTCAACTTTAATCTCAGACCTTATACAGACCTTATACAATATGACTCCTAATAAGGTCATCAATTTAAAACATCTAGAAAAGGTTAAGAAAAAAAAATTTTATTAACAAGAATAGTAGAAAACCTTCAGGATTTACACTCTGCAAAGAGTTTTTATAATTGACATTAAAACACTATCCATAAAAGAAAAAAAACTGACAAATTGAATATCCTTGAAATTTAAAATTTTGCTCTGTAAAAGCCCACATGAATAAGATGAAAAAACAGACTACAAAATGGGAGAAAATACTTGCAAACCACATATCTGATAAAAGGCTGGCCTCTAACAGATACCAAAAATGAAAATAAAATAAAATAAAAACCTCAAAAGGTAAGAATTTCAAAAAATCAGTTAGAAAATGGGCAAAATACATGATAATATATTTCACTGAAAGGAGAAACAGATGGCAAATAAGTACATGAAAGGATATTTAACATCACCAGACATCAGAGGAATGCAAATTAAAACCACAATGATATATTACTAGACACTTATTAAAAGGTCTGGTGGAAACAGTAGTGGCAACACCAAATGCTGGTGACGTTTAGAGAAGCTGGTTCACTCATACATTGGGGGTGAGAATTCAAAATGGTACAAACATTCTCCAAAACTATTTGAGTTTCCTATAAAACTAAACATGCAACCAACTATCATATAAGCAATTGAACTCTTGGGTCTTTCTTTAGCCAAAGAAGTGAACGCTTAGGTTCACATTAAATTCTGTACACATATATAGTAGTTTATTTATAAAAGCCAAAAATCAGAAAAATCCAGACATTCCTCAATGGGTAAATGGTTAAACAAACTATAGTACATCCATGCCATGGAATATTACTTTGCAATGAAAAGGAACCAACTATTGATATATACAACTTGAATGAACTTTCAGGAATTATGCTAGGAGAAGAAAAAACTGATCCCCGAAAGGTTATATACTGCATAATTTCATTTGCATAATATGATCGAAATAACAAAATTATACAAAAGGGGCAGGGTGTGGGAGAAGGGCTATGTGTGGCTACAAAAAGGCAATGGTAGGAACACTTTTGATGGTGGAACTATTCTGTACCTTGACTATATTAATATCAATATCCTGGTTATGATATGATACTACTATGGTTTTGTACGAGGTTACTAGTGAGGAAAATAGTGAATGGTACATGGGATCTTTACTATTTTCTTATGGCTGCATGCAAATCTACAATTTTATCAAAATAAAATTCTAAAAAATATATGACGTGAATACAGTATATAATTAATGTAAGATTAATGTTATTTTTATAAAATGTAGCCTTCACTTGAGTCTTTAGGACACATTATTTATGTGGTAATTTCTGAACAGAAAGTTGCCAATCAAAATGAAATGTGCACACAAACTATTGGGTGTAAGATTGGCTCAATAACATAATGTTCAAAATGGGGAATATAGCCGGTATTTTGTAATAACTACAAACGGAAAAAAATTTTAATGTAAAACAATTTTTAATTAAAAAATTAAATTTCAAAATGTATGTATGTGTGTGTATAAACATGCCAGGTATCCATACAGCCCATCCTTTTGGCTTTCATAAGATGTATTTGAGATTATTTGCCCATTTTGAAAATTCGACAGGATGGAAAATATTCTATTCATAAGTTTATCAAATTGTTTCCAATATTTTTAACGTCAATAAAGGATATGATGCTAATTCTATTTAAGTAAATAGTGAGAAATCCACAACGTATTGTTAATCTCAATAAATTCAGAAGTACAAATTAGGCTAGCAAGAAGATTTAAAAAATTGGTAGTGTTTATACTTCAAGCTGCATTCAGAAATGACTTCAAAATTGTTGTTTAACACTATTACTACAATGGCATAAATAATTTACAGGTGTGAAAATGCCTGGAAAGAAATTCTTACCATGTGATTAGTGGTTATGTTAGAATAGCATACACATGGCACTCCTTTCTGCATCATGGCAGACATTATACATCAATTACAGGTACTATGGCCAGATACGGCAAAACATTTTTTTCTAAATCTGCTGCCTTGGACTCATTACAAATCTAACTTATTAGTCATGTTAAAATATTTTTTACCCCTCTGTGAGAAATTGCACTATGAATTATTTTATCTATTTTCAAATTTCTATATTATAGTTTTATAAGTAGTATGAGTATACATCTTAAATAATTAAAAATTTTAAGCCAGCATTGGAACTGTCCAAAGGAAATAAATTCCTTATCCCAAGAAGACCTGCTTAGTAGGAAATTTGTACTATCAAAATTAAGAGAATTAAATGCTTAAGTTTTGCAAGAAAGAATAATCCAAATATGAAGAAGGAGCCGTAATTGTTCCATAATCTAAAACCTTTGCAGTCAATCTGAGAGAATAAGGGAGACCAGGTGGTCTCTAAGTGTAAAATTTTCCTCTACTAAAAGTAAATATCAATCCAGTCTGTCCAAATGAGATTAAAAATTCAAAATCAACTTCTATGTTCCAGAAGCTGTGCTACGGTCTAGAGACACAAAGAATGAGCAAGCTGTACATACAGTCCTTTCTTCATGTGGTTCATAGTCGATCAAGGGAAAAGCCTAATGAATAATTAATTGTGATGTCAAGTGGAAAATGTCCTAATAAAGAAATATACAGAGTGTCATAAGAACATAAAAGACAGTTAATTGTACTGTATAAATCGAGGAAAGCCATATGAGAAAAAGGTAACACCGAATTAGCTAGTTTTTAAAACGTAAAATGAAGTTCTCCAAGTATACAAATAAGGCTATGATAAAGATAATGCATACATAAAAGCATCATGTGTTGAATTTTCTTATTCCTCTATAGCCCCTCACCATTTGAACCTGACAGAAACTTCAGTCAGCAACCACAGACTCTCCAGTGGAGAATGAGCACTGTGATGAGCTTTCACAATGCAGGCCAGCCCTTGTCAGTGTGAGGAAGAGGTTGGGAATTGGGTAGGTTAGAATTTTTTATTTTTATTTTTTTGAAACTGGATATTTTCAATTACTGAGTTGAAACAGTATTGACCTTAGGGAAACAAAAGATCACTTTTTTTTTTTAACACTTAAACATGAGCAGGAAGTCATGGGTCTACTGGAACTTTCATCAAGGAGCAAGGTAAGAATTAGCCTCCTAAGGATTTAAAGGGGCAGTGGGACCACTAAATAAAGCTGATTTTACGATTACTTTCATTGCATTTTATTTGTTCAACATGCTAATGACCCAGTCATGGGTTGGCAAAGTCTTATAGAACAATATACAAAGTTAGTTTCTCCAAAAGCTGACCTTCAAGAGCTCTCTTGCTGCACAGCAGATTAAGGATCTGGCATTGTCACTGCTGTGGAGTGGGTTTGATCCCGGGCCTGGGAACTTCCATATGCTGTGGGTAAGGAAAGAAACAACAACAACAACAACAAAAACCCTGACCTTCAAATGAGTTTATAGTTATCGAATAGTTACTAGAAATCAGTATCAAATCTAAATGTTTTAATTGTTTGATCTTATTTTTTCCTCATTTAACCCACGGACACAGAAGGTGGTAAATAAGCAGCAGGTCCTGGATCTTAACCCAAATAGTATGAATTAAGCACCCATACTTGAAATATGTAAACTACATTTTCTTCTAAAACTCTAAGACTGCAAATTCAAAGTAAAGGATATATATCAAATCTGAGACACCTTATTTTAATGTCAAAATATTACTAGGCTTCCTATTTGGCCACTGTATTTATTATCCTAATTAAAAATAAATATTGTCAGTATACAGGCATGCAGAAAAGCAATTCATTTGAGGCCACCTCACAGACATAAGTAATCAAATAAACAAAGAACAACAACAAAAACCGTTTTGGTTGGGCTTTGTGGAAAATAGGGTTAAGATCTCATATTCAGCAACTTTTAGACTTGTAGACATGAGTGCTTTTCTTCGATGCATACAAGAAAAGGCTTCAGGAATAAATAACAGATTTCTAGGCATTCAAGTGCAATTCACTAGCACCAGCTCTTTTAAGCCTTTAATGATATGCAGACTTAGAATCATTTAATGATAACTGAAACAGTATCATTAGAGACCTGGAGACATGCATGTCTCAGACTCAGAGCTGGATACATAGAAATCTGTTATTTATCTACTTACTTATTTAATCTTTCTGAAAACTGATAGTTAAATAAAATATTTAACAGCTAAATTCTTTTTTTTCCTATTAAAGATGTTTAATGTAAAATCACAAACAGAAAAAAGGCAAAAAAAATTTGCTCAAAAGGTTACAGAAATTGATGCATATAAAAATGTCCATCTAAAAATGACACAACCTCAAAAAGTTTCTATTTTTTTTAACAAGTATGTTCCAAAAGAATATGGCCACATTTCAGAGAGACATTTCTTCTCCCAACACCATGACAAGTGTTGATATCACTAAAAGGATTCTGAAAATGAATGCAAAGCAACATCCATTTTTTTCAAATGCTGGAGAAAGTAAAATGACTTTGGTATATATGTTTTGGAAAGACCTTGGTTTTTACAGACTTAACTGTGCTCTCTTAATACTCAGAAGAACTATTTGGATCTTTCTTGAAAACTTTTAATTGCTCATATTCACACAGATACACATAGGCATACATACATACACACACACACAGGTACACACACACACAAGCTTTTATATTTTTGAAAGTGAGCAAGTCACTTTATTCACAATCTCACATCTTCTTTGCCTCAAAGTGTATTTTGATCCCTGCTAAACAATATGAAAACAATTGTAGCTAAATCTCTTAACAGGAGAGTTAGAACTTTCAGCAGGTACTCTCCAAGCACAGAATGATTTTTCCAAATGGTCTGTAAATTCTCTGTAAATTAAGCACTGGCATTTTACTTCCCTTCTGCTAGTCACGTCAAGCCACCTAATTCCTAACTGTAAAATCAAATGTCTTACTGACTTTCTCCTCGATGAGTCTTCTCGAATAGCCTCACATATTAAGGATTCAGTGGCTGTGCTTTAAATGAACCCGTTTCACTGGCAGGTGCCTGCTGGTTTTTAGGTTTTAAATGGTACCATTACTATCATTTATAAGGATAACATCACAATTAAGAATGTATGAATAATTTAAAATTGAGTAGCATTCAGTTTCACAGTCTGTCTGGCACGAAGGTTTGAAAGTGCAAGGTCTTTATTTTATTGCAAAACACTGGCTGTCTGGGAAAGAGGAGATGAAAAGTTACTAATTTCAGGCTTTACTTCAAACCCTTTAATCTTGCAAATAAGTGCCTTCAGTGAGGACTTTGTTATTTCCTAAAGCCTAGCCAGAGTCTTGCATGTTCTTTGTCTTTTCCCAAAGTTCTTACCTTGTTCTAGGTGAGCCAAATGAGACAAAAGGGAATCTACTGGAGGAAGTGATTATTTAATAGAGCTTTTCTATTTAAATCCTAACTTGTGCTGTTGGCAAATATTATGAAACACGATCATTTCATTGCCATAAATAATGTTATATAATTAAAATTCCATTCCGTGGTTGGCAATTGTGTGATAAACTGTTTGTGAATTGGTAATTCTATTTATTAAAAACAGAGGCATTAATTTTGACACATTGAATTAAAACACAGACAAACATATCTTGTGTTTTAATTAAATGCTCTATTTGATGAGATTTTTTAGTGTAAGATTTAATACTAGATCCTACAATTCATATGATATAGAACAGGGGATAATCTTAGCACAGAACACTCTGGCAGAAAAGCTCTGTTAGGATTCAAAAGACACAGAGCAGAACTCTTGAGCCTCTCCCTAAAACAGCCCCTCTTTGTGCCAGGCCTGGTACCATCAGCCGGTTTGCTAAGGTCTCTCCAAGCTGTGTTTTTTCTTCCAAAGTCTCCAGCAAGGCTTCACGTCCTGGAATGCATTGCTTATTTTCTAATGATGAAGCAGGGCTGAATATATTTTTTTAAATAAATAAATAAATAACCAAACTGCTTTGTGCTTTCTTTCACATTAAACTACATTTAATATTCATTTCACATTTTTTTTCTATTAATTAAAAGTAAACCGTGTATTGTATGGTACATTATCCCTCTAACAGCCCCATGTGGAGATCATGAAGTGGAAGACTAATGGTGTAGACTTTAGCATTTAGTTTTAACCAGAATAATTTACATATCTGTGAGAAGAGTCCAAGGCATGTGTAAATAAGCAGAACTCTGAGACATCAAGACCCTTACTCAGTTTACTATGGACTGCCGAGCCATAGGCTGTGTATTTATTCCATCAGTCAGGTAATTTAATGAGACTTACACAGCATCTATTTCTGCAGAAGAGACAAAAGTTATTATTAAGGAGAGGCATGTGGCAGTAAGAAAAATGTGTTTGCTTGTTTTATTTTATTCTATTACCCCAAGTAGCAAAGGTGATCCTATTCAATGTTCATTAAGGTTTACCTTTATAATTTATCAAAGGGGAACCACATCAACAGTTTTATGCTGAGATTTCAAAATTGGAAACATTAAAATTTGAACCCAAATGCCAGATATTTAGGGAGCTTTTTCATTAGAAAAGCAATTACGTAGCTTTAATCTATAGATTTTTATTAATGCACAGCTCTATTAGGTGAATAGGAGAAAGTACATTAAAGAAAAGTTATCAAGTCTGAAAGGGCATTTTTAACTTCAAATTAGCAGACTTTGGGATCAGTTCTAAGAAAGGAAATATATTTATTAAAGAATTGGTAATATGAGTAAAAGAACACAAAAGCATAATTTTAGTGGATTTTTCTGGAAAGAGTTACACTGTATTATGAACAGTGTAGGCAGTTACTAGAAGACTAAGATTATTTTAAGAAAACGCTCTGTTTCTTTGAAAAAATGGAAAGGGAATGACATCAGGATTTAGTATTCAGACTCATCTAAGTAATATGCTCTTAAAATATGCCTTGTATGAAAGATTTCTCCATTAGGAAATCACTGTAAAGGGTACAAAATTCAATGAGGACTATGGCTATACAATGCCAAACATACCAAAGGAAAGTGAAAAACTCAGTTACCAAGAATGTTTCCAAATATTCATAATTTTTGGCATCAGTGTGGCCAAACAGGAAATGAAGAACAGAAGCAAGTTTCACCCTAATGATAATTCATTTTTTAGTAAGGTATTTGGATCATTGATGACAAGGCTCCTTATATAATTTGAATTATCTAGATATTTACCCTAAAATTTTATGGCAAACTTCATAAAAAAAATGAAAATTAATATTAAAATATTTAGCATTGACTGAATCAATGCTGTTCCTTTAAAAAAAAACATTGTAATCTTTTGTAACCTAAACCAACAGTACAGAGCACAAATGTTCAGACATAAACACTGCATTTTTACATGGCCTCTGAGTATTCACACTCCTACAAAGGCTGTCAGACCTGCTAAATGGCATAGCCAAATTTCTCTTGAATCTTTTTATAATACAATGATGCATAAGTGTAAGTCAATGTAGCATTTGACTCTTCAAATACCATACCAAAAAGTCCTTTAAATACACAACTCAATCCATAGGATGACTTTGAGCCAGTTTCACAAAAATATCTCAAACTTTACATACCCTTTGCATATTATAACCTAATGTTAAACTTACAATTCTTCCTGCAGCAAAAACCCCTTTTGAAATATCTACCTTGATGCAGAATGGATTTGTCTCATTCAAATCATGAACTCTACCCTGATTCAATGAAAATAATGTACATTTTATAAATGCTCATATCAATCATATTGTCTCAACTTTTATTCCAAAATAATTATTTCAAAGAATAAAAATTTCATTTTTTTGCTGAAAGTAAAATAAAAAATGAATCTGAGAACAGAAGACTGAAAGTCTCCGAAAATAAATTTCTTCACTTTTATAAAATTCTCATCATACTACATTTTAATCTTTTTTTTTTTTTGGTCACTTTCTCCAATGGATTTTGAGTTCCTAAGGCACAGACCATAGTTTAGCTATCTTTCTCTCCTCAGGAACTTTCATATTATCTTGCACACAAAACATGCTTTGAAAAAATATTTGTATTGAAGCTTGCATGAGTAGATCTTTTTCAGGAATTCCTGCAAGAATTTCAAATAGTTTAGCAGCAACTTTGATTTTGAAACCTGTAAGTAAAAGGCAAATTGATTTGAATAGAAAAAAGTATACGTAAATTACTTAAAACATATTTTTTAAAGCAGAAATGATCATTCTCTCTGAGAGATGACTCTTTTTTTCTTCAAATATTTGTGGGCATGATAGTCCACACATTTTATAAACTTTTAAAAAAAAGTAGCAATTTTTATTTTATTTCCACCTAGAAACTTCATAAAGTATTTCAGCTTGCCTAAGTCTGTCCACCTTTTTTTTTTTCCTTTTTATGGTCACATGTGGGGCATATGGAAGTTCCAAGGCTTGGAGGGTGGAGGGGGGGGTCTAATCAGAGCTACATCTGCTGGCCACGCCAAGGCACAGCCACTTCTGTGGCCTACCACAGCTCATGGCAACAGTGGATCCTTAACCCACTGAGCGAGAGCAGGAATCAAACCTGCAACCTCATGGTTACTAGTTGGATTCGTTTCCACTGTGCCACAACAGGAACTCCTACGTCTGTCTTCTTTATGTTAAGATGTAATTCTGCATTTTAAAATATTGTACTTTCCTCCAATAAAGTTTGATAATATAGTAATAGGCGTTATTTAAAAGATTGCTTCCTACATCATTAGTTGACAGAGATTCAGTGGATTTTCCCAGCAAAGTGAATCCTGATGCATTTGCCACTCTTAGGGTCTTTTCTAGATTTGTGTCATTACATTTGTTCGGAGAGAGACTGAAGAAGAATTGTTTTGTATTAAAATGCTCAGCTAACCATCAGCAATTTTGAATTTTCAATGCCTTTTTTTCAGAAGACACATGCACATGTCCCTTTATTGGATTTGTTTTAAAAATTCTGGCATGGTTCCTGGGAATGTATATGTGACATTCACTCAGATCACTGTATTCTTTTTTGTGTTTAAAAGCCATCCTTATTTCTACGACATCAGGACTCCAGTGTCACATCAGATATGAGCCTCCATGTTTGCTTTCAACTTAGTAATTTAGAGCATATGAATATTATATGATTAAACCCCCAAAATGTGGAACAAAGACTATATGAATTTTCTGATCTTTAAAACCAAACTGTTATAGTAAAGCAATACATTTGAAAATCCTGAATATTTACAAGTTATTGAGTTGAAATGCTGATTTTTAATGATATTTTACCTTATATTATGCTTATAATATTTGAAGGTATACATAAATATATTGAAAAAATATATTTGATTCATCTTAAATCATAGCAATTCTTAAAATATATATATTTGAAGGTATACATAAATATATTGAAAAAATATATTTGATTCCTCTTAAATCATAACAATGCTTAAAATATCTCCAAACATGGAAATATACTGATAATGATAAAATTACTGATATTTAATGACAGAAAAAACCTTTTCCTAGAAAATGAAAATTTTTATAAAGGAGTAATATAATTGTTTGGATAATGCAGGCTTAAAACAATGAGAACTGGAGTTCTGTGACATGGAGTCTCTTATGTATTAATAACAGCCTTCTGAGCACACATATTTACGTACAGATCTTTAAGCAATTAGTTTGCAGATGTCACTAAATAAATGGCATTCATTCCTTAAGCAGGAACCATACCTGTTAACCATCTTAGCCTATTCTAGCTTTAAAGCTGGGCTTGATGTGCACAGCATGCTCAAAAACTGTACTCACAGTTCAAATGAGCTGGATTACAGACCATGACCACTGAGACCCTCACATGACAAAGCCTTTGTGTAATTAATATGCAGGGTAAAATGCTCCCTGGACTGCTGCTAAAGCGATTTAAATCATGCACATAAAAAATGTAATCACAAATTTAGCATGGTGGACAGAGTAGTCACACTGGGCTTGATTGCATAGAAGGTTCCAAGTGTGTTTTAAATGTCCTTTAAGATTGAGATTAGGACTTGTACTTACAAGATGCATATTAATCTAAAACTCAACATTTTTCAGTGTGGGATCACAGTAGGAGAACATTATGGGCAATAGAGGTTCATTCTAATCCCAGTAGGTAATTACACTTTGAAATAATATTCTTTAATTAAATCTTGTTTGCAGTTGATTGATTTAAACACTAAATCTAAAAACCTAAATTTGAGTTTTTATCAATTTTTGATGCTTATTGCACACAACTTGGGCATTAATTGATGTTTCTGAAGTTTTAAAGCTCTTGTCCACCGTATCCTGGTTGAATTGAGTGTAATTATCAACATCATTCTTTAATTCTCTGGAAGCTCAGTAAATTTGAACACTTTTAAAGTTTTAATGTATACCTGAAAGGTATTTAATGTGTCAAAGTGCCAATATTTACATGGAAAATTCTTCTCTCACACCTTTAGTAGACACATACTCTAATCCCTTCTCTAAAATATGGACAAAGGGTTTTTCCCCCAAAGATTTATCATTTGCAATATTATAGCATAAAAACCAGGCCATAGCTCTAACAAGGTACAAAGGAAAAAGAAGGTACTAAATTCCAGAGTTATTTGCATTTCTTCAAACTTGAAGTACTATGTCATTGAACAATAGCAACAATAACAAAACTCCTTTCAAGTATTTAAAAGGGAAGTTAACAATAGATACATCACTTTTTATGTTTATAGCTTCTTTCGGGCCATTTGGCAAAACTATCAAAATGTGATCAAAAGAATTATTATGGACATTTTAAGATGAATTCCTTTTATATTCAATAATCCATATACCACAGGGTCTGTGTAATAACTGTGTAAATAATGCCTTACTGTACCACTGTGATGAAAGACAGTTCTGGCAGGTAACATTAACAGCTAATTGAATTTTAGTCTTTAGATTTTGGAATTCTTACAATTCCTCTCTCTTCTGACATAGTGCTTTTTCTGAAGGAAAATTATGAAAAATGTCATATCTTATGACCCATAGAAAGGAATTGAAATATGTCCTAATTTGGCACATGATATTATCTGTCAGGTACGATCAAGGATCTTCATAATTTGTTGCAAATTTTCAAATTACAATGAGACCATTTTAATAGGCATCTATATAACCAACTAGTTGCATGGTTTACAGATTTATTTCCAGAAACACAAAATCGAGTTTGGTGGCCTAAGCACTGTGATTTAAAGATGCTGCTCACCACTGTTTATATTTAAATTCATACAAACAAGGACTGGCTTGATTTCAGCTTCAGCAGTGCCATACAGCAGCATCTTGTAGATGTAGCCCAGTAAATTACATTCACGATGCCATATTTAATAACTGAAAATTCACATTTTATAACAATTGCATTTGTCACTGCTGAAAAACAAACTAGTATGTGGAATGTTTTATTACAATGACTACATTCTTGTGAGAAATGATTAAGTCACTATAAGAGAAAAGTAAGGCCAAAAGACCTCATTCACCATAACACAAATATTAATCACACATAAATAATACAGGTGTCTTGGAGTAAGCCACATTCCCCTAAAATATAGATTACACATCCTAGGGGCAAATAGTAGCACAACAGACTTGAAATAAATCCCTCAAGCCATGGTGGCCAAAAGGAAATCATTTATGTTTTGACAGTTTAATATACTTTTTGGTTATGCATAACAGATGAAAATATTTACACCAATATAGGAGAGTGGAAGAAAAATTAAATCTGACTAATCGACCTGTTCAAAGTGTGATTTTTAATTTCAAGGAATTTTTTCTTATAACTACTCCAAATAATAAATATACTTCCTGCAATTCAACCATATCCATTCATTTGTAATTATTTCTCAGCAGCTCAAAAAATAAACTAGTCTCTCAACTCAAAAGAGAATTTTTCCTAGTATGCACATATACCCCATCTGGAGCAAATAAAGGCTGACTGCCACCCCTGAACACTACAAAGTGAGATGAACGTCACCAGACTGATGCACAAGAAAAGGAACTAGTAAAATCTCTGGGGAGAGAATTAGGTCTATGGGAAGGAGGTTATGGGGCAGAAAGATCTATTTGCCATGAATTTTGCGTTTGTCCTAACAGCTTTTTTTAACATGTGTATGCTTCCTCTTCAAAAACGATCTGTAAAAGGTGAAGGTCAACAAAATAGAAATCCTTAAGACTTAGAAATATATTTCACTTCTGCTTTTCAACAAGCATTTATTAAATACTTGCTAAACTTGAAACACTGGATTAGGAACTAAGGAGAGAGTTAGCAATCAGCAAGCTCCTTAGGCCTTAAATTGTTTCAAATTCACTGAGAAATTCATCTAATAAATTGAGTATCAAACAGGCATTATATGGTCTGTACTAAAGCATTTCAGGAAAAAATAGATTCAGGATAGTCAAAAAGGTGGGGAACAGGGAGAAGATGGGAATGAGTAGATTTTGATAGGAATACAGACATTCCAATAATATAAATCCCGAAATTGAATCATAGAATTCTGAGATTAGCAAATGAATTATTTGTAACACCTATTTTAGGGAATTAGGAAAATCTATGTCAAGATTTTAGAGTTTTTAGACAAAACACATTTACAAATATGACACATCTATACCCAAAAGGATAATTTACCCATGATTACTAAATAAAATATGATGATCTGCTACACAATTATCACTATCCAAATGAATGGTATCTTTGGAAACTAACATGTCAAGACTCCAAAAGTTCTTGTAAGCTATGGTCAAGTAAAAGCAGCCCTTCCTAGTTGATTTTAAGCATTTGATCTAATGTTCTGTATTGACTGGTTAGGAATTCTCTTCTCCAAATAAAATCATTTTCTTTTGCCAATATCTACAACACAAGAAATTCTTTATTATTCCCCCAGCAAAATAGCCAACCAATCAACGTCACAGGCTTTACTTTCCTACCTGTTACTGGGAATAAAGTTCCCTACTGCCTGTCCATGGCAAACAACTGCGCTTATGCCCAGAATCCTTCCTTCCCCCACCCATTATACTGATGAGAACTTTGAGCCTTAATTATCCCCATGGCTCTTAATTATCAGTTTCTCTCCCAACAATGTTATTTCTATCATTTTCTCTCCCAACAATGTTATTTCTATCAGCATACAATGATGACCTAGAACCTCCTATTTTCAAAAAAGAAGAGAAAGGAAGGGAGAAAGAAAGAAAGGAAGAAAAACAACTCTGCTTCTAGCCCACTTTACACTGTCTCCTTTACAGCAGCATTTCTTGAAATGATGGTTTATATCTACCTTCTCCACACGTTTTCCTCAACCACACCACTCTTCTTAAAGCATCACAAACACTGCTCTTCCCAAGGTCACCGTATTTTTTATTTCAGCAATCCAGACTCTTATCTACGCTTACCTAATTTAAACCTTCACTAGAATTTGACTCAGTAAGCTACTCTACCTTTCCGAACATATTTAATTCCGGCCTCAGTCTTCCCATATTTTTGGCTGTCTTTCTGCTCATGGATGGTCAATTTTATGCTATCATTTCTGAAATTTTCTGCTCAACTCAACCTCTAAATTTTGAAATCTTCAGAACTCTGTCTCATGTATCTTTCTCTTTCCTACATACACCTTTCACCTAAGTGACCTCATCTAATTTTAAGGCTTAATTCTAATTCCAATTTTAAGGCTCAATTTTTATATTTCTAAAACTCAAAACTCACATCCAACTACTTAATTCATTCTTCTCCTTGTACAGTAAAACCAAATTAAATAGTAAAACACAATTTTTAATTTTTTGACAAAATTATTTCTTAATGAATTTTTCTCATTTAATCAAGGTGACCACCATCCACCCAGGTTTTCAAACCAAAAATGTAGGGTCATGTCCTTCTCTTGTTTAAATGCTTCCAGTAAATTCCCATGATGCTAAGAATGGAACTATTTTCAATTTTCTGAACATTAGATCTCAAATTCAATGCTGAACTAGCTAGGGGTTCCCGTCATGGCTCAGTGGTTAATGAACCCGACTAGTATCCATAAGGACACAGGTTCAATCCCTGACCTCGCTCAGTGGGTTAAGGATCCAGCATTGCCGTGAGCTATGGTGTAGGTCGCAGATGTGTCTTAGATCTCGTGTTGTTGTGGCTGTGGCTTAGGCCGGCAGCTACAGCTCCAATTGGAACCCTAGCCAGGGAACCTCCATATGCCCTTGGTGTGGTGCTAAAAAGACAAAAAAAAAAAAAGAAAAGAAAAGAAAAAGCAGGACTAGCTAACCTGATGCAGCTACTAACACCAATGTTCTCTATCTTATTCTTTTATAAACCTCTGCATTGAAATCATCACCTTCTGATATTTATTTTGCTGGTTTGTTTTCTATTACACTAGAATGTTAACTCTAAGAGAAAAGGAACTTCACCTGTCTATTATCCACTCCAAGGGAGTAGATAAGTCCTTCCTTCTTGATATATGCAGCTACTAACACCAATGTTCTCTATCTTATTCTTTTATAAACCTCTGCATTGAAATCATCACCTTCTGATATTTATTTTGCTGGTTTGTTTTCTATTACACTAGAATGTTAACTCTAAGAGAAAAGGAACTTCACCTGTCTATTATCCACTCCAAGGGAGTAGATAAGTCCTTCCTTCTTGATATATAGTAGACATTCCAATAACATTCATAGAATTGTGGTAGACATTCATAGAATTGTGGTAGATGTTTGAATAATGGGTGACAAAACAAATGTTAACTATTGTTGTTTTAAATTGTTTTTTTTTTCATTGGTATCATCATTTGTATTAATAAGGTTACAAGTAGCTGTTGGTTAAAACGGTACATGCAATGTGTATATCTGTTAGGAAAATTGCAGCTTCCTACTAAAGGGTTAATGTCACAGGGGCAATATATTTAGCCTTATTCCTCATATTTCTGATGCTGGCCTTCACTAACTACCAGCAGATCTGGGTGCTGGAAGGAAGAGCATCTATGTTCTTTACAGAGCAATAAGTAAAGTAGCACTAACAGCCACCTGGGTTTGGTGTTAAATGAAATGAAGCGGTCCTACCTAGTTCATTTGTGAACCTGGGTTATAATCAACTGCGCCTCTCTATCTCTGTGTTTCCATCTGAGAGGCATACCTGATGCTCCCAACATGGGAATCTCCTCAACTTTTCCCTAAGGAAATGAACTCAATAGCTCCCATGAGGACTTGTACTATTATTGATGAAAAAAGACATCAGAAAATTAAAGCAGTTCTCACAAAAAAACACATAATAAGGATACTCGAAGAAAGAGGATAATTATCTTTAGACATTTTCAACTCCCCCCAAAAAATGTTACCTTATTCCAGATACTCAAATTAAAATGAAATCTTAGATAAGACTAAAAAAATGCATTCCAACAGTATGAAATCATAAAACTGCAGGGTTTTTAAAGAGGATTTCTTTGGGAAACAGATATTTTTTCAAAGTCCTTGAACTCAATGACTTTCGTAAGCCCCAGTTACTTTGGCTTTTGTGGGACGCCTTTCTCTATGAGAATTGTCAACATTTATGTTTTCCGACTACATTGATTGATATAAGAACACATGCTATTATTAAATATTAAAAACATTTTCATGATCTAAAAGTTTATTGTTTTAATTCAGAGTTTTGAAGAAATTAAAATATTTTCATGGGTCTCCAAAAGTATGGTAGCCCTAGGCTACAGTGTACTGGGCCTAATGGATATGTTGGCCCTGCTCAAATGAAAGAGACACTATTTGAACGTAATTTGTCTATCAAAGGACTAAACGACTGTTCAAACAAAACACTGCATTTATGTCAATTTTTATGATATCCCATATTACTAAATTATTATTCAACATACATTTTGAGCACTTAGACACATATGACAATAAACACAAGGCCTACTTTTGCTCTGGTTATTAGAGGAGTCGAACACATTTCTCTATCAAAATGAAAGCAAATTTTTTAAGTCATTAAAAACATTGGTGTTTAATATCCTTGAATATAAGATTCATGAGAGCACATTCTTACTTTTTTTTAGCAAAATCTTTAAAAACTGAAATGACCTACATCAGAAAAAAAAAGTTGCATTTTGGTCCATTAAGGACCTTGAATATGGAATTAAAAGCCACAGATTTTATGATAATGACTCATTACTTTTCCCTTTTTCTTCTCTTCTGGAAAATATTCAGGCAAGTTTTTATATACCCTATCTGACCTTCTTTCTCTGGCTTCATCCTAGATGGTATGACTATACATTCTAATATGCTTGGGAGATTTCCTGTTTTTGTCTTTTGCCCCGTGCCTACCCTTCACTCTTATAAATGATCCAGGTTGGAGAATAAATTATATCCCTCTTATCTATAGTGACTCTGGAGTTTAATGTCATTCAATTCCATTTATATTCTTGTCAACAACTTAAACTACATAAATACAGATAAAGATAAGAAAGATATTTCTATCAGATTCACTGTCTTCGGGTATAAGTCTAGCTCTGTAAATTCCAAGTGCAAAAATTACCACTGGCATTCCAGTGCCATATAACATAGTTCAATGTAAGATTCCCCATAATCTTATCTCAGCTTAGAAATACTATATTGTCTCTCCTATATCTACTCATTGTTCCCCATTTGGCTTTTCATCATACTCTCATTCTTACCATTGCTTGTTGCTTTAGATGAAATACTGTGTGTGACCCAGGCCCACCCTGAGAGCCAAATCTTAAGAGCTAGTTTATCATGTCAGCATCCAAAGCAGATCTTTCTCTGTCTCTGCCTCTTCTTATTATGAAGGGATGCTACCTGCAATATGGTTCATATTTTTTCTCAACATAAATAACTTGTCTTGTAGTCTGTAGATAGCATAGATGCCTATCTACAGTTATTTCAGAAATTTACTTGAATCCAAAATGTCTTCTCCTACCTCCTGAAATATTGCTAGAGCTTCATCAAAAATCTTCTGTGAACATTCAAATGGCCCCAGGAAGGGCTATTTCTAAATTTTCATCAATAATTTATACTCCAATATAAGTTAAAATTTCCAAAGCAGAGTCTAGTAGGAAGAATAGGAAGAAAATGAGAGCTCTGGAGTAAAGGCAAAGCAAAATGTTGCCTTGCCAAGAGAAAATCATTATGATTCCTAGTCCAGTGAAATCTGCAGCCCATCAAATTTCTTTCTGCTAGAATAAACTTTGAAACCAATTAAAAATACCTCTTTTTTATGAGGCTTCATAGTGTTAAAAATAAAATATGCTCTGAAAATATGAGACTTGGGTACAAATACTGATTCTGCCATTTACTTATCCTGAAACCTCATGCAACTTAAGATTACTCTAAGCATTAATTACTTAATCTATTAAAGAGAGGTGATTATTCTTAACTAATAATGTTATTGTAAAGATTCGGGGAAAATTACATCATTAAATACTTAGCCTATCCTGAATTCTAGTGAAAAAAAAATGAGGACCCTTCTTTCTTTTCCCACTTTTCAAATAAAATGAGATATCACAAATGTATCAATAATACAAGAAAAGAAAAATGCCCTAAATGAGAATGCTTGCACAGGAACAAATATCTGACTGGAAACAGGCAGTTTGTGTGAAAGGTAGCCCACACCCTACCTGTATTGCCAAGTGTTGAATTTCCTATCTCCACAGTTCTGAGAGTTTTAATCTTTGGAGGAAAAGCAAAATAAAACAAAAACAAAACAAAGAAATACTGTTTTCAGGGACACCGAGCACAGATGATGGGGGAAAGTCACCACACTGTATACAGGAGATGAAGTAAAAGTCTACATACTTAAGAGTAAGACCTTCAATGTTCCTCTCACCTCACTTTTGGTAACTACGCTTAGGCTTGTACCACTTCACACGTCTTACAAATAACCAAGCTAGCTAGCAGGATGGGAACCCTGGAGCAAAGGAAGCCCATTGACAGTTCTTCCTATGCACAAGGAGATTTCAATCAGTGCAGCCAATAATCATAGGATATTTGCAAGATGTGAATGAACATTTTTGAAACAAAGGGGATGGCTAAAATAAATGGGAACTAAGAGTAGAAATAGAAATAGTGCTAATGCAAAAGAAAATTGTGGGGAGGATTCCCTGTTATGGCTCAGCAGAAGTGAATCTGACCAGTAACCATGAGGACACAGGTTCGATCCTTGGCCTCGCTCAGTGGGTTAAGGATCTGGCATTGTCACGAGTGATGGTGTAGGTTGCAGCCACAGCTCAAATCCTGCGTTCCTGTGGCTGTGGCATAGGCCAGTGGCTAAAGCACCGATTCGACCCCTAGCCTGGGTACCTTCGTATACCATGGGTGCGGGCCTTACAAAGACAAAAAAAAAAAAAAAGGAAAAAGAAAATTGCGGGGAAAATGTAATTTAATACACTTAGGAAATAATGACATTCCATTTGTAAAACACACAGAATAATATATTTAAAATCAAAGAATAAGAAATAAGCCATGGAAATTATAAATCTGAAAGTAAAATTTAAAAAATAAATATGAGTTAAAAGATATGCACTAACCATTACATAAAAGCACTAACCAGAGTTCCCATTGTGGCTCAGCAGTAACGAATCTGACTAGTATCCTTGAGGATACAAGTTTGATCCCTTGCCTTGCTCAGTGGGTTTGGGATCTGCTGTTGCCATGAGCTGTGGTATAGGTTGCAGATGTAGCTCGGACCTCTTGTTGCTATGGCTGTGGTGTAAGCTGGCAGCTGTAGCTGCGATTCGACCCCTAGCCTGAGAACTTCCATATGCCATGGGTACAGCCCTAAAAAAAGCAAAAAAAAAAAAAAAGGAAATCTCTCAGAACTAATAAGAAATATATATTCCCAGTTATGTGCCCAGTATGAAGAATCCCCGGCCAGGCACAGTGGGCCAAGGACACTGCCTTGCTGCAGCTTAGGTGGAGACTGTGGCTCAGATCTGATCCCTGGCCTGGGAACTCCATATGCTGTGGGGTGGCAAAGAAAGAAAAAAAAGAATCAGATGCATTTCAGACTTCCCAGAGAAACACTGGGAGGCAGCAAACAATGGAGCAAATAAGGGTAGTGTACAGACATGTCAGTCAGATGCCCCAGCAACTTCTCTTCCAAGATCCCTTTCTCAGAAAGCTCATTAGAAGATGTATTCCACCAAACTCTGCATGTAAAGCATGAGAAACATAAAAGGAATAGCAGAAGACAAGGAAGAAACAAAATATATTAGCAGGCCTAGCTTGAAAACAGTCAAACCAGGAGAGAGATATGGATGAAGCCTTCTGGGAGGGGAGACACCAGGAAATGAAATCAACATATTAAAAATTTGAATTCATAGAAAAATACACTAAGAATTTGAAGGTTATGGGGACATTCAGCTATAGGTACAAAGATAATTAAGTAAATCAAGCATAACAATTTATTATCTCAAGGAAAACAAAAGTTAGGCAAGCAGAGGATTCCCTCAGCTGTGTTGGTCTGTCTCCTCCAAACATGGAAGCAGAGCTATCACTCTGAGTTGGAGGATAATGAGAGCTTCAGGCTATCAGACCAGGAGGAAGTTACAAGGTACAGATCAGTCTTTCTGCAATTGAACCATTTTCTGTTCATTCAGGACTCTCTAGCCTTTGATGCCTAAAGATGATAGGGCTCTGTTTAAGAGCATATAACAATCTAAGAAAGCCACTCTTGCCTTTGTTTTCAGCCGACTGGCTTTCCCCATCATTGGCATGCTGCTCCAAGTTTATTACAGCTGACTGAATTGGGATGAGTGAGCATCTTTTAGTGGTTGCAGAGTTAAGTCATTGTCTTTTTTTCTGTATTTTTCTATAGATCTCTATAGTCTCTAATAAATGTGGAAAGTAAAGAATTAAAAGGAAAATTCTGGGACCAACTGGGTGCTTAACCTTGGAAAAATAAATAAACTAGATTTCAAAAATGGATGCCGGGGTTTGTGAGAGCTGGGGAAGTGGAGCTCATTTCCAGGTTATTTTCTTTATTTAATATGTCCCTCCTTTCTCAGTTTATGTTTGGTCCTATGGAAAGAGTGTCAGATAATGAAGTATTGATTTCCTCTAGTGTCATGTAAATACAGTAGGACATAAACAGCCCAGTATTTCTAACTTCAATTGGGATAAGATGAGACTAAAATGGGAGGCAGGAATACACAATGTGAAGAAAATTATTGGAAATTGAGAGCATCATTCTTTACCTTCTTTTGGCAACACAAGGAAGAAATCTAAGAACATCTACAGTGACTGTGGTAGATCATGGAAAAAATATCAGTGAGTTCCATATCCAAAAGGATATTTGCCATGGATCAACCTGATGTTGTCATGAGATGGACAAAGGAGTCCTGGGCTTTTGCCCAGTTCACTATTCCCATCCTTTACCTTTATCGAGACCCTCCCCACCCTCCACCCCACAGGACTCCTCTTCATCTGGCTAGCCAACTTGCCTTTTCCTTGAGATCTAGTCTCAAAACACTGACTATTTAGCCTGGGAAACTCAGTAAATTGCATAACTATTCCACTGGATATTTCTGGAAGGCTCTATTGGCAGATTATAGCTACATTTTACAATCATTGAATCTGTGGTGTATATAACAAGAAATATATTAAAAAAAAAAAAAAAGTGCTCCCAGGCACCACAGTTACAAGGCTCTGCTGTAGATGAGTATGCCATAGGAAGCCATGGGTAGCCCAATAATGGGTGACTTGCTGAATGGGCACCACCATCTGCACATCCAGATAGATACTTGACACATATTGCCCTCAAAGTCCTGTGAAGTTGACTGCAGCACAGCAGGTGCCACACAATAGCTTGTGCTCCTTAAATTCATAGTGTGTTCAATGTTCAAGGAGTTAATTAAAAAATACTCTCCAGATTTACACATTTTCTCAGAGTAGATCAAAAGAGGGTTTGGAAATACAAGCTTAAAGTAAATAAGACCAACTGCTGATTTTTCAATTAGTTTATGTTTCAGGGATACAAAATTACATATTCCTTTCGTATGCACATCCCCTGCACTTTTTAAACACAGAGCAACCCATTATTAAGCTATTAATCACCTCTTCCAATTAATTGCTAGAAAATGACCCAGGTTTTAGTAGTAGAGTTGCAATTGAAAAGCTTTTTGATGTTTGGCAAGGTAAAGTTACAGGCAGTAGTAATTTGAGTCAGTGAGGCTATTAGCTGCTGTTTAGAATCTCAATTACTCTAAAGATAGATAATTACAAATAAAACAAACTTGTTCTCCTACATTAGTAAGTGCTTCTTTTTGCTTTACAAAATTTATGAGTGATTTTTTTTCAGCCACTAAATATAATTTCCCCATGAAAAATTGACCTTAACAGTATGAAGTATGGCTACAAGTAAAAGCTGTGTTTTCATCGAAAAGAATAAATGCATTTCCTGAACTCTGACTGTTAAAGCTAATTGATTTATTGGACCTCTATATAGTGTACTATTGTCTTTATGTTCTGGGGACAAGGAAGCTCTTCAAAAAAGAGCTAAATTCTGCCACATCAATATGTCAGTTGAAGCACATCTTCCTTTCTTTCAAGTGTAGGGTTTCTTGGAGCTTAAAAATAAGAAAGAGAAAGAAAATCTCTTTCCAGGATTGGTTGGAGTTAACTGAACGCTGCTACATCTCTTGGCTTATGGAGTGTGTACTCTCACTGCTTTAATGCTCCTGAGAAGTTAATAGTGTGGGGGTTCTTGTCTTTTTAATCATATTCCTTTCATAGTAAAATATTTATTCAAGCAAATGTAAAGTACTTGTCAAAATATGAGAATATGAAATTCCCATTTTTAGGTTTCTTAAACACAGCAGTGATACAAAATAAAAAGCGATGCATTTTCCCCCAGGGCTAGTTTTTAAATTCATGAAATTACCAAATATGTTTTTGTTTTCTTGGTCCTATTTTACCTTTTGGTTGCTATACAAATTAGTAAATAGAATGAGAGAAGTTTCTCAGCTGCAGTTGATCTCAACATTGTACAACCATCTTCATAAAAACATACTTAAAATGTGAAGAACCCAAATATTGAAATGATTCTATCTAAATTTTTCCCTTAACATGAGGTATAGCTGACAGATTTAGTGATGCCTTTAAGATGAAATCCAGTCCAGAAACCAAAAGAAGATTCATCATTTTATACTTGTGGACACATATCAGACTGACCCAAAGGGGAGAGAATGTGGATGAAGTGATTTCAGGTTCAAGGTATCCTATACAACCTACAGGCCTCAGGGTCTTCAATAAGAAATTCTCAACTTCCCTTGCTCCAAATCTATCCTTTGTATAGCTGTTGATTGGAGCTAGCTGGAAAGATAGTATAGTAGATTTTAATTTTTTCCTAAAAGTTTCTTTACCTCCAAGAATATATAAACTGTATCCCGTATAAAGATGTAATGCATAAGGAACATTTTTCCCTCAAGGTCAGAGAATTAGTCTTTGATTTGCCAATGTCACTTCCCTCTTTGGTCCAAGTGTCTATTAATGTCATTGGCTAACTACAGTCAAAAACAGGAAACGAAAGAGGAACCTAGATGTTTTCAAAGGAAATTAATAAAACAAATTTATCTCGCATATCCAAAAGATCCAATAATATGTGGGGAAGAAATCAACTGGTGTAAGAAAATAGGATTTCTCCTTTTATAAATACTCGTGTTGTTCATGTTATTTTTCTATTCTCTCTCACCAGAATTTATTACCCTACCAATTCCCCCAGATAAACTCCTTCATATATGTAATTATTGCCTCTTTCACAGCAGTACACCTTTAAAGCAAATCAGCAGAATGCTTTACCCAAGTTTTAAAAAGAAAAATATTACCAAGTTATTCACAAATTAAAATTGTCTTTCACACTACAGAAAATTATGCAGTCTTCTTCTGAAATCACCAATTTTGAAACAGAGAAAGTTTGAATTCCAAGTAAATTTAACTTTGTGAATTGGAACAAGGACAAGACAAAAGTTCATTTCAAAATAGGTAGTTTTCATTATCAGGCTCCAATTGTTTTCTGAATGATCACTGGGAAGAGTGAGTGTGGGCATGTGGAGTTCTATTTAAGAATAAAAACGCTCCCTATATTTAAAGTTTTTATAATTTAATAGTGAATAATAAGCAAAGCAACAGCAATCTATATTAGCATATATCCATGCAACCATTTCCAAAGTGTGGTGGCATGGTGAGTGGTCAAAGTTTTAGAGTGACTGAAAAAGGAAAGCTTATGGTCTGATATTCTATATTCACAGATATTCTGTACTCTCTGTATATATTGCATCACTTTAGTAGGTAATTCCATCTCTTAATGGCTGTCATAATGCTGACTCAAAAAGTCAGAGATTTAAGTAAGAGACCTGCCGGTGGTGAGTAATATGTCACTCTGCCTTCTCAGTATTTCCACATTTATTGACCCTACTGTTCTATTGTATCCTATAGATCTTTGCAATTGTTTTAATTTGTACAGTGCCATCTACATTGCAGACACAAACTAAACAGTCAGTGGCTGAGTGCATGGAAGAATGACTAAGTAAATCTGTATTTCCTCCTGTTAAAATGAATCAGAGCACAACTGATTCAAACAGAGCATAAACCAGGATGAATTAAAAATATTTCCAAGAATATGCCTTATTACCCTTAAGGGAATTTTCTTCTTTGTCCACCTTTAGAGATGATATATCTGCCAAGTCTCTGCCACCTTCTGACTCTTCATATGTGCGTGTGTTTGTACATAAATACACTACAAAAAGCATCAAAGTTTGTAGAGAAAAAGCTGCCTTTATCCTGGGATTTGAATTCTCTGGATTTTACTAATCCCAAAATGTTTACGCTAATTAACTGACATTAGGTGTCTATATGCATTGTACCCTGCCACATCCTGCTTTCTTGGCCCTGGACTTGGCTCTGGAATAAAACTCCATGGGTCAATATCTATCAGATCATTTTTTTTCTGCTTGGACCTCTATTTGTGATCTCGCCTAGTCAGCTAAGCACTGTTCCCTCATATCTTGCAGATCTGTATTAATTTTGTCAGTGGAATGAAGTAAGTAGATCATAGTTCATCACTATGTTGAGGTGTATCAATTAGACTGACTTGTCCGCACAAAATTATACTATTCTCTCTTTAAATATGCATCAAACTTTATGATCACCAGAAGTCTAAGCTTGGCTGCATTCATACTTCACAGATAATATGAGAAATACAAGCAACATTTTTACTTATGAATTAAGGTATGTAAATTGTTATCCTCCACTGACAAGTGCATGAGGAAGTATACAACAAAGGTTCCATGGTGTATCTATGGAAACTCAAACAATTTCACTTCCAGTGTTACTCTGCTTTTTTAGTAACTGTTCATTTTTGGTGGTGCGAACACTTCAGAACATATGCAAGTTCAAAATGATAATAGGTACTAAGCATCACGCAGAAGTCTGAAGATCAAGAAAAGAAAAAATGATGTGGGCAAGCAAAATACTTCAGATCTCCTTAAACAACATTTAAATCATTCATGGCCAAGACTTATGTTAGCCTAATAATATTTAATAATATGTAGTTCTTACTTAAAATTACATAAAGGCCCCTCTGATTAAAAAAAAAAAAAGGTCTACATAAACAATAAGTACAATTTTCAAAAAAATACTGACTAATGAAAAAGAACATTAATTATACTAGTTTGATTAGTGGTGACACTTTACCATCCATTTTTATCAGAATTTTAAAACAAATTTTAAAATTGTCATGTAGATATAGGCAGCTTGATACTTGTTTCCTTTTCCCATCCATCCTCCACCAACTGGAGAGTTTTGCCAGTTAGTTCATAGAGAGCCAAATGTTCAGTAAAATGAATCTGAGTAAGATGTTCTGTGAGCCTTAGAAACTTTAGAATGGTGTCCTAAAGAAATACTTATTTTCTAGTCATTTAACTGAATTTCATCTTTTTACTTTGTTAGGAGACTGAAACTAGCATTAATATCCACATCTTAGAGAAGAGAAGGAGGAAGAACCAGGTACAAAGTATCAGTATCTTTCATAGGAAAAGAACAGAGATCACCCTGACTGAATATCAAGTATGTACATACCATCTATTGCTCCATCCATTCTGCTCAGGACACGTGGTTTTAAAACCCAGCCTCATAACAGGTTAAAAAAATGCAAAATTAAAAAACATAGAAATGTCATAAAAATACGATTTTTAATTTCACCAAATTTTACATATTTTTTAGAACATTGAGAATGGATAAAAGGGAGGTTTGAACACTTTCAGTGACCTACTTCTTCGGTGCAAAGGGAAACATCAATCTTGTGCAAAAATGGCTACTCCTGCCTTCCTAGCATTCTTATGTGTTATAAAGCCCTTTATAATATCTGATACCCAAGTGAGTACTTCCTTTTACCATTAACTCCTTAAACCATGAATATTTAACGAAAACAAAGTTTAAACCCCTGACTCTTTTCACAGTTAGTATCTATAATCCTTTTTTCCAGACTAGGTGTTTCTAAATCGTGTTAAATCTTTCATCTTCCTTCTGGTCAATTTCAAGGTTTTTATTGAATCAAATGCAATTTTTTTATACTAGCTTTCCTTTTTCTTTTAGACATTTCCACTGGCTTAGCAAGAGCTGTTCAAATTAGGTGATTATCCTATATGTAGTATATTGAATTAAGCATTCCTTATTTTGGGGCAGTGACCTCTGAGTGAATCATCTATTTATCTATTTATTTTTAATGTATGGGATAATTAAAATTGGTTCCAAAAAACTGAGGCAATTTCTTTTTTGTAGACTTTGAAAAAAGTTTGATTTTTTAAAATTTTAACAAACATCTCAATAATCCACTTTTAATAATTCTAGAAGATATGTTAATAAACAAATCCTGGATTAGATAATACATTTTCTTACAATAGATTACTAGAGGAATATGCTAAAAACAATGTAGTTGACCTCTAAGTGCAATGATTCTAAAATAGAGTTTTTCCCACCTTAAATAATTTTACTTCCTATGAAGTTTCTAAAGATTAACTTTGTATTTATTCCCCTTAAATGGTAAAACCAAAGAAAAGGTAAAGAGGAGGAACAGTTAACCTCTGGTGACCAAAGGTGCACTTGATCTGTTATTTTGTATTCTATACTCTTCAAAAGAGCAATATAAACAGAATTATTTATGCCCAGCAAAATGTTGCTTAATTACTTATGCACCACTGTTTGCTTGTATTTTAAGCTCTCTCTACCACCCACAGGCAGACGTTAAACAGCTGCTAAAAGCTAGCTTTAGTCTTGCCTGTTTGAAATTAGCATACTTGAGCTTTGAAAAAACTTTGTTACCAATTTACATATGCATAGAGACTGATATTTAGACTCACCATATGATATGTCCCTCAAGAGCTTTTCTTATTGCCTCCATCCTCAGGTCTCAACCTAGAGACTGTAAATCTAGCAGGTGATTAATTCTATACCCTTGAGAAACTAGCAATTAGCACTTGCAACCAGTAAAAAATTGTCATTTCAAAACCCTGTTTACTGTGCCCATGTATTTTCTATGAACTCACAGTTAATTCTAAATAGATGTGTATGGCAATAGATCTGCAGACATTTCTGTCTCTTTATGTAAAATATAATATTGCTACCAGCTAATCAACCTATTAAATATATATAATTGACATTCCTTTTTTAATATAAAATAGCAAGATGTAGCAAGCATGGAAACACTATACATGATGTTTTATGTTACTAAACCTTAATCAGTTCATTTCAACATGATGACTTTGTAGGGTTTACCTGTTCTGTGTCAATTCTTATCTCTGATAGCTGAAATTACCGTACTTCCAGATGTTCTTATGCATTATTGAGGGCTTCTGCAGTAGATGCTGGAAAAGGTAAGATAAGGTTTTATTTCTTTGTAGTAGTCACAACACTGAGATCAAAGACGGTAAAGTGCAGTGCTTAGTATTGAAAACTATGATGAACCTAACATTTATTTTCAAGTCGCAAACCTATCATAAAAACCGCTCATCAATCTTTGGTTAACCATTTTATGTGTAATCTGTGAGTCAAGCAAGTAAATGTTTTGAAAGGTTTAAAAATACATACTTGACCACACAATAAACTAGTGCTAATTATGTATATGCATAGCATAACTTTTAAAATGAAAATATATGTTGGAAGCTCTATCCTGTGAGACAGGTGAAAATAAAAAGACCTATTAAAATTGTTTTATAGAATAACTTGTATGTGATAATGTACTTTGGTCAGATTTAAGAATCTGTTAAAGAAGAATAATTCACACACGCATATTTTTAAAAATGGTTTCTGATAAAACCTGCCAGTGCTCTGGAGGATGCTAACTAAAGTGAAAACATAGTAATTCCATTTTCTGAGATGTTTTCAGTTCAGTTCAAGGGAAAGAAGACAGGTGCATGTAACTAACATGCATGATACATGCAGTGTGTTAACTTACTATAACCAAAACATTTCATTTTGAATTTTATGTAACACATTTTTATGATTACAAGAGTAAAAAGAAAAAAAATGTGATGTAAAGTAGCTAAATTCCTAACTTCCATGATCTCCAGTTAGCGGGCAGACTTACTTTACAAATAGACATTGAAAATCCAGAAAACACATTCAGGAACAATTTAGTTATCCAGTATTAGAAAACCAAGGGCAAAAGATCCCCTTTATTCAGAACTGAGGAGCAAATCCAGAATGATCTTGTAGAAAAGCGGACTTTATTTTCTCCAGATGCACAGTCATTAGATGGTCGGCTATAAAAAAAAAAAAGCCTGCTAGACTTTTGACTAATTACATCATCGAATCATCATACTGTTAAAATCAGTTGCAGGGCACTTGTACACTACTAAATCCCTGCTTCTAATTACTATTTTAGTCTCTTTTTCCGTGTGACATGTTGGTGATAGATCATTATTTTTTCAGCAATTTGTTCGCATTTATATGCAATATAATTGGATCTGATTAATTATTATGATTAATGACTGCAGAATTTCCTTGCAAAGCTATTAATACTGGTAGTATCAAATGAAAGACATGGACAAATGAAAGCCAATGGATTCCTGTTGCTCGTACTTGCAGTGTCTGGGCTGAAGTAACCCTTTGCTGTTCCCCAGCAAACAGAAAGGGACTGCAAAGGAGAGCTTGTGGAATGGCTATCAGAAGCTCAAAATGTTTGAAGTGTTTAGAATGATTTTTTGCTGATTTAGGTGCATTGTAAATGAGAAATCTAGCAGTTCTCTGTTCAAAAAGAGCACGTCATGTTATTGATCTAAAGCGGTAAGGAAATGTGTAGCATTCAAAATATGTGGGAAGCTATTAAGAAATAATTGTCTTGAAGGATATTTATAATTTCTCCATTTTCCTCAACAAACATGGTATAAGGCACTTAGTTAACGTCTATTAAATGTCAGATTACAAAATTTCCAAAGGACATATTTATGTAGAGTGTGTTTTGTATTTTAAATTATATTTTGGCTTAGAAGTAGGATATTACATGTAAAAAAAGCAAACAACGACTGAGTAGCTTAGGGGATCGACTTTCCTGTTACCTCTGGGACCTGACTTTAAATCTGGCTTTGAGCAAACTGAAGAAAAATCATTTCAATCTAATGGCAGCAGCAAATAAAAAAATCAGATAATTTGAGTTCCTTGAAGGTGGCAGCAAGGTTTTTGCTTTATGAAGTGTCCAGAATTCTGGGTTTTAAAGGAACGAACTGGATTTGGAGAATGCATGCCTGATTATAAATTGTAAAATACAAAAGATGTTGAGTATAATCTGCATCTGTCATAAACAGTACCAGCTCTTCTCCTAGCATGAGTCTTTACAGGGGGCACAAAGTCTTGAATCCTGCTTAGAAAATAGATTCATCTGCTTCACCCAGAGTTGGTAGTGGTGCCTGCATTAATGTCAAGATTCAAAAAAAAAGTATTTTAAAGCTTTTTGGTTAGAAGTGGATGAAGGTATCTGAAAATGTTCATGAAAATGTTAATAATTTTTTTAATGAAAAAATGGTGCTTAACCACGCCAATGTACAATTAAAAAGAGATAAATTTGCTTTATAAATAGCTTCTATTTTTCCTCAATGATACATATTAAATTAAGCTCACCAAAAGGAAAAAGAAAGTAAAGAAATTATTGTCTTCAGGTGAAGAGCAAAACAGTTAAATCACACGACTCTTAGTCCTTTTAGTTTAAACAGAGTGAATGCCTGTGAAGCTTTCACATTATTATTGATACTGACATGTAAAATTCTTCATTGCTATTCATACATTTCAGAAGATATTTGGGTTGGGTCTGTATTTCTTATGGAAATGATTACAATAAATGCAAGAACATCATTAAAAATCTTCTAGCCCCTACAAGAATAAGAGATTTGGCCTATCAGACTTCTTACATAAGCCACCAGCACCACCCCAGTCCCCTGCCAATGGCTTCATATAAATAATTTATATAAGGATAATGCTAGTTTTTCTTCTGAGAGTAGAAAAACGGGATTAAGGTGAGGATCAACACTGAAGCCGTTTTCATGGGTTCCTTGTATGTATAAACTATGTTCATAGCAATTATGTTAGAAATTAGAGCTGGCCTTCACCCCAGGTGACTGTAGGAGTTGTTGTGAAAGGCAGAAATCCTGCTAAAGGATTTGATTTCTGTTCTTAAGTAAGCATTGCTGCCCAGGAGAGAGAGGGCACTTATACAACTGATAAATAACGTGGGGTGATCACTGTTGCTAATACAAGAAAGGTAATGAAACAATTAGTAACAGAGCAGCTAATGACATTATTAAATACATCGTGTATGAATCACCATTAAGAAAATTGGTTATGAAGTATACTTTGTCTGGAAATGCAACATAAAGCAAATAAAATCTCTCACCACCCAGGTTACAAATAAAAATAGTCTGGGCACAGGGTGTTTACAATCAGATAGGTAACCTATCTGATTCTATAAGAGAACTTCTTTAGTTCATATCCTAGCTTGATTTCAGGTACTCACTGGATTTAATGGGAAAAAAATCATATGTTAATAACCATATTGCCTTGTAGCAACACACATCCAAGCGATTCATACACTTTTTTGAGATAAAATTTATACTTGACATTTTTATTGTCATTACCCAGACACAGAGACTATAGAATTATGCTTTATATGTGTAACCAAAGGGATCCCTAAAAGGAGCCGACTTTTAACTAAATAACAAAATGACCAAAATCAGTTATTCTAATGTTACATTTTAGAGAATTAACTTATTTATCAGTTCTGTATCTAACTATGCAGACAGAGCCAAAAGCAAACCATCTAGCAAACTAGCAGAAAAATCAAGAGTCCTTGAATCAGTTCTACACCACTGACAGAATCTCTAGAAACAGCCCCTTGGCACACTATATTCTAAGCAGCATGTCCTAATTCCATTCTCATGCCAGAATCTACCCAGACAACGAAGGGTCTTAGAAAATCTGATCAATATGTGAATTAGTAACTCTTCCACCCAAAACTGAATTAAACTGCTGTGTCAGAGTATAAGCCATCCTTTCTAGGGACATAAAGTCTAGATTCTCTCACATATATCTGTAGTATATAGTATAGAACAAAGAATGTCTAAAATATTGGTATGCGAAGTGGTATAAATTTTGGCTATTCTTCAGTTCATGTGTCCTGACTTCCTTACCTCCCTACCACAAAATAAACAATCTAAGGTGATGGGAGATTGCTTACTTTTCTCTGAAATCCTCACCTCACCTAGTGAGTGATGGGTGCATATTTTTTTCTTTTTTTTTACAGTAGCACCGTAGAATCTTCCATTTAGAGTTCTTAAAGTCTTTAAAGACCATGGAATTCACATTCATCATTTTGTAGATGAACAAACAAGGTTCTAAGACATGAGATAGTTTGCCCAATGCCATATAATTAATAAATGACAAGGTTTGAAAGAGACTGAGATTCCCTGACTCCAAATCTACAGTCTTACTTGCTGACTGACACAAAACATAATATAACATTTAGATCTCTATTTTTTCTATTCTGACTTTAGTCAGTGTGATCTCCCCAGGAGATTAGTGTTTTTCATCTGAATAACTAATCCTCTGGCTCATACTTAAAGCATATCTTTTGCAACTATTCCCTTAGGAAATGAAATAAAATTGTAAACAACCTAAACATCCACTTATAGGTATTTAATTCAATAAATGATGACATATTCATACTATAAAATGCTGTTAGGCCATTTGAAAGAATGAACTAACTCTTCATGTACTGGCACGAAAAGCCATTTTTAAAAGTTTAAAAAACAAGCAGCAGAGAAATGGAATGATCTCATTTTTAAATTCTATACTTGATTACATGAGGAAAGGGAGTCTAACATAACACACACCAAATGTTTACTAGTAGTATTCCCCAGTTATATGGGAATAGAACTAGGAGGACTGGGAGAGACATTTTCACAGTATTCTGCATATATTTCTGAACTAATTGATTTTATTTCAATAACAAAGATATACCTGCTTTGTAGTTAAAAATTAAAAGGTAAAACTAAAATAATGGCATAAATAAAATCCTAATTTCTGTAGGCTTTTCTTTATGAAGGTCAATCCTATGAGTTTTTTTTTCCAAAATTTTATCACATATATAAAGAGCAGACAATTTTTGGAAATAAAAATATTTAGTAATTGTATTTCAGTATCTCATTAAATATTTGCTTTTTCTTCAATATGGTTATATGTAATTATGTGTGGTAATAAAATAAGGGAGGGAGTGTTACATTTTTATCAAATAAGATGTTATTCTATTTTGTTGTAATGAATATAGTGCTATTTTTATTCAGGGAAATAAGAAGAACCGGTTGAGGGGGTTTTTGGTTTGGGAGGGTGTTCTTTTCTTTTTAATTTTTAAAATATCACTTCCAAGGATGCTGGTGCACATTTCTTAGTAGAAAGATACAAAAGACAAAGCAGTGTAGTTGTTTGGCAATTGTCAATGCCTCTCCTATGCAATTCCAACAAATAATATTTCAGCTCCTCAACTTTCCACAAATAAAGCATATTCTTGAAATAAAACAATTCAACTTCATGCAGATTGAGTAAAATCACATTTGTTAGGAATTTGGAACTCTTCAAAAAAAGACATTCTATAAATATTACATTTGAAGAACCCCAGAACTGCCTATTTAATGTGCAAAACAGAGTTTATCAGAACATGAATTTGTGAACTCCCTTCTCATCCAAACATCTGATTTAGCTAAGATTTTTTGGGAAATGTTAACATAAGTCATATTACTTTTTCTAGAATCTCTATTTAACAACAAACAAGATTCTCAACATTGCATCTCAGAATACACATTACATTTTTAAAACAAACGTTTCTGAAATAAAATTTATACCTGTAAATTAAAAAAAAAAACTGCTTGTGAGAGACATTGTTTTCTATGTGACAAACAAATCAGTTGTTTTCTAGATTCTGAGAAGTAAAGGTGTTTTTATACATTTATTTTAGAAAAAAAGTACAGCGATTTTAAATTTAACAATTGCATATTAGCAACACATTTCTGCTTGAGTATTCAGGTTTTACATAAGAACTATTTAATGGAAAGGACAGTTTCATTTTATTTCTTTTTTTATTTTTTTTATTTTTTTGCATTATAGCTGGTTTACAGATTTCTGTCAGATTTTCCAACCGCACCATGTGGTGACCCGATTACATGTACATATATGGATTTGTCACATGTAATTAGATATAGTTCCCCGTGCATTACAGTTGGAGCTCCTTGCTATTCCATCATTAAAGCAGTAGTTATCCCCACTCCCTCCCACCCCTCCCCCA
>PVHT020000141.1:9910435-10058457 GCA_004024745.2 Catagonus wagneri
TTTCTCTCTCTCCTTTTTTTTTTTTTCATCACTTGTTCTACCCAGTTATTTCAAGGGTTTCTTGCAGTTTTTGGAGGTTTAAATTGATCAGCTTTCAGATGATGATTTGTCCAACTTGTTTTATATTTAGATGCGTTTTTTGATGTATTTGTGGGAGAGGGTGAGCGTGACCTCTTACTCCTCCGCCATCTTGCCGCTGACCTCTCATTTTATTTCTGATGAAACAAAGCGTACAGAAAGGTTCACCTGCTCCCCCAAATCATAAAGCAAGAAATAGAAAACCAAGTCAAGAACCAAAGAACAGCCAATGGTTTGCGATTCTCCAATACTGTTTTACATTAATATACCATTTACATATTTTGATATTTTGAAGTACAGCATCTCAGGTAAATACCTAGCAGGAGGGGCACACGTCTTCTGATGAAGTTTTTCACAACAAAATGTTTCGTAGAATTTATTGTACTAACTATAGTTGTCCTTTTCATATATTGATGGTAGTATATTACAAAAATATGAGTAAGATAAGCAGCCATATTAACAGCCAGTAATGTGTTGCTACATATTGGTTTCTCAATTTTTTTAATACCAGAAGTAAACATAGAGAGAATGACAAATAAGCATTAGAAATAGAAGTTTATACATCAAATATATAGAATTAAAGAATCTGAGCTTCAAAGAAGTAGGTCAAAAGGCACACTACAGTAAAAGAGACCCACAACCACTAACTATGTGGAAAATCATACATTAAGAGGTGATAAACACAATACACTAATGATCATCTCTAGTGATATTATGGCTTTGCAAGTATACTGCTTGTTTTCATAGTCAGGGAAATAACAGTGATTTACCATTTTACTGCTACTGGTTGCTCTGGATTCCAGTTCTACTGCTATAGAAGTACTTCTTAAAGCTGTTTTACAATAACAGGAAGGCTCTTCATCTTCTATTGTTGAGCTGAGACACTCACATATGTTCTGTTAAATTAAAAAGAGCAGAGGTCCGTTTATTCACTAGTACCAGGAAGCATCATTGCAAAGAAATCAGAAAACCAGAAAGAAGGTTAAGTGAAAGAAGCTGTAAAATACAGGGGTTGGGGAGGTTGAGAGTAAGATGAACCAGTTAACAATACCTAGCTGAATAAGAAGGAAAATATTTTAGTAGTAGAAGGAGCAGGAATGAGAATTGTGTGATAACACAGTAGAACAATACAATTTGCTCTTGCAATAGGCAACACTTGTCAAATTAAATCATATAGTTTGTGATCATATAGTTTTTTTTCAAAAATGTGCATGAAATCCATACAATCAGAGGATGAGAATTTCTCAAACCTGTCCCTGCTTTTCTGGTAAATCATTTGCCTATTTACAAAGCAAAGAACCTGGTCACTCTGATATAAATTCAAAGCAAAAATGTCGCCAAAGTTAATATGAGATTAGCTAGGTACAAATTCCTGCTAATTTTTAAAGAATTAATGAATTAAGAATAAATGCTGATTTCTAGTGAAACAGACACTAAGCCTAGTGTGTGTGTGTTTGTGTATAGAAAAAATCTATAACTAAGAGTCATTGGTGAAACAATGACCAGAAATACGCTTGATAAGGTCATGCTGTAAGATTTCATGATTGCTCTGTCATCTTTGTGACAAACCATTCTTGTGCAGAGATCTTAAATGTCTGTATCAATTTGTTAGAGTTGCCATAATAAAATACCACAGACTGGGTGGCTTGAACAATAGAAATTTATTTTCACAGTCCTAAAGGCTGGAAGTCCAAGATCAGAGCGTTGGTAGGTTTAGTTTCTCTTGCAGCCTCTGTCCTTGGCTTCCAGATGGCTACCTTCTCCATGTACTCACATGGTCTTTTCTCTGTGAGCATGCATCCCTGGGGTCTGTTTGTGTGACCACATTTCCTCTTCTTTGGAGCATGTAAGTCAGTTTGAATTAGGGCCTGCCCTGATGGCTTCATTATAATGTAATCACACTTGAAATGTCCTATCTCCAAATACAGTCACATTCTGAGGCACTGTATGTTAGGTTTTCAATACATGAATTTTAAAGGGACACAATTCAGCCGGTTAACAGCATCATTTGCAGTCCATCCTAAACATCCATTGTAATCTATGACAATATGTTAATCTGCAGAAAATACTATTTCATCTCTCTGCATGTAACATATACATATTGTACTAGATTGATATTTTTTTCAGTCGTGCCCCTCAGAGCACACCCATTCCATATTCAGTTCTCAATGGCAGACAGATATTTAACAATGGCTTTCTGGACAAGAAAAAAAAGTCCTGATTTGTGGCCTTTGCCAGTTGCCCTGATAAAAATATTATTTATATTTATAATATAAATAATGTAATGTCACTAAATGCAAGTTGGGAAGGTAAGCTGACTCTAGCGTACCAGTCAGATACATTGATGGCTTCAGGGGGTAAAAATGTACTTTATCAGAACAGTTCTCCTTTTTACTTGTTTATTATTCTTCTTTCTTTTTGTTTTGTTTTGTTTTCATTTTTAGCGCTGCATTTGCAGCATATGAAAGTTCCCGGGCTAGGTGTCAAATCAGAGCTGCATCTGCTGGCTTATACCACACCCACAATCTGAGCCACATCTACAACCTATGACACCGCTTCTGGGAACATCAGATCCTTAACCCACTGAGCAAGGCCAGGGATCAAAACCTCATCCTCATGGATACTATCTGGGTTCTTAACCTTCTGAGCCACATTGGGAAATCTTTGTTTATTATTCCTGATATTCATATTTAAGTGGTTGGATTGACACCACAAAAAAAAAGTGAAAATGTGTCTAATTATCTAGTCTCTAAGATTTCCTAAAAACTGTTACTCTTGATTTTAGCGTATTGAATTTCCATTTTATTTTTTAATACTCTAAAAATCTTTTTTTAAAAATTAGAATATTGTTTTTTATTGACCTCTTGATTTGAGTAGAGATGTGTGGTTCTTGAAACTCTCTTTTAAATATTTTTCAAGATGTTTGATGCAGCCTTTACCCACAGGATTGCCAAGGTAATTGATCACTGTCCCAAAATTAATCCATATATTTATTAGTATTTAATTTCGGTAAAGATGTGATAGTCACTTGTCAGAGGCTGTTTAGGTTTTTTTTAAAGCATAATATTTGGCGGGGGGTTGGAGGGAGTTGCTGCTGTTTTAAATGTGGCAAAAACACATAATAAGATTAAATCTATCATCTTAACCATTTAGCAGTTCTTAACACAGCTCAGCAGTGTTAAGTATATTCACATATGTGTGCAACAGATTTCTAGAACTTTTTCAACTTGCAAAACTGAAAGTCTATACCTACTAAACACGCATTTAATGTGAAACAACTTTGAGAAGAGTGAGGCAACTATTGAACTGATTTCCCTCTTCTAATTTAATAGTCTTTCTCCTATGTTCCTATTCTGAAATATTTTCATTAAAGCAACAATTGTTTTGGTCATTAAATGTGTTTGCATTTCTATCCTTTTACTAATACTCAGAGAAAATATATTTTTTTCCTTATATCTGTAATATCTAGAACTTCTTGTGTTTTATCTTTATATCTGTTAATACCTAGAAGTTATTGTACATATTACAAATATAGTGGATTGAAAAATTATTAACCAATAGAAAAATTAATAATTAGTATTGAGATGAATGAGTCATTATTAATAATAAATATTACATAGTGTGCTACTTTCAGGAAAAATAAAGGGTTAAAACAATTAGTGTTTAATTAAGAGAATTTTCTAACTGGAAGACTTTCTATATTTATATTAACATGTGTTACTGTTAACTTTTGAAGAAATTTTTAGCAAATTTCCCCTAAGGAAATTCTTAGAAACAAGTAAATAGTTTATGATTTTATTTAGCTTCAGGAAGAGGTTTTAATGAAAAAAGACTACTGGATAATTTCAAGAAAAACATGGAATGACTAATGAAAAATTTTTATTATTAGAGAATAATTTGAATTATTAGATGTAATAACTTTTGAATAATCACAAAAAATGACTATAATATTAGTAATAATTTGCTTTTTCTAATTTTATCACTGTTAATGTTTGAAAATATTATACTTATTGGCCATTATGATGTTTCCTTGCTTCAGCAATATTCTGTATTGAAGTCTCAAAATATATACACAATATTAAGTCAGAAATCCTGTGTAACAATTTAGTCTCAAAAATCAGTCCCCTCATACAGATTTCAAATGTATGCAATAAATCATGTATATTAACACCACTCTACTGATCTCTGAGTCTTACTGACTTCAAAGTAAAAATACAGAAAAATGATTATAGAGACAACACACACCTACATTAAAACAAGGAAGTGATAGAAAAGACATTGGGTAGAGACTATGTCCTATAACTTAATTGACCAAATCTAACTATTTCACTCTGAAATCAATCTAATAGCCCCAATCAATTATATAAGTATTGTTTAATTTTATTTTTCTTTATTTTTTAGGGTGAAAAGAGGATTTGCTAAGGAAAAACTACCTTAAAAAATGTAGCTGGGTGAGCCTATAGTATATCTAGAAGAGAAAAGAGCAAATGCTTGAAATCCCCATAGTCACACAATATATCCCCAAGCACAGGATCCCAGGTAAAGCAAACAAACAAAGCAATATCAAAAAACTATGCAAAAGAATACTTCTTTCTAAGAGGTAGCAAGTTTGTATCGTTTTAAATTTGTTATCCTCCTTCAGATATATAACGTCAATCAACTTTTATGTGTTTATATAATTTTCTCATTTTCTTATGGCCTCATCAAATGTACAAAGAATGTCTGTGGAAAACTTGATCTGAAATGGCCAGAGTTAAAAAAGATTGAAGATAAAACTGACACTTCACATGGCATCAAAAGGTCGTACCCCCACCAAACTATATAAATCAGTCTTTATTTCTTCCATTTTTTAATAGACACACTGTGAGACTGTATCTATCAATGAGAAGACATATTCCTTTAGGAAAAAAAGCTGAGAAGTGTATAATTTAATATTTGAAATTAAGTGGGATTCCATTAATAGCTTAAAGAAAAATAGAATCTATGAAACCTAAAGTTGAACTGACCCAAAGGAGGAGGACATTAAACATCATGGCAGTAGCATAATAAAGGAATTAGGATGTACGATTTAATAGAAATTGCTTACCAGGTCTAATTGTATTTCATATAAATGTTCAGTTGGCTTAAAGGTCACCTAACACTTAGGAATAAGAAAATGCCTAGCAACCTGTGGGAAACCTAAGAAAATCCACAACATCACCATTTTTAAAACAACAGTATGCAAGAATTGTAACTTACAAGTAGTAAAATGAGTGCTACCCTACTAAAATATTCTAACTTCGTTTGGTGTGACTATAGAACACCGGTGCATTATTTCAGTTCCCTTAAACTAGCTTTTCTTTCTCAAATGATTACAAATTTAGAAAAAAAGTATATGTATCTCGAATCTAATAAATGAGTGTGTGTGAGGAGGTGGGAGTGCTCCTTTATCTTTAAACCAAAGTTTGAAGTTTTGTTTTGTTATATTTTTTCAATTTCCCTTATAATGAAGGCAAATTCTGTAAAATAGAGATCAGTGAAGACGTCAGTTTGAAAATGTAATTTAGAAAGTCCTAGAAGGAAAGGCAAGAATGAGGTTCATAATCTGTTAGTGCCTTGCACTGTATTAGCAAAATACCATATCATCAATCTCCTTTCTTTTTCTGTGTCTGACTCTGCCACCTTCTTGACTTGCACACCCGGAGGAGCATAATTATATGCATGTAACATATGCATTGTGACTTAAAAGGTATGGAATTTAAATTTCTTCAGTACATAAATCACCCTTAGCCCATAAGTCCACATTACTGTGCAAATGAGGAAAACCTAGAGCTTGTTTACCATACTTTGGAAAACTTAAAAAGAAAAAGAAAACCTGCACATTCCATAATTATTGGATTTGTAAAAAACATGCTTTGATCAGATGGAATCGGCATTTAGCTTGTTCAGAGCTACTTTCCATAATCCATTACACAGCATAAATTTCATATAACTGCTCATATAGCAACTTATACCCGTATATTTTCCTTCACTTTAGCATTAAAGAAAAAATTTGATTAAAGATATAGCATGCAAATCTCTTTCACTTACAGCTTTTCATTTGAGTTAAAAACCTCAAACTATAATTAACGCAATAAGCATGCAACAGATATACATACTGATACCATTTCCCTCCTCTTTTCCAAGTGATTCACGATAACCAAGAAAAGTTGGGATGACTAGTAAATACTACAAATTCAGCAACACATACATATATTATAGCATCTTTCCAAAACCTGAAGTAGACATCCATTATATTCCAAAAACCAAACACAGAAGCCAAAACCTTAATCCTATCTTAAATTAAGATAAGGGAAGCTTGCAGAACATCATTTTGGCTTTAATTATTATCTTCTGAAGAGCAGTGCAGTGTTCTCTGGCGCATGAACAACTAAGGAAGATTAGAGTTCAGTGAGAGGTTTTGTTTATTTTCTTCTACCAATTTAATAGAGAAAACTGTATAAGAGTTCTGAGATAGAGAAAACAACCAAAACTAATTAATGTATGCCCTTGTTTTTCATACAGTTCTGAGGAAGCTAGTCTCAGTCATTCTTTAGATACTAGATCCTAAAGCATGTTTATTTTCAATCTCAAAATGAGTGTGAAAATACCAAGTAGCTCATGCTAAAATGAATTCCTCTATGAAATTCATTTCACACTTGAGAATAATGCCTTTTTCCCCACCCCGAAAGTGTCAGTTATCCTGATTAAATGTGAATTCTTCTTCTATAAAATTCTCCCAAAGTTTTATAATTTTTATCTATTTAAAAATTTCTACATATTTCTTAAAAACTCAGATAAACCTATAGCAAAAGTAGGAGTTCCCATTGTGGCTCAGCAGTAATGAACCTGACTAGTACCCATGAGGTGAGTTCAATCCCTGACCTCCCTCAGTGGGTTAAGGATCCAGTGTTGCTGTGAGCTGTGGTGTTTAGGCAGGCAGCTGAAGCTCCCATTCAACCTTGGCCTGGGAACTTCCATACAATGTACCTGCGGCCTTAAAGAGCAACAACAACAAAGTAATAAAAGTAAAAAAAAATAAAAGATCAAGACCATATAGAGTAACACTGACCAATGGAAATATAATAAAAGTCACATGGGTAATTTTATTTTAGTTTTTGGAGGCTAATTTTAAATTTTCTAGTAACCACATTCAAAAAATAAAGTCATATTAAAAAAGTAAATACTTTTATATGTGGAATGTAAAAAATACAAAAAATAAAAACATACAGAAAAAGTAAATACTTTATTTTATTTAGCCCAGTATATCCAAAATACTACCATTTGATCATATAATGTATGATTTGGACACTAAATTTCATTGGAAATTCTTGATTGGTATTTCCTTTTCATACAATTCACAGTTGGAAAAGTAGATTCACACACTCAAATTTTCCAAACATACTTAAAACTTTTCCAATAACAAAGTTAAATTTGTTCTAAAATTTAGATTAATTAAAAGAAAAACATATTTCTATAGTCATATTAACATATTTCAATTGTTCCATATGCACACATGGCTAGTGGCTGCCATAATGGACATTGAAATAATAGAGAAATGATAAGGATAATTATAACCTTAGTAAGAAATACTATTTTATTATCTAATTAAATATCTAATACTGCTATCCTATCAATTTCTGCAACATTTCAAAGAATGTAAACCATTGTTTGTTAGTTAGCTGAACTGCTATATATGTAAATGCCATATAAATGCATTCTCATTTTGAGTCTCCTGTTGGAAGAAACAGTATTTTCTTTTCTTTTTTGTTTGTTTGTTTGTTTTTCATCATGCCCACTTCATGTGGAAGTTCCTGAGCCAGGGATGGAACTGGTGCCCCAGCTGTGACCCAAGCCAAATGAATGCCAGTGCCAGTCCTTAACCCACTGCACCATTTCATAAGATTGCCATTGAAAACGGCTGAGTAAAGATGGAAATAGGAGGGATTTTTAGGATGTCTTATACAATCGTCCAACTACTTAAGTTCAAGGCTCAACATTTCTTTGGTTGAAAGTCTGTTTTTAATTCAATAAACTTGGCCAAGATCATGTTTACTACCATATTATGATGCCAAATAATGGACTAGTTTAATTGACTGTGAATATTATATTCTTTATATTTCTTGCTATCAGCTGGTGATTGCTCTCAGCTCCTAAGAGCTTCCTCAAGTTCTAGATACATGGCCCTCTATCGGTAAGCAGCCTGTTTTTTCAAGGCCAGCAGGAGAACCTCCCCCCGTCCACTAAAACAGAATATTTTATAAAGTAATATTTTATAAAGTAAAGTTGCTCATATTATGTAATCTCATAAAAGGGGTAACTGTCCCATCATCCTCATAATTTCCTGCAACACTCAAATCAGGGGGAGCTTTATACAGGATGTGGACACCAGTGGCAGGAAACTTGGGAGCTATCTTAGAAATTCACCTAAACAAATGGAAAAAATTGGAGGGTTATTAGTATTAATTTGGCACAAGTTAAAATTCAAGAAAAATATAATAGGGTCCATCTATGTGGAAAATTCTATCAGTAAAAATTGCAATCTGTGAAGAATACAAAATAGTCCTGATAGTTTATGCACTCAAAATTATAGAATCAAAAAATTTAAAGAAAAAAACATTATTAGAAATAGGATAAATTCATAAACTTCTAAACGTGGCTTAAAGGGTTCCCATAATTTGATGGAAAAGTATAGAATATAAAGAAGGAGATCAAAGATTTAAATAGGTAGTGAATTTGGCAACCACACACTATTTTACATTATTATCCAAATTTAAATAGAGTCACATTTCACAGGTAAAAAAATTGAGTTAATTTTTTCAGATATTCAAGAAATATGAACAAAATCAACTTAAAATGTCAAATTATTCAAATTATTTCAAAAATTAAAAAATTGTAAGCAACATATTCTAAAAATAAACTTCCAAATAGCGAACATAAGTTCATAAAAATATAAAAGGTAGGAAGATAAAAGTAATAAATATTAAAGCAGAAATTTAAGGATACCGATCTTACTCCTTCCTCACACACACAAGTAATAATATAGATTAATCAAACTAGAGGCTGTATTTACCAGGGTATTTGCCTAAAGTTTTCTTTCTTGTATTTTTATGGGGCTTTGATATCAGGGTAATGTTGACTTGTAAAATGAGTTTGGTAGTGTTCTCTCTTTCAAATTTTTGGAAGCATTTGATACGGATTGGTATTATTTCTTTAAATGTTTGGTTGAATTCACCAGTGAAACCATCTGGCCCTGGACATTGCTTTGTTAGGAATTTTTTGATTCCTTATTCAATTTCCTTACTCATTATTGGCCTGTTCAAGTTTTCTTTCTCTTTATGACTCAGTTTTGGGAGGTTTTATGTTTCTGGGAAATTATCTACTTCTTCTAGGTTGTCCAATTTACTAAGAGAGTAGATCGTGAAAGTTCTACACACACACACACACACACACAATTTGTGTTAGGTGCTGGATGTATTAACTAATTTTATTGTGGTAATCATTTTGCAATACATATACATATCAAATGGTTACTTTGTACTCCTTCAAATGACACAGTGTTTTATGCCATTTATATCAATAAAGCTGTAAAAATATTTTTTAAAAACCGGAAGCTGGTGTTAGTAGAGTAAATAAAATAAACAACAGAAATTGAAGTTCAGCATACTAAATATTGAAGGTTAGGAATGAAAAAGGACACGTAATCACAGATGCAGAGAATTTCAAAAATTAAAAAATAATTTTAACTATTAAAATCTAAGTGAAAGAGGCTGTATTTTCTTTTTTTTATTTAATTTTTAAAAAACATTTCCATTATACCTGGTTTACAGTTTTCTGTCAATTTTTCAACTATACAGCACGGTGACCCGGCTACACATACATATATAGATTCGTCACAGGTGATAGACATAGTTCCTGGAGCTATACAGCAGGATCTTCTTGCTTTTCCAAAGCAATAGTCTACAACTATTAACCGCAGACTCCCATACCATCCCACTCCCTCCCCCACCCTCTTGGCAACCATGAGTCTGTTCTCCAAGTCCGTGATTTTCTTCTCTGTAGGAAGGTTCATTTGTGCAGTATATTAGATTCCAGATATGTGATATCATATGGTATTTGTCTTTCTCCATCTTCCTTACTTCACTCATTATGAGGGTCTCCAATTCCATCCATGTTGCTGCAAATGGCATTTTTTTAATCTTTTTTATGGCTGAGTAGTATTCCGTTGTGTATATATACAACTTCTTCCTAATCCAATCATCTGTCTATGGACATTTGGGTTGTTTCCATGTCTTGGCTATTGTGAATAGTGCCGCAATGAACATGTGTGTGCAAGTGTCTTTTTCAAGGAAAGTTTTGTCCAGATATATGCCCAAGAGTGGGACTGCTGGGTCATATGGTAGTTCTATGTATAGTTTTCTAAGGTACCTCCATACTGTTTTCCATCGTGGCTGTGCCAGCTTACATTCCCACCAACAGTGCAAGAGGGTTCCCTTTTCTCCACACCCCCTCCAGCATTTGTTGTTTGTGGACTTATTAATGATGGCCATTCTGACTGGTGTGAGGTGGTATCTCATGGTTGTTTTGATTTGCATTTCTCTAATCATCAGTGATGTAGAGCATTTTTTCATGTGCTTTTTGGCCATCTGCATCTCCTCTTTGGAGAAATGTCTAGTCAGGTCCTTTGCCAATTTTTCAAAGGGGTTGTTGGCTTTTATTTTCTGTTGAGTTGTATAAGTTTTTTTGTATATTTTAGCGATTAAGCCCTTGTCAGTTGCATTATTTGACACTATTTTCTCCCATTTTGTAAGTTGTCTTCTAGTTTTCTTTTTAGTTTGCTTTGCTGTACAAAAACTTATCAGCTTGATTAGGTCCCATTGGTTTATCTTTGCTTTTATTTCTGTTGCTTTGGGAGACTAACCTGAGAAAACATTTGTTAGGCTGATGTCAGAGAATGTTTTGCCAATGTTTTTCTTCCAGGAGTTTAATGGTGTCTTGTTATATTTAAGTCTTTAAGCCATTTAGAGTTTATTTTTGTGCATGGTGTGAGAGTGTGTTCTAGTTTCATTGATTCGCATGCAGCTATCCAGGTTTCCGAGCAATATTTGCTTAGGGGACTCTTTTCTCCATTTTATGTTCTTGCCTCCTTTGTCAAAGATTAATTGACCATAGGTGTCTGGGTTTATTTCTGGGTTCTCTATTCTGTTCCATTGGTCTGTCTGTCTGTTTTGGTACCAGTACAACACTGTCTTGATTCCTGTGGCCCTGTAATATTGCCTGAAGTCTGGGAAAGCTACACCTCCTGCTTGGTTTTTGTTCCTCAGAATTGCTTTGGTGATTCTGGGTCTTTTGTTGTTCCATATAAATTTTTGGATTGTTTGTTCTAGTTGTGTGAAGAATGTCATGGGTAATTTGATAGGAATTGATCTAAATCTGTAGACTGATTTGGGTAGTAAGGCCCATGAGCATAGAATATCTTTCCATTTCTTTGTATCTTGATTTCTTTGATTAATGTTTTGTAGTTCTCGGCATATGTGTCTTTCACCTCCTTGATCAGGTTTATTCCCAGGTACTTGATTTTTTGGGGTGCCATTTTTAAAGGTATAGTATTTTGGTATTCTTTTTCTAATATTTCATTGTTAGTATACAGAAATGCGATTGATTTCTGAAGGTTAACCTTATATCCTGCTACTTTGCTGAATTTGTTGATCAGTTCAAGCAATTTTGGGGTTGAGTCCTTGGGGTTTTCTATTTTCTAAAAAAAATTTAAACAACAAAATTGACTTAAGTAATGATAGAAATCTGAGTAAAAAATAAAAATAAAAGAAAGAGAAATGTTTGTCAATTTTCTAAATTAAAAATTCATTAGGCATAGAAGGGCATTAGAGGAGCGTTTTATAACAAAAAATACTTTGGTTTTATAATCAATCCTAACACATTCTTTCCCCATTTCTAATATCAGACGAAAAACTCTGGTTCTCAACCTTAAATCTTCATCAAATTCTGCAGTTTACTTATCTTTCTATCCATCAACACATAGTTATCTAACCAATTAATATACTTGTATTTAGGCATGTCTTTCTCACCTCATTTGTTTTCTGATATATTTTTTACTTTATTGCTTATGTATTTTTTTTCTTAAATTGAGGTATAAGATACATACAGTTACCCAGTAATTTTAAGTGTGTAGTTTAAAGAATACTGACAAAAGTATAGATTTCTATAATCATTATCATAATCATAGTGTAAAACACGTCCAGCTTCCCAATTAATTCTTTCATGCACTTTGCATTCAATCTCTTTCCCCAACCCTGGTCACTATTAACCACTGTTCCACAATTTTGTCACTATAATTATTTCTTTTATGGAATTTCACATGACTAGAAACAAGCAATATGTAGCCTTAGGTGTTTACCATTTTTATTTAGCATAATCCTTGTGAGGCTTATTTATGTCTTATGAATGAATATATTGATCTCTATACTGCTGAAGAGAATCCCATGGTATGTAGATACTGTAATTAGTTTATTCTTTCTTCAGCTGGCACACATTTGGGTTATTTCCAGCTTTGGCCTGTCCTTAATAAATTGCAGTGAACAACTCCATTCACAATTCTTTCTGAAAAGCATTTCATTTTATTGGATAAACACCAGGGAGTGGGAGTGCTGGGTGCTATGCTAAGTGTATATTTAATTTATAAGAGATTTACTACTTTCCAAAGTATTGTATTAGTTTGCATTCCCATCAGCTATAATGAGATTTTCAGTTGTTCCACATCCTCACCATTTCTTGGTATTGTCACTTTATTTTTAGTATTAGCCATTTTAGTATGTAGTGATAAGTCATTTTGGTTTAATTTGAATTTCCCCAATGAGAATTGATGTTAAGAATCATTTCATGTAATTTTTTATAATTTTTATTTCTTTAGTGAATTATGGGTTTGAATATTTAATTTTTAACAGAGTTGTTTATCATATCATTGTATTGTAAAAATTCTTTGTTTATTCTGGGTAAAGTACTTTATTAGGTATATGTTTTGGAGCTATTTTCTCCTAGTTAATTGCTTGCATTTTCATTTTTCTTAATATCTTTTGAAAAGCAAAAGTTTTTAATTTTAAACATTTCTACTTATTTTTTGCTTCACAGTTCATGGTTTTGGTGTCTTTTAAAATAAATCTTTGCCTGATCTGATATCACAAATATTTCTATGTTTTCTTTTAGAATTTTTCAATCTATGATCTATACTGAATTAATTTTATATGTGGCATGAGAGACACATATGTACGGGGCACATAGTTATCCAATTGTTACTGCAGTGTGAATATACTCTTTGCCACTGAATTTCCTCCACTTCATTGTCAAAATCGATATATGAGTTGGTCTGATTTTGGATCCTGTCCTGTTTCATTAATCTCTTTGTATATTCTTACCTCAAGCCCACCCTATTGAAGTCTTAAAATTAGGAATCCAAGTCTTCTATTTTATTTTCTAATTTTTCAGAATTCTTTTTTCCTGTTTTCGTATCTCAGCATTTCCATATAAACTGACAATTTCTACCAAAAATTCCCAAGAATTATTGTTTACAGAAAACCTACAGAGCAATTTGTAGCTAATTGATGTCTTAAAATATTATTTTCTAATCAATGAATATATTTTTTCTGTTGAATTTTATTTTATGTTAATTAAAGTATAGTTGATTTACAATGTTGTTCCAATTTCTGCTGTATAGCAAAGTGACCCAGTCATACATATACATCCCTTTCTTACATTATCTTCCATCATGGTCTATGCCAAGAGAATAGATATAATTCCCTGTGCTATACGGTATGACCTTGATGTTTATCCATTCTAAATGTAATACCTTGCATCTGTTAAACCCAAACTCCTCATCCATCCCACTCCCTCCCCCCACTCCCTGGCCACCATAAATCTGTTCTCTATGTCTGTGAGTCTGTTTCTGATTTGTAGATAGGTTCACTTGTGCCACAATTTAGATTTCACATATAAGTGACATCATATGGTATTTGTCTTTGAATTTCTAGTTCCATACATGTTGCTGTAAATGGCATTACTTTGTTCTCTTTTATGGCTAAATAGTATAGAATTCCATTGTATAGATTTACCACATCTTAATCCATTCATCTGTTGATGGACATTTAGATTGCTTCCATGCTTTGCTATTGTGAATAGTGCTGCTATGAGCATAGGAGTGCATGTATCTTTTTGAATTATAGTTTTGTCTGGATATATTCTGAGTGGGGCTGCTTGATCATATGGTAGTTCTATATTTAGTTTTCTGAGGACTTCCGTACTGTTTTCTGTAGCGGTTGTACCAATGATACATCTTTCGAATTGTTTAGGCATTCTTTAATATTTTTTGCTATGTTTTATCATTTCCAAAATATAAGTTGTTAATGTATTTTCTGATATTTATCTCTATTTCCTATTTTTCATTATAGGATGAGCTTTTTATTTTCCACTTTCCCAGTCCTAATATATAGAAAAACAATTGATTTTTTTTATACTGGATGTGTTTTTTTCACCTAGGTCATCTGATTATTGGAAAAAGATTGTTCATAGTATTTTCTTATTTTCCCTTTAACTAAAACATCTATAGTGGTATCGTATTTTTTCAGTGCTGATTTAGGTAATTTGTGTTGCCTCAGTTTTCCTTTTCAGTTTGGCTAGATTATATGAATTTTGTTAATTTTATTTTTATTTAATTTTTTTCTAAAGATTAGTTTTCTATTTCAATGATTTCTGCTGTCATCTTCATTATGTGCTTTTTCTGCTTAATTTTTGTTTGGTTTGCTTTTCCGTTTCTAGTTGCTTAAGGATAAGTTTCACTCATTGATTTGAGATATTTCTTACTTCCTTTTCTGGAAATCTATTTTTCTGTTATCAATGTAATCACTGTCACTTATGTTTATTATGCTTATTGTTTGCTTTAAGTATCCATTTCTAGCCTTTTACTTTTCACCTATTTGTGTCTTAGTATTTAAAGAACATCTTATGTAGATTGCATGTAATTCTCTCCTGCTTTTTTATAGACTGACATTATCTGCCTTTTTATTGAAGCCTTTAGCCATTTACATTTGCTATAATTATAGATATATTTATGTTTATCATAGTACTGCATCTTTTTGTTCTTCTATTCCTCCACTTCTGCCTTTATATTAATCAAATATTTTATAATATTCTGCCCTAAAACATTATTGATTTTTAGCTCTCTCCTTCTGTAGTTATTTTAATGATATCTCTAAGAATAGGAGTGTGTTTCTTAAATTTATATCAATCTACCTATAATTAATAGTAAATTAGTGAAATAGAAGATTACTTCAGGAAAAATATAAGACAATATGAAAAAGTTTGTTTCCATTTGTTCTCTCAATTCTAGTGTAATGGTTGTCTACAACACACAAAAATTGATAGATGATAGGTAATATATAAATAAAATAGACGCAATAAGTGCTATAATTTTAGTTATTTTCCCCATTACTTAATGAATTTTATTACAATTATAGGTGTATACAACTCAATTTTATAGCATTTCCATCCCCAACCCCCAGTGCATCCCCCTACCCCACAGCTTGTCTCATTTGGAAACCAGAGGTTTTCCAAAGTCTGTGAGTCATTATCTGTTCTGCAAAGAAGTTCATTGCATCCTTTTTTTCAGTTTCCACATGTAAGCGGTAGCATTTGATGTTGGTGTCTAATTGTTTGACTGGTTTCACTTCACATGATAATTTCTAGGTCCATCCGTGTTGCTATAAATGTTGTTATTTCATTCCTTTTAATGGCTGAGTAATATTCCATTGTGTATATGTACCAGTTCTTCCCTAGCCAATCCTCTGTAAATGGGCATTTAGGTTGTTTCCATAACTTGGCTATAGTATAGAGTGGTGCAATGAACACTGGAATACATGTGTCTTTTTGAGTCATGGTTTCCTCTGGATAGATGCCCAGGAGTGGGATTGCTGGATCAAATGGTAATTCTATTTTTAGTTTTCTGAGGAATCTCCATACTGTTTTCCACAGTGGTTGCACCAATTGCATTTCCACCAACAGTGTAATAGGGTTCCTTTTTCTCCACACCCTCTCCAGCACTTATTGTTTGTAGATGTTTTGATGATGGCCATTCTGGCCGGTGTAAGGTGGTACCTCATAGTGGTTTTGATTTGCATTTCTCTAATAACAAGTGATGCTGAACATCCTTTCATGTGTTTTTTTGGCCATCTGTATGTCTTGTTTGGAGAATTGTCTGTTTAGATCTTCTGCCCATTTTTCAATGGAGTTGTTTGTTTTTCATTTGCTATTGAGCTGTAGGAGGTGTTTGTAAATTTTAGAGATTAATCCCTTGTCAGTTGATTCATTTGCAAATATTTTCTCCCATTCTATGGGTTGTCTTTTCGTTTTGTTTAGGGTTTCATTTGCTGTGCAGAAACTTTGAAGTTTAATTAAGTCCCATTTGTTTATTTTTCTTTTTATTGTCATTACCCTGACAGATGGATCTGAGAAGATGTTGTCATTTATGTCAGAGAGTGTTTGGCCTATGTTTTCCTCTAAGAGTTTTATATTATCTGGTCTTATATCTAGATCTTTAATCCATTTTGAGTTTCTTTTTGTGCATGGTGTTAGGAAGTGTTCTAGTTTCATTTTTTTACATGTGGCTGTCCATTTTTCCCAGCACCACTTATTGAAGAGGCTGTCTTTTCTCCATTGTATATTCTTGCCTCCTTTGTAATAGATTAGTTGACTATAGATGCGTGGGTTTAATTTTGGGCTTTCTATCCTGTTCCACTGATCTATATTTCTGTCTTTGTGCCAGGCAAATACAGTTTTAATGATGGTTGCTTTGTAGTATAGTCTGAGGTCAGGGAGCCTGATTCCTCCAGTTCCATTCTTCTTTTTCAGGATGTCTTTGGCTATTCTGGGTTTTTTGTGCTTCCAAACAAACTTTAAAATATTTTGTTCTAGTTTTGTGAAAAATGTCCTTAGTAATTTGATAGGTAGTTCACTGAATCTGTAGATTGCCTTGGGGAGTACAGTCATTTTGATAATATTGACTCTTCCAATCCAAGAACATGTTATGTCTTTCCATCTGTTCATGCCATCCTTGATATCTTTCATCAGCGTCTCACAGTTTTCAGAGTACAGGTCTTTTGTCTCTTTAGGCAGGTTTATTCCTAAGTATTTGATTCCTTTTGATGCAATGGTAAATGGGATTGCTTCCCTAATTTCTCTTTCTGATCTTTCATTGTTAGTATAAAGAAATGCAGTTGATTTTTGTGTATTAATTTTGTATCCTGTGACTTTGCCAAGTTCATTGATGAGCTCTAACAGTTTTCTGGTAGTCCTTAGGTTTCTCCAGGTATAGTATCATGTCATCTGAAAACAGAGATAGTTTTACCTCTTCCTTTTCAGTTTGGATTCCTTTTATTTCTTTTTCTTTTCTGATTGCTGTAGCTAGGACTTCCAAAATATGTTGAATAGTAGTGGTGAGAGTAGACTTGTCTTTTTCCTGATCTCAGTGGGAATTCTTGCAGCTTTTCACCATTGATAATGATGTGAGCTCTGGGCTTGTCATAGATGGACTTTATTATGTTGAGGTAGGTTTCCCCTATGCCCACTTTCTGAAGGGTTTTTATCAGAAATGGGTGTTGGATTTTGTCAAAGGCTTTTTCTGCATCTATGGAGAGGATCATATGGTTTTTATTCTTCAGTTTGTTAATGTGGTGTATCACACTGCCTGATTTTCAGATACTGAAAAATCCTTGCATCCCTGGGATAAATCCCACTTGATCGTCATGTACAATCCTTTGAATGTATTGCTGGATTCGGTTGGCTAGTATTTTGTTGAGGATTTTTGTATCTATGCTCATCAGTGAGATTGGCCTGTAATTTCCTTTTTTTGTGGTATATCTGTCTGGTTGTGGTATCAGGGTGATGGTTGCCTCACAGAATGAGTTTGGGTGTATCCCTTCCTCTACAATTTTTTGGAAGAGTTTCAGAAGGATAGGTGTTAGCTCTTCTCTAAATGTTTGATAGAAATTGCCTGTGAAGCCATCTGGTCCTGGATTTTGTTTGTTGGAAGTTTTTTAATCAGAGTTTCTATTTCAGCACTTGTGATTTGTCTATTCATATTTTCTATTTCATCTGGGTTTAGTCCTGGAAGATTATACTTTTCTAAGAATTTGTTCATTTCTTCTAGGTTTTCCATTTTATTGCCATATAGTTGCATATAGTAGTCTCTTAACGATCCTTTGTATTTCTTTGATGTCCATTACTACTTCTCTTTTTTCATTTCTAAATTTTATTGATTTGTGTCCTCTCTCTCTTTTTCTTGATAAGTCTGACTAGGGGTTTATCAATTTTGTTGATCTTTTCAAAGAACCAGTTTTTATTTTCATTGATCTTTTCTATGGTTTTCTTCATTTCTATTTCATTGATTTCTGCTGTGATCTTTATGATTTCCTTCCTTCTAATAACTTTAGGTCTTCTCAGTTCTTCCCTCTCTAGCTGCTTTAGATGCAAAGTTAGGTTGTTTATTTGAGCTTTTTCTTGTTTCCTGAGGTAGGCTTGTATTGCTATAAACTTTCCTCTTAGAACTGCTTTTGCTGCATCCCAGGGGTTTTGGAGTGTTGTGTCTTTGTTGTCATTTGCTTCTAGGTATTTTTTAATTTGCTCTTTGATTTCTTCCGTGATCCATTGGTTATTTAGTAGCATGTTGTTTAGTATCCACGTGTTTGTATTTTTTGCTGTTTTTTTCTTGTTGTTGATTTCCAGTCGTATAGCATTGTGGTCAGAAAAGATGCTTGATATGATTTTAATTTTCTTAAAGTTACCGAAGCTTGATTTGTAGACCAGGATGTGATCAATCTTAGAGAATGTTCCATGCGCACTTGAGAAGAATGTGTATTCTGTTGCTTTTGGATGGAATGTCCTATAAATATCTGTGAAGTCCATCTGATCTGATGCTTCATTCAGGGCCTGTGTTTCCTTATTGATTTTCTGTCTGGATGACCTGTCCATTCTGTAAGTGGGGTGTTAAATTCCCCCAGTATGATTGTGTTATTGTTGATTTCTCCTTGTAAGGTTGTTAGCAGTTACCTTATATATTGTGGTGATCCTATGTTGGGTGCATAGATATTTAAAATTGTTATATCTTCTTCTTGGATTGATCCTTTGATCATTATGTAGTGCCCTTCCTTGTCTCTTAGAATGTCCTTCATTTTAAAGTCTATTTTGTCTGATAGGAGTATTGCTACTCCGGTTTTCTTTTGATTCCCGTTGGTATGGAGTATTTTCTTCCATCCTCTCACTTTCAATTTGTACGTGTTCCTAGAAGTGAAGTGGGTCTCTTGAAGACAGTGTATATATGGGTCTTGGTTTGTACCCATTCAGCTAGTCTATGTCTTTTGGTTGGGGCATTCAGTGCATTAATCTTTAAGGTAATTATTGATATGTATGTTCTTATTGCCATTTTATTAACTGTTTTGGGGTTTTGTTGCTCTTTTTTCTTCCCTTATTCTCTTGTTGTCTCCTTTCACAAGATGACTATCTTTAATGTTGTATTAGAGTTGATTTTTCTTATTTGTTTGTGTATCAATTGTAGATTTTAGGTGTCAAGTCACCCTGAATTTCTGATATAGGAGTCTATATATAAACAGATTGTTGTAAGTTTTTGGTTCTGTAATTGTATGTACATCTCCAGTGTCCTGCATTTGTGCACTCTTCTCATGATTTCTGATTTTGGTAGCATAATTGTGCATGGATGATTTCCTGCCTTTACTGTATATATGCCTTTACTGGTGAGTCTTGTCATTTGTGGTGTTTTTGTTTCTGGTTGTGGCCTTTTCTTTTCTGACTAGAGAAGTTCCTTTAGGATTTGTTGTAAAGCTGGTTTAGTGTTGCAGAAATCTCTTAGCTTTTGCTTATCTGTAAAGGTTCTGGTCTCTCCTTCAATTCTGAATGACAGCCTTGCTGGGTAAAGTAATCTCCATTTGGAAATTTTTTCCTTTCATCATGTTATGTATATCATGCCACTCCCTTCTGGCCTGCAGAGTTTCAGATGAAAAATCTGCTGATAACCTTACTGGGCTTCCCTTGTATGTCATTTGTTTCTTTCCCCTAGCTGCTTTCAATATTTTCTCTTTGTCTTTAATTTTGGTCATTTTGATTATGTGTCTTGGGGTGTTCCTCCTTGGGTTTATTTTATATGGTACTCGTTGTGCTTCCTGGATTTGAGTGAGTGATTCCTTTCCCATATTAGGGAAATTTCAGCTATTATCTCTTCGAATGTTTTTTCTGTCCCCATCTCTCTTCTCCCTCTGGCACCCATATAATATGGACGTTGGTGTGTTTAAAGTTATCCCAAAGTTCTCTGAGACACTCCTCACTTCCTTTCAATCTTTTATCTCTTTTCAATTCTGCATTAGTGATTTCCACTAATCTGTCCTCCACCTCACTGATTTGTTCTTCTGCCTCCTGTATTCTACTGTTGGCTGCTTCTAAGGAATTTTTTATTTCAGTTATTGTAGTTTGCATCTCTTCTTGTTTAATTTTTACATCTTGCATTTCTTTGCTCAGTGTTTCCTGTAAATTATCAATCTTTGCCTCCAGTATTTCCAATGCCTTCCATCATCTTCAGCATCAAAAGTCTAAAGTCTCTTTCTGGGAGGCTGATAATCTCCTCATCACTGAGCTGTTTTTCTGGGCTTTTCTATTTCTGCCTTATCTGAGTTATAGTTTTCTGTCTTTTCATTTTTATAGGTTTTTGGTGTGGTGACCTTTTTACAGACAATAGAGTTGTAGACTCTCTTAGTTCCAGTGTTTGCCTCACCTGTGGTTAAAGTTGGTATGGAGGGGGCTTGCTGTAGGCTTCCTGATGGAAGGGACTGATGCCTGCTCACTGGTAGGTGGGGTTGATTCCTATCCCTCTGACGGGTGGGATTTTGTCTCTGGATGAGATTAGAGGCTGGCTGTGTGCCTGAGGGGTCTTTAGGCAGCCTGTTTACTGATGGGTGGTGCTGAGATCCCACCTAGATTATTGTTTGGCCTGGGGCTTCTCAGGGCTGATGGGAGGGGCAAAATTTCCCCAAAAATGGCCACTTCCAGAGAAATACAGGTTGATGAATGTTCCCGAGAGCTTCACCTCCAATGCCCTTCCCCCACAACAAGCCACAGTCACCCCTGTTTTCCCAGGAGATCCTCCAAGAATTGCAGTCAGGTTTGGCCCAGATTCCTATGGAGACGTTAAATTGCTCTGGGACCCAGTGCATGTGAAAGTCTGTGTGTGCCTTTCAAGAATGGGGTCTCTGTTTCCCCCAGTCCCATGGAGCTCCTGCCCAGAAGCCCCTCTGGCCTTCAATGCCAGATGCTCTGGGGGCTCTTTCTCCCTGTGCCCAATCCCCAGGCGTGGGGATTTGATGTTGGGCTCAGAACTCTCAGTCCTGTAGGTGGGTCTCTGTGATACAGTAAGTTTCCAGTCTGTGGGGCTTCCCATCCAGGAGGTATGGGGTTGCTTCTCTCATGTAATTGCCCCTACCTATTGATGTGGTCTCCTCTTTGTCTTCCGGAGTAGAATATCTTTTCGAAAGTTTACAGTCCATTTGGTTGAGGGTTGTTTGGCATTTGGTTGTAGTTTTGTTGTTTTGGGGACAGAGTTTGAGCTCCAGTCCTTCTGTTCTGCCATCTTAATCCAATCTCTTCTAATTTTATTCACTTTTTAAAGTAACAGAAGAAAAATAAAAATGTAGCTTTTACACCGACCATTTCTGATGATCTTTGTTTCTTTTTATAGATCTAATTTACTAATTAGTACCATTTCCCTTTGATTGAAGACTTCGTTTAGTATTTCTTTTAGCTCAGGTCTGCTGGCAACAAATTCTCTAAGTCTTAGTTTATCTGAAAGTGCTGTTATTTTGCCTTCATTTTTTACAGATTTTTGAGATAAAATAGATGTAGCACAAAGTTCACAAATTTGAAAAATGTAACTTGATAGGTTTTGCACACTTGCTATGCATGTATTTCAGGAATGTTTTATATATATATACATAAAATATATACATATATGTATACACACACATATATATATAAATATATATATATAAATCATCAATATCAATAAGTCACATCAATAAGACAACAAACATTTTCATCACTTCCAAAAGTTTCTTGGTGTCTCAGGAAACTGATGGTTCTTGGTGTTGTATAGCCCTATCTCCATTCCAGTTCTCAGGAAACTCTTGACCTGTTTTCTGTTACTACAGATTAGTTTGCATTTTGTAGAATTTTATTACAATTAGAAACACACAATCTTCTTTATTTTTGAAGCATAATTTCACTGGATTTAGAAATTTTGTTTACCTTTTTTATTCCTTCAGAATTTTGACAATGTAAAGTCAATGTCTTTTGGCTTCCATAATTTTTTTTTTTGTCCTTTTAGGGGTAAACCCATGGCATATGGAGGTTTCCAGGCAAGGGGTCTAATCAGAGCTGTAGCCACCAGACTATGCCAGAGCCACAGCAATGCACAATCTGAGCCATGTCTGTGACCTTCACCACAGCTCATGCAATGCCGGATACTTAACTCATGGAGTGAGGCCAGGGATCAAACCCATGTCCTCATGGATGCAAGTTGGGTTCATTAACCACTGAGCCACAGTGGGAACTCTGAGCTTCTATAATTTTTAATGAGAAACAAGCCATTAAAGTTGTTGTTTTCCTTCATCATTGTTTTCAAAATATCCTTTTTTGAGTGGCAATCTGTATTTTGACTCTTAAGTATCTCAAACTAGATTTCTTTATTGTCAGTCAGCTTAGGGTTCCATCAGTATTTGAATCTTTAAGTTAACATTTTCAGCAAATTTGAAAAGTTTTTGACATTTTAAAAAATCACTTTTCTGTCATTTTTTTCTTACTGTTCTCCTAGGATTTCAATTTTGTATATATTGGTCTGCTTCATATATAACCACAGATCTCTGAGGTTCTGCTCATTTCTCTTTAATCTTTTTCCAACTGAACTTTGGACTGGGCAATTTATATTGATCTATATTCAAATGACCACTTCTTTCTTCTGCCATCTCCAATGTGCTTTTGTGTTCACTTTGTTATTTCAGTAATTGTAATTTTCAATGCTAGAACTTCTATTTTTTTAATAGTTTGCTTTTCTCAGTTGAGATTGCTCATCTCTTCAATTACTGATGCCATATTTGCTTTCAAATATTTGAATATAGTCTAACTTAATTCTTTGAACATATTTAGAATGGCTGCTTTGAAATTTTCCTCTGCTTATTTTAATATCTGACTTTCTGTGAATAGGATTCTAATGATTCCTTCTTTAAAATTAAAATAAAAAAAATTTCCTATGTATGGGTTACATTTTTCTGTTTCTTGGCAGGTCTGGTGGTTTGATTGTTATTTGTCCACTTTAAATAATGTATTGCAGTGACAATGGACAATGTTCTCCTGATGGTTATTGGATTTTTCTCCTAGTTGTTAGTTAAGTTGCCCAGAATCAAATTACACACTATTTCTACTACAAGTTATGCAACTACCTACATCTGCCCTGTTTTTATGCTTTTCCATTGCTGCATTTTTATCTAACCTAATCTCCGTGGGACCCTCTTTTACATACAAAATTTGGCAGGTTTCTTTGCTTTTCAGGATATCCCTAATATTAGAAATTCTGCTGGCTTTCATCTTTATAATCTTACCCTTGTGACTTTCTGCACCCAAAGATATTTACAATTGGAGAACACATTTGTTTTTAAAAAACATTAAATTCACATTTCTGGCTCCCTATTGCTCAGTTTCAAGAGTATTTTCTCTCTCTCATCTCTGCCTTTCTTTTTGGTGTGTCCTTTGTGGGGTCTTATGCTCACAGACCACTTAACTATCAACCAGGGACTCACACAATTTATACTCTAAAGGGGCCTAATATTTTCCTTTTTCACAGTTAGGGTGTTCCCTTTGACTTTTTCAATGTTTTTCCAGACCTGAATGCTAATCTGCTAACTTTAGTTGATGAATTTATTGTTTTTCCACTATAATTTTTGTTTCTCCAATACCGTATCCTTCAGCCAGAGTCTTGGGGTGGGGCAAGTTGTGAAGTGTCCTTGAGTTAGGAAGCCACAAACTCTCTTCTAGGTCTCTCATTGGATATTTTCTAGTTTTTTTAAGTATATGTATTTTCATTTTATCTGTATTTTACAGTTGTTCATATGTTGGAGGTTTATTGTTTAAAAATATAATAACCCTTTAATGTTAATATGTTTGCTTGTTATTGTACTAGTGAGAGTTGTAAGGTGAAGGAAAAACAGAGAAGAGTCAAAAAATTTAAATAAACTTTAGATTTAGTCACTAATCTATATATGCATGTATCAACATTTTAAAAGCATTTCTTTCTTCTTAGAATATCTGTAGAACCAAAACAATAGAGAACTCAACATCTTGAGGATAAGTTTCACCATGTTTTAAGGAATTTTGTACTACAGATCAACATTTTTTCCCCATAAAATTGCATGAAAAAGGAAGTTCCCATTGTGGTACAGAGGAAATGAATCCTACTAGTATCCATAAGGATAAGGGTTTGATCTCTGACCTTGTTCAGTGGGTTGGGATCTGGCTTTGCCAGGAGCTGTGGGGTGGGTCACTGATGCAGACGGAATCCTACATTGCTGTGGCTGTGGCATAGGCTGGCAACTACAACTCCGATTCAACCCCTAGCCTGGGAACTTCCATATTCTGCTGGTGAGACCCTAAAAAAAAAAAAAATGTACGAAAAAATTTGTCAAGGCAGAAAATATAACAAAATAGGAAACTATGTGGCTTTTCTTAACAGGGATATGGATTAGTTCCTTTTCTCCCATATATGAAACATAAGCTCCACTGGCCACATAGAAAAGTCACATTTAAGGAACATTTGTGGATTTATATTATGGAGTTTCAGGTAAAGATTTAAAACATATGAATTCTCTCTTTCAAGTCCAAGGGAAATCAACATAAAAAAGATTTCCCAGTACATAAAGAAAAAAAGTAAAAATGATTTAATTTTCATTCCATGAGAATAAAAAGATGTTTTAAAATTGTTAAAATATTGTTTCACTATTTTTGATACTTAGCCAAATTTCTTGAATCTTGATTACTCAGTGCTACAGTCCTAAACTGTAAATGACCTATTTTTTTGACTGGAGATATGCTCTCCAGAAGTTTGTTTTACACTCAACACTTTCTATATTTTCACACCATTTTAACTTCAAGTTGGCATAAGTAGTGATGCTCTCACAGAGTTCTATCTTAGAACTGGAATTTCACAAAGGAAAAAAATGTACAAACTTCCTGTTTCTCTAAAGAAGTGAAAAAAAAAAGAATTGGTGCTGTGGTAAGCAGATGTTAAGACTATGGAAAGAAAGGAAACTGTATTCATATATCAATAAACTACACATTTAAACAAGTTCATTAACTTCTCCCTGGGCACAATAATCTCAATGTATTTCTATAATAAATTTCAGTGTATCAAGTGGGCAGAGGACTTTCGGCAGAACTCATCTACACACTAGCAAAATGTTATATAACTGGTGGCAAACTCAATAGCACATGATGGTATCAAGCCTAGGAAGAGTCCCAGAGTCAGGCAAGCAAAATCACTGATTATAGATAAAGAAACCATATGATTTATTAACCAAATTAGGATACTTTTAAGAGAGTAACACTGTTAATAATTATACTAGACAAAAGTGAATCCAAGACTCTACTGTGCAGTACAACCCATATGAATGGTCTTCTTAGCAGTAGGCAATCAGAGAGAAGAAAAATAAATTCTAATATAAAGTAATCAGAATTGCAATTCACGAAGTTAGAGTACTTAAGAAGTGCAGCTTATAGCAACAAAGACTGTTTTCTGAAAGATACTGTTCTACTTTGATACCTAATGGAGATCCCAATTGTTCTGTAACTTACCCTTTCAAGTCAGCTAGCAAAGTACTTGTTAAGCTTAATGAGACTGGATCAAAAGTGGCTAAATATAATTTTTCCATCCAAATTTTGTATCTTTTAGGCCTAAATGAAGAATCACATCTTTTAAGCCAGCTTTTGCTCAAGCAAATCCCAGAAACACTAGAACTGATAGATATGTTACCTTAGAAAAAAAAATTCCACTTTAAAAATAATTTTTAAATTGTAAATTAAATAAAATAATATTTGTGACTGTAGAATATCTCAGTCTTTAATATTCATTTTACTGACTTCAAGAGTAGGTGGTAATAATAAGTAATAATAATAACTAAAAACTGGTTTTTCCCCAAATATATGTGTCTTAAATCAGATTTCTCCGTAGCAGAGCATTAGATAGGCATTTTAGCAACAGCGATTTTCTGTAAAAGTGATTTAAGAGACAATATACAGTTTTATCTGTGGACTAGCTTCAGTTGTGATTATAAAATTGTACATGTTTGTCAAAACTCACAGAATAGTCATTTAAAGAGATGAGTTTTACCCTATGTAAATTGTGCCTTAATCAAAAAATAGGAAAAAAGTAATATGTCTATTTAATAAGGTGATTTTTCTTATCAGAATACTGCAGTGGTACAACACTATTTTGATGCTCTAGCTTGAATGGAAACTATATGCCACTTGCATATATCTCATTCATGAGAAAACACATTACCATTTTCAGACACATCAAGAAGAGCTCTTTAAAACCCATATTGATTTGGTTAGCCAGTTAATGAAATTTTAGAAGTTCAATCAGATTTTAAAAATGTATCTCCAACCTAAATTTTTATACCTGTTTGATATTTTTTAAAAATAAAACCATGATACAATTGATTCTAATATCTGAATATAATCTAGAATATGTTTGCCAAATTTAAATGACTTTCCTTACTGCAGTTTTCTTTTAAGTGGAAAAAATCCTGGTCCAGCTTTGTTCATTTAGAAACAAATCACTAAGAAAAAAAATGAGAAAAGTCTAAAAAATAAAAAAATATTTATTCCAAAATAATAAACATTTATTCTAATAATTTGAAAAATTATTATTTTTCTGTAGATCTTAAGAGTAGCAGTTCAAAAATATTCAATTACAATAATAATATTTTTTATTTCTCTTATAGAACTAGTTCCTCCAAATTTTATATAGCTAAACAATATCAAGTCAAAAGCATTACCAATTTATTCACTTTGCAGCTGCCTAGTTCTTAACATGCTATTGCTACTTTATTAATACCAAGGAGTACACACCAACCCTCTGGAAATGTTTTACGGGGTATGCTTCAGATTTTTTAAAGTTGTGATTCTGGAAATGTTCTCAGAATATCACGTATACATACAGAAATAATGAAAGAAATGCTTATCTGGAATGCCTTCCAGATAAAGGGAACTTTAATACCAGTTCCCCACAAATTGCTTTAATTGGAAGGTTTGTTTTCGTTTTTGCTTTTCATTTTAATTTTAAGTTTGAACTTTGGGAATCTATTTGGAAACCTATCTACTAAGGAGGAACACAGCAAGTCTAGACAGATACTCCATCTAACTTCCAAAAGGCTGAAGCAAATTCTCTGATTTTAGGAAATGCAGGGTATCCTCATTCCAACAGCCACAGGCACAGTGGAATTCAGACTGGTAACTAGTATCAACTGCACCATTCCAACCTTTCTTTCAATGAATTACTTGCACCCTATAATCCAGGCAACTGAAAACTTCCCTTTCACACACCTTGCTTTGCCATCTCTGTGCCTTTGCTTGAATAATTCATGAACTTTGAACTATCTCAGCCTCACTCCCTATCTCAGCCTGCCCAAATACTGCTCATTCTGCAGAGGTCACGTCAAATTTTCATTCCACCCTGAAGCTTTCCTTGACCATCCAACATCTAGATAAGTAATTGGATCACTTCTTCACTGGAACTCCTGTAGTGCTTTATTTATACTTAATAACATACTTATTTTACATTATAATAGTACTATTAGTGTACATGTGACACATTTCATTACTCAATTGCAATATGTTTAAGGGTCACAATTTTTTCCTTTTATTTTTAATCTTTTCCCACAGTCATGCCTTGCTTTGCATGTATCAAACTCTCAAGTGTCTCAGTTTCTGACCAAATGAAAAAATGAAGGATAACTTTTCCGTATTTTTAGTTGAAATAAAAAATGAACTTAAAAGTTATGTATATTCTGAATAATAATTTTTAAAAGACTTTTTTCTACCATTTAAAAAGATGTATCACTCCTCAAAAGAACAAGGAGAGACTTAACTAAAGAGAGAGAACAAAGAATTATCATTTCTGATAACACTGATTCTCTATACATGTTGGTAATCATAAATATTCTTAATTTTTTTTATTAAAATGGCCTAGTGATGCTCTATACTATGCTTCTGTGTTCCTCTCAGTCTGCTCTCCTACACACCCTGGCTGATCCACTCAGTCACACAGGCCACTAATGTCATTCTGGGAGCAAGGGGCCATGTGTTCCCAAATGTCTCTAGTTGGTGTTGGTTTCTCCTCTCATGGAATTTGAAGAGAGGTGCATACACAACAGGGCTCCCACTTGTTCCTACCAACTACTCTTATTTATTCTTGATGATTTTACTAAATTAAAAGTATTTATTTTACCAGGCACTTTAGACACAATGTTAAGAATATAGTTTCTCTCCATGAGGTGTGATCCAGATGGCAGAGTAGAAAGATCCTAAACTCACCTCTTCCCATGGACACACCAGAAGAACAGCTCCCTCTGAGCATGACCTGCAGAGCAGCAGAACAGCTCTTCTGCACTTAAGGATATAAAGAAAAAACTACATCATTTTGAGTAGAAGGGGCAAAGACACACTTTAATGAAGACCCCTGGTATAGCAACTCACAATTGGAAGGAGATATCACAAACTCAGAGGGCTTGTACCTCTTACCTTTATGTACCCCATATGGGGCATCTCAGCTCTGGAAACTGGCACTGGAAAGACAAACCCCTACAACTTGCTTTGAAAACCAGCAGGAGGACTTATGTCCAGGAATACTAGAGGGTTGATGGAAATCAAGATTCTCATTTTTTGTTTGTTTGTTTTGCTTTTTAGGGCCACACACATGGCATCTTGGAGGTTCCCAGGCTAGGGGTCTCATCAGAGTTACAGCTGCCAGCTTACACCACAGTCACAGCAATGCAGGATCCACACCACATCTGTGACCTACACCATAGCTCAAGGCAATGCCAGATCCTTAACCCCTTGAGCGAGGCCAGGGATTGAATGCACAACCTCATGGTTACTAGTCAGATTTGTTTCTGCTGCAACACAGTGAGAACTCCAAGACTCTTCTTAAAGGGCTGTGCACAAACTCACTTACTCTGAGTTCTAGCACAGAAGCACACAGATGGTTACTAGTCAGATTTGTTTCTGCTGCAACACAGTGAGAACTCCAAGACTCTTCTTAAAGGGCTGTGCACAAACTCACTTACTCTGAGTTCTAGCACAGAAGCACACAGATTGAAAAGTACTTGATACCCCGGTTATCCTGCCAAGACTGTTCCAACATGCCACCTGATCCATACCTACCTCCAACTCCAGCCCTCCTGCCAAGTACAAGCCCCAGGGAGCTCCAGGCAAAGCTTAGACCATGTCTGTCTCTGGCTCTGGCTTCAGCACTGCCATCAAAGACACAAAGCACATGCATTCTATATAGACATGCTCCTACACAAGTTCACACCTTCAAGATTGGGAGAGGTAACTGTTTAACCTAGTTAATAGAAACAAACACAGAAAGCCAGTCAAAATGTGAATAGAAATGAAAGAACAAGATACAGTCACAGCAAAAAATCCTAGTGGAAAAGAGATAAGCAATTTACCTGATACGGAGTTCAAAGCAAGACATAAAATGCTCACTGACCTTGGGAGAAGAGTGGAGAAACAAGTAAAAACTTCAATGAGAAGTTAGAAAATATTAAAAAGAAAAAGAAAGAAAGAAGAAAGAAAGAAAGAAAGAAAGAAAGAAAGAAAGAAAGGAAGGAAGGAAGGAAGGAAGGAAGGAAGGAAGGAAGGAAGGAAGGAAGGAAGGAAAGAAAGAAAGAAAGAAAGAAAGAAAGAAAGAAAGAAAGAAAGAAAGAAAGAAAGAAAGAGAAAGGGAACCAAGGTGTACAAAACAGACACCCAGGCATCCAGGTCCAGGAATTATAGAGGATCCCAAGGATGAACATGAAGTGATGCATATGTAGATATATCATAATTAAGATGGAAACATTTAAGGACAAGAGAAAATTTTAAAGGCAGCAAGAGAAAAATACAAGGAAACCCCCATAAGGCTATCAGCTGAGTTTTCTGCAGAAGCTTTGCAGGCCAAATGAGAAAGGTATAATATATTTAAAGTAAGGAAAGGGGAAAAGCTACAATCAAGAATCTCTACCCAGCGAGGTTATCAATCAGAATTTAAGGAGAGATAAAGAGTTTCTCAGATAAGAAAAAAAAAAGAATGTGTCACCACTAAAATGGTCATATAAGAAATGTTAAATGTATTCTTTAAGCTAAAATAAAAGACCACAGCTGAAAATTTAAAAAATATATATGTATATATATACATATATATATACACACACATATATATGAGAAGAAGTCTTACTTACAAGTAAAAACAAACATAATAAAGGCAGTAAATCAGCCACTTAAAAAGTGAGTATGAATGTTAAAAGACAAAAGTGGTAAAATAAACTACAGTAAGTAGTTAAAGGATACTCAGAATAAAAAGAGGAAAAATATGATGTTAAGAACATAAAATTTGGTGGGTGGAGTAAAAAAATGAGAGATTTTAGAATGTGTTCTAACTTAAGCAACTCTTACTTAAGAAAACAGTTATATGTATAGGTCAATATATATAAATCACACCAAAAATCCTACAATAGACACCGAAAATGTAAAGAGAAAGTAACTCAAACATAACACTAAAGAAAATCATCAAATCTCAAGGAAAGAGACCAAAAGAAAAAGAGAAAAGAACTACAATAACAACCTGAAAACAATGAATAAAATGACAATAATTACGTACAAATTAATAATCACTTTATATGTAAATGGACTACATCTTCCAAACAAAATTTTTAGGGTAACTGAAGGGATTAAAGGAAATAAGACTCATCTATATGCACACATATACTGAAAGAAAAAAAAAAACAGAACTATCATACACATGTCAGACAAAATACTTTAAAACAAAGACTAATAAAAGATAAAGGAGATTACATAATAATAAATATGTCACTCAAATAAGAAGATTTAACATTTGTAAGTATTTATGCACCCAGCATAAGAGCACCTAAATATATAAAGCAAGTATTAACAAATATAAAGAAAGTGACAGTAATACAATAATAGTAGAGTACTTTAATACTCCACTTACATCAATGGATAGATCACTCAGACAGAAAATCAATAAAAAAGCATTAGCCTTAAACAACATATTAAATCTCAGATACTTAATAGGTATACATAGTATATTCTATCTCAAACTGCAGAATAAACATTCTTTTCCATTGCACATTCTCCAAAATAGATCACATGCTATAAAACAAAATAAGTCTCAATAAGTTTAAGAACACTGAGATCTTATCAAGCATCTTTTTCAAAGGCAAAGGTATGAAACTGTCAAATACAGGAAGAAAACTGGACTACTGTATGACACAGCAATTCCACTCTTGGGTATATGTCCATTCCCCCCAAAAAAAACCCCAAAAAATACTAATTCAAAAAGATACATGGGGAGTTCCTGCTGTGGCATAGTGGGTTAATGATCTGGCTTGTCTCTGTGGCAGTGCTGGTTCAATCTCCAGTCCAGTGCAGTGGATTAAGGATGTGGCATTGCCACAGCTGCAGAGTAGGTTGCAGCTCCAGCTCAGATTCAGACCCTGGCCTGGGAACTTCCACATGCCCTCAGTGCAGGCATAAAAGATTTAAAAAAAAAATGCACGTCAAAGTTTATAGCAGCATTAATTACAGTTGCCAAGATATGGAAGCAGCCTAAGTGTCTATCAACCAAATAATGGTGAAGAAGATGTAGTATATATATCACACAGAATAGAATACTTCTCAGCCATAAGAAGAGAATGCCACTTGCAGAAATATGGAGGTCATTTGGGTAAATGAAATAATTCACACAAAGAAAGGCAAATTCTGTATGATTATCACTTATATGTGGAATCTAAAATATACAACAAACTAGTGAACATAACAAAAAAGAAGCAGACTCACAGATATAGATAACTAGTGGTTTCAAGTGGGGAGTAAGGAGTTCCCTTCATGGCTCAGTGGTTAGTGAATCCGACTAAGAACCATGAGGTTGCAGGTTTGAGCCCTGGCCTTGCTCAGTGGGTTAAGGATCCGGCGTTGCCGTGAGCTGTGGTGAAGGTTGCAGACGCAGCTCGGATCCCGTGTTGCTGTGGCTGTGGCGAAGGCCGGTGGCTACAGCTCCTGTTAGACCCCTAGCCTGGGAACCTCCATATGCCGTGGGTGCGGCTCTACATAAATGCAAAAAGACAAAAAACAAAACTAAATCAAGTGGGGAGTAAGAAAGGGCAATAATGTTAGAGAAGGAGATACAAATTACTGTGTGTGATATAGGCTCAAGGATGTATTGCACAATGTGAGGAATATAGACAATATTTTGTAATAAATCTAAATGGAAATTAACCTTTAAAATTGCATTAAAAATTAAAAAAATTAAAAAGAAAACTGGAGAAAAACGAACACATGAAGACTAAGTAATGCTACTAAACAACCAATGTTTCAGTGAAAACAATCAAAAAGGAAATAAAAAATACTTTGAGATGAATTGAACTTCAATTCATTTTAGAACTTCCAACTTTCTAAAATCTATGAAATGCAGCAAAAGCAGTGCTAAGAGGTAAATTCATAGTGATACAGGCCTACTTCAATAAACGAACAACAAAAATCTCAAATAAGCAACTTACAATTATACTAAAGAAATTAAATAAATAAGAACAAACAAAACACAAAGTTAATAGAAGGAAGGAAATAATACAAATCATAGTGGAAATAAAATACACACTAGAAAAAGAAGAGGAATCAATGAAACTAGGAACTGGTTCTCTGAAAAGATAAACAAAAGTAACAAAACTTCATCCAGTCTCATTAAGGAAAAAAGAACCCAAGTAGCTGTACAAATTATGGTTTCCCTCAGATATATGCTGAGGAGTTGAATTGCAGGATCATATGGTAGCTCCACTTTTAGTTTATTTTTTTTTAATGGACTTCCATACTGCTCTTCATAGTGGTTGTACCAATTTATATTCCCAAATGGAAAAGCTTGGGGGGAGGGATAAGTTAGGAGTTTGGGATTAACATAAGCACACTACTATATATAAAATAGGTAATCAACAAGCAACTATTGGATAGCACTGGGAACTCTACTCAATATACCTTAATAACTTATATGGGAAATAATCTGAAAAAGAATGGGTATATGTAAACGTATAACTGAATCACTTTTTGGTACACCTGAAACTAACAAAACATTGTAAATCAAAAAAACGCCCAAATAAAATAAAAAATAAACTTCAAAATTTTTTAAATAAAAAATTAAAAGAATTGGATTACAGGACAAGAAATATTGCTACTATAAAGCAGATTTAGAATAAGCATAATCATTTTTAAAAAACGAAATAAATACAAACTCTGAGCAGATCATTTAGTAGTAAAATTGAATCAATAATCAAAAAACTCCCAACAAACAAAAGTCAAGAACAAAATATCTTCACAGGGGAATCCTACCGAACATTTAGAGAAGAGTAAATACCTAGTTTTCTCAAATTACTTCAAAAAACTGAAGAGGAGGGAATCCTTTTTAACTCATTCTAAAAGACCAACATTATCCTGATACAAAACCAGAAGACATTACAGAAGAGAAAATTACAGGCTAATATTTCAGATGAATACAGATGCAAAATTCCTTTACAGAATACTAGAAACAGAATTCAGCAATGCATTAAAAGGATCATACACCATGATGAAGGGAAAGTTATTCCAGGGATGCAGAGATGGTTCAATACTTTCAAATAGATCAGCATGAAATATTAGATTAACAAACAGAGGATAAAAATCACATGATCAAATTAATAAATGCAGAAAAAGAATTTGATAAAATTCAACATCCATTCATGATAAAAACTCTCAGTAAAGTGAATGTAGAAGGAATGAACCTCAACATGATAAAGACCATTTATAGCAAACCCACAGTTAATGTATACTCAGTAGCAAAAAGCTGGAAGCTTTTCATCTAAGATTGGGAACAAGACAAGGATACTGGATCTTGCCACTTTTATTCAGCATAGTATTAGAAATTCTAGCCACAGCAATTAGACAAGAAAAAGAAATGGCAAGTATCCTAACTAAAAAGCAAGAAGTAAAAATGTCAATAATTGCAGATGGTATGATACGATATATAGAAAGCCCTAAAGACTCCACCAAAGGCTGTTAGAATAAATGAATTCAGTAAACTTATAGGATACAAAATTAATCTACAGAGATCTGTCACATTCCTATACATTAAAAATTATCAGAAAGAGAAATTAAGAAAAATTCCATTTACAATAGCATCAAAAAGAATAAAATACCAAGGAATAAATTTAACAAAGGAGATGAAAGACTTGTACTTCAAAAGCCATAAGATACTGATTAAAGAAACTGAAGGCAACAAAAGTAAATGGAAAGGTATACCATGCTTTTGGATCATAACAAGTAATATTGTTAAAATGTTGACACTAACCAGAGCAATCTACAGATTTTATGCAATTCCTACTAAAATACCCATGACATTTTTCATAGAATTAGAACTGATAACCCTAAAATTTGTATGGATCCACATAACACCCCAAATAACCAGAGCAATCTTGAGAAAGAAAAAAATTTGGAGGTAACACACTCCCTAATTTCAGATTATACTACAAACCATATTAATTGAAACAGTATGTTAGTGGAACAAAAACAGAGACATGGATCAATAAAGAGCGCAGAAATAAACTCGTAGACATATGTTCAATTAATCTATGACAGAAGGCATGAATATATAATGGGGAAAAGGCAATCTCTGTAATAAATTGTGCTGGAAAAACTGGTCAACTACAAATTGGTACAAAAGGATATACTGTTGACTCTTGAACAACATGAATTTGAACTATGTGGGTCCATTTACACACAGATGATTTTCAGTAAACAAGTAAAACGATAGAACACAATCTGAGGTTGGTTGAATACATGACTGTGGAACCTCAGATATGGAGGGTTGACTATAAAATGATAAGCAGATTTTTGACTGTTCAGGCAGTCAGTGCTCCTAATCCTAGTGTTGTTCAAGGTAAACTGTAGACCATTTTCTTACACAATATACAAAAATTAACTCAAAATGGATTAAAAACTTAAATGTAAAGCATGGAACCATAAAACTCCTACAAGAAAACATAGGCAGAATGCTTTTGTCATCAATCTTAGCAATACTTCTTGGACATGTTTCCTCAGGCAAGGGCAAAAATAAACAAATGAGACTACATCAAACTAAGAAGCTTTTGCCCAATGGAGAAACCGACAACAAAACAAAAAGGCATCCTATTCAATGCAAGATTTTGCAAATGATATTTTTGATTAGGATTAATAGAACAAATATATAAATAACTCACATCTATAAATCAAAAAAAAAAACTCACATATGGGTAGAGGACCTGACTATTTATTTTTCTGAAGAATACATATAGATAGCCAATAAGCATATGAAGACATTCAACATCACTTATCAGGAAAATTCAAATCAAAATCACGAGCTATCACCTCTTGTCAAAATGGCTATTATCAAAACGATAACAAGTAACAAGTTTTGGTGAGAATGTAGAGAAAAGGGAACCCTCATGCACTACCAGTAGAATATAAATTTGTACAGCTACTAAAAAAACTGCATGGATGTTCCTCAAAAAATAAAAGTAGAACCACTATATGATTCAGCACTCCCACTTCTGGGTATTGATTGAAAGAAAATGAAAACAGAAATTTGAAAAGATATACGCATCTCAATGTTTATTACATCATTATTTATTACAACCAAGATATGGAAGCAACTTAAATGTCCATCAATGAATGAATTCATGAAGGATACATGAGTTAAACATGTGTGAAATATATAAATAAATTTATAAATATACAAAAAGGAATGAAATTTTGCCATGTGTGACAACAAGGATGTACCTAGAGTATATTTTGCTAATCAAAATAGGTCAGACAGCAAAAGACAGACACTGATTTCACTTACATGTGAAATCTAAAAAACAAATCAAATAAACAAACATAACAAAACAGAAAGGGATTCATAGAAACAGAGAAGAAACCGGTGGTTTCCAGGGGGGAGAGGACTAAAGAGACAAAATTGGTGAAAGGCATTAAGAGGTCCAAAGTCCAGTTATAAAATAAACATCACAGGGATATAACGTACAGTACATGGACTACAGTCATTAACATTGGAATAACTTTGTATGGTGATAGTAACTAGACTCATAGTGATAATTATTTCATAATGTATAAAATATCAAATCACTATGTTGTACATATGAAATTAAAATAGTATAAGTCAACTATACTTCAATAAAAATAATAAAATGAACAAACAAATAAATAATTTCAGTCCTCAAGATACTTCTGTTCTCAAGACAAGATAAAATGTATAGGTTTGTTTAAACTTGGATGTCGGGTAATAATAAAATATAATGTAATAAGAACTATGCAAGGTATAAGCATGAGGTATTTTGAAAAGACAGAAAGGTTTCACAATTCTGAGTGACAAGGATATTTTCCTAATAAAGGGGTACTATAATCTATGAATTTAAAAATAAGAATATATTTTCCAGGCAAAATTTGAGAGTAAGGATAGTGCTCTGTAAGTTAAAAACAGGCAGAAGTGAGATGGATTATGATTCCTTCCAAGTCTGCAAGTATTTCTGCCTAGAAAGAAGCACTAAAGATAAGACAGCAGTGAAACTATCTGAAAAGCCTAGTGCCATTTGAAAATTATCTGAAATTTACTTTATGGTATCCAGCATACAGCCTATTTTGATCAAAATTCTACATGCTTGTGTATTCTATACAGTTAGGTGCAGTGTTCTATAAATGTTACTTAGCTGAATTAGGTTAATATTGCTCACATTTTCTACAACTTCTATAACTGATCATTTGTATGCTTTCTACAAATTCTATAATTGATCATTTGTATGATCAGCTTCTATAACTGATCATTTTGCATTGATCAGTTAAATTAGTTAAATTAGCAATAAATACAATTGTTCTATTGTATGATTGTTATACAATAGAACAATTGTATTGAAGATATAATTGCTATATCTTCACAATTGTACTTGAAGATATAACATACAATTGTTACATCTTCAAGTACAATTGTGGATTTTTCCATTCCTCCTTTTTTTGTTTATTTTTTCCTATTTTGCTTACATATATTTTGTAGGTATGTAATTAGCTGCCTATACATTTAGTATTGTTAGGTCTTCCTGCCTGCTGAATTGACCCATTTGCTATTTTGAAAAGTCCCCCATCAACTCTGATAATTCTCTTTGACTTAAAGTCTATTCTAGCCAATATTTATATAGAGAGATATAGTGTTTTTTCCATTCATTTACTTTGATAAAGGTAAATATATATTTTTATTTGGATCTTATTTTATACTGATAAGTTGTCTTTTAACTAGTGTTTTTAATCAATATTTAATGTTATAAATTGCATAGTTGAGTTTAAATACATTCTGCTATTTTTTATTCTTTTTGCCCATGTATTCTTAGCTTCTTTCTTCTTTTCTTGCTTTCTTTTGTGTTAACCAAGAATTTTTTTGGAATTCCATTTTACATCTTCTACTGGCTTTTTAGTTCCAACTTTTTGCACTTTTAATTAGCTACTCCAAAGATTACAACATGCATCTTTAACTAACGGGAATCTACATCAACTTAGTATTTTATCACTTCACGAATAATGTAAGAACCCAGCAACAGCATGTTTCTGTTTATTCTCTCCTCTTTCATTTTGTGCTGTTGGGTGCTGCATTTTACCTCTATAAATGTTATGCACAATGCAATCATCATTATTTGTGTCTCTTTCTATAGTTAACTTATTTAAAAAGTTTTAAAAATATTTGTATATTTACCCAAATATTTACTCTTTCTTCCTGTAGTCCTATGGTTTTATCTAAAAGATGTAATTTCAACCTAAAAACTATATATTTTTTTACTATTTCCTATAATTTTGAGTCATTTGGCAGTGAATTCTCTCATTTTAATCTTTTTAAAATGTCTTTATTTGGCTTTATTTTTCAAGGATGTCTCCAATAAATATAGAATTCTAATTTTGCAGTTATTTATCCTTGAACTTTAGAGCTAGTGTTCCATTGTAATTTCACATTTTGTAACTTTGAATTTAGAAATAAGCTTTAAGTTTTATGGTTGCTGCCTATACATACTGTGTCTTTTTTTCTCTGGCTGCTCTTAAGATTTTCTCCCCATCTCTGATTTTCAGCAATTTGACTGACGTACCCTAGGAATGGCTTTCTTTGTACTTACCCTACTTGGAGTTTCCTGAACTTCTTGAATAAGTATATTGAAGTCTTACTATCAATTTCAAAGGAATTCTTGGTAATAATCTCTTCAAAATGGCTCCTGACCCGTTCTTTAATCTCTTCTCCTTTTTGGTCTCTAATTATACATATGTTAGTTGACTTAACAATGTTGCATATGTCTCTCACACTCTGTCCTATTGTTTTTTTTGTTGTTGTTGTTTGTTTGTTTGTTGTCTTTTTGCCTTATCTAGGGCAGCACCTGCAGCATATGGAGGTTCCCAGGCTAGGGGTCTAACAGGAGCTGTAGCCGCCAGCCTTCGCCACAACCACAGCCACGTGGGATCCGAGCCGCTTCTGCAACCTACACCACAGCTCACGGCAACGCTGGATCCTTAACCCACTGAGCAAGGCCAGAGATCAAACCCACAACCTCATAGTTTCTAGTCATATTCGTTAACCACTGAGCCACGATGGAAACTCCTCTGTCCTATTGTTTTATGGTGGTTTTCTCTTTGCACTTCGGAGTGAATAATTTGTTTGCCTCACAAAGCATTTCTTCTGCTACATTCAGCTGTTATAATAAGTCTATCCAATTGGTTCTTCATTTCAGATGTTGTAATCTTCTCCTACAGAATATCCATGAGTTTTTTTTATTTCAATACTCTTTTGAATTTTTCCATCATTCCTCCATTTTCCATCTTTTTTATTTTCTACCATATATGTATAATAGTTATTTCAAATTACTTTTCTGTTTATTACATCTGTATGATGTGTGTTTCTGCTTCCAGTAAATTTTTTTGCTTCCATTATATGGGTTATATTTTTCTGCAACTTTCTATATCTCATAATTTTGAGTATATTTATATGCCACAAATTCTAATATTATAAAATGTTAAATACTTTATTATATATTTTCCCCAAGAAGGTATCTCCTTTTTTTCATAAGGCAGATAGTGTGAGAGGCTGATCACTTAGATTTAATTGGGAACTGAGCTGTGTTGAATATGTTTTGTGGCTTTATTTATCATCCTTTTATTTCCTGTTAAAATATCTTGAGGATAAGAACATTCTTATATTTATCATTGGTTCCTTTTGCCAGAAGAAATCTCTCCCAAGCATTATGATTCTGTGGGAGAATTTGTATTTGCCTTTCTAGCTTAGACCCCCAGCTTCTCAGCTCAGAAAAGTCCTCAAGGGAAAACTGTATGGTGAGGAGTGGGGGTATTACGGAGCTTAGGATTCCTAGTGCTCCAGTAGGTCACATTGACCTCTATACTCATTAAAATAGTGCTCGTTTCTTTTTACATATAATCTCTCAGCTAAGAGGAGTCTCACCTTCTTCTCATATATGCCACTTTTGCCAAGTATGATAAATGCAACCAGCAAAAAAAGCAATAGGTACTGAGTCACTTAACCAGGAAAAACAGTTTTGCTGAAACTTTCTACATTCTAGCTAGAAGTGGACCTAGTTTACTTGTAATGAAAATATAATTTTAATAATTCAAAACAAATATGGACACTGTAAAAGCATATAAATATGTATATGGATGTGTATGTACACATACCCCCCATCTGCCCACTTGTCTCAGAGACTCACAAAAGATTAATGTTCCTTATTTAGAAAATATGGGAAGAATAGGCAATTAATAGAATGGCTATCGTGAATGCTAATTTGTGCACCAAGTCCTAGTCAAATCTGTAAAATTTATAAATGTAAATTAAGTAAAGAAAAATTTTCTTTACATTGTTTAAGAAACTCATTACTGCTGCTCTTTCTACCCCCATAAATAATAAAGAAAAATAATAAATATCAAACTCTTACTGATTATAGGAAATGATGGAGTTTCAGTTGCATTCCTAACTTTTGAAGTTGTGATCATGGACAGCCATGTTCTCCTATAATCAGGGGCTTGCTGCTATGGTCAGAGACAAAACACTACACTGGACCTCAGCTTTAGAGTCAAGTATCAGCATGGCAATACTGTTCCTCCATTCTGTGGCACCAAGTAGTATTTTTATCTCTAGGTCTTTTCCTAAAAAATGGAATTGATCATGTTCACCATGAATTTGATGCTTGCAAAGAATATAACCTATCTTAGAGGTAGAGTTTTCACTAGTACTACTAAAAAAAAAAAAAAAAGACCCCATTAAAAAACTTGTTTAACAATCAAATCTAAAATTTCAAGTTCAATGTATGGATACCAATATTTTTTACAAAGTTATTCCAAGTACGTCAAGAACATTTAATTAGTTGCACAAAGGCATGAGTATAGCTAAATTTACTATAATAAAGAGAACTTCTTGAACAGCTATTGACTTAGGGATACTGACAGACAAAATTTCAGAATTACCGTAAGTAAAATCTTGACTTTCTTATAAAACTGGGAAAGTAGTATTTTATTTACTTTCTTTCTTAAGATTTGTGTGTGCATATGTGTCTGGGTCTGTGTCTATGTGTACATATACACATATATTTCCAGAACAACTCCGTTTCCTCAAGTAGTTAACATTGATGAATGATCACTTTCATTAGAGTCCTGCTAGGGCATTTCTTTTCAAAGCACAGGACTTTCATTCTTTGGATCTCTATTCCAAATAAGATCTTTTTTTCTTATATCTGTGACAGAAATTATGTTTTTCATCTTATTTTAAAAGAAAACTTTTCCTTTGGATCTTCATTACATTAGATTCAATGTCCAGGAAAGGTAGAGCTAAGGTGGAAGTTTAATATTCTTTCTTTTTTCAGGGGAGAATTATGCAAGTTGTCATTTTCATTCAGAAATTTTAAATAACCACTTTCACCAAGGTTTTTTAAACTCCTAAGTTTGTTTGGATAGGAACTCAGCACAAAATATAATACAAAAATAACTCATTTCTAAATGTGTGCTGAAGATCTGGCTAGGAAAAGAGATTCTTTTATTAAGTTTAACATCCTGGCAATTCAAAAATCAAACATATGACTCAAAACAGAAAAGAAATTCTTCTAAAATATACTTTGGTTTAAATTCCCATTATTTCCCATGAAGCATTTTAGAGAATAGAAATATTAACTTAATATTTGAAAGATAAAATAATAATTGTTGGTTGTCAAATGCCATATGACGAAATGAGATGAAGAGAAAGTTCACAATTCAATCTGTCATATAAGTTCACTTTTTGCCACAAATAGGTTTACAATTTGATTGTCAATATAGTCTCTTTGGACTGTATCAAAAATAATATTAAATAACAACATGTGAAATTTCATTTTTGCACTGTATTTTATACTCTGTATTTAAATTTATTTGTATTTAAATTGACTATGAAAATTAACAAAAATATTGACTTGCTGACCAAAAAAAAAAAGTACATTCCACTCTTGCTTCTTAATCCAAACGATTAAGTTGCACTGCAAAAGAAACATCAACATATTCACGTTTTAAATTCTAAGACACGATTCTCAAAATATAACTACAGTCATTTAATGATGATAATATGCCACTAAGTAGATACTTTAACTTAGACTATTAAAGGTAATCTCAGAGAGAAATTATGTTTCTTTTCCTCATAACTCATGGAGAACCTTGCTTTACTATTTAAGCTTTCTAAAATGTTGAATATATGGTGCAATAAATGAGTACTTTCTCAAAAAATGCAATCAAAGTGGCATAAGAATTGAAAAAGATCGTACCACTGGTCAATACAGAAGAAATATTTTTCTCTGATCGTGATCCCAGGAAATTTTTGTCATGATGTCTAACTACTTCCTATGATGTTAGCCTATTTCAGTAAATTCCAGAACCGTGTTGCCCAAAACTGTGTTGCCAATTATATAATTTTATTTCATGCCAACTGCATCATATAGTTTAATTCTATACCACTTCTTAACATTACAAACCTATAATCATTCCACACAAACATGGCTAGTGGAAATTATACTAGCAGTGCCCGTGGCATGTGGGAGTTCCCAGGCCAAGGACTGAAACCACACCACAGCAGAAGCTAGAGCCACAGCAGTGACAACACCGGATCTTTAACCCACTAGGCTACCAGGGAACTCCCCCACTTAATTTCTTAATGTATTTTTCATTATCTGTAAATAAGAGGGATTGTTGAGCTAAAAACTATCTACGAGAAAGGGCCCCTCTGACTCTACCTGTAGAAATGTATGTGTTATCCTGTCACTGGCAGGATATTCCAAATATTTTTTTACTTTTGGTACAGCTCCCAGTACCATGGTTTCTATTTCAGCATTTCTATGTCTTCATAAACTCTAAGTTTGTCTGAATGCAAGCTTGACACTGATACTCACTCCAAAAATCTTCTTCTACCAAACATTTGGTGATTTAGGAAGTTTTGCTAACTTTGGGAGGAAGGGCACATAGTACAGTCATCCTGCAGCCATTCTTTCTAACAATCACATTTCCCCACTGGCTCTCTCCCCAAAGAAAGAAGCACATCTTCTCCCTCCTCACGAGTCTCCACCCCTCAACTCTAATATCTCATGAAACATTTCTCCCCTCATCCGAAACCCTCTTTGTTTGACTCTGCAACTCTAAGGGCTTATTTTAAAGCATTTATTTCCAAAGAGAATGCAGTTCACTTCCTAAGAGGAATTATCGAAATGAACTGTTTTTTCTATTTTATTATTGTTTGTTTTGACATGAAACATCCTTCCAAAATAACCCTAGTTTTAATTTTTAGGGACTTTGTAAAATAATAATAATGATAAGCTCTTCTTTCTTGCACTCATGATTTTGTTAAAATCTGATCATTTCTCCTCTCAATCTTCATTTTTCTAACCTCTATTTTTTCTTTAATATGATTAAGAAAATTTCTCTTAGCTCTTATTTTCAGGATTGAAGTTTTATTAAATGATTTAATGCAGTTATGAGAATCAACACAGCATTTGATCATTATGATTCCTGTTGCTTTAGAGAAAACATGCTCCTAAATCCTTCCTAAATATGTCCAATACCTATAAATAGAAGTAGGAAGATATCACCTACCTTAATCAGGACTAAAGATCAGTACCTTTCTAAGTCAGTACTGTGAAGCAAAGATGCCACAAAATTAAAATCAGGTCACATAGTTCAAGATTTGCAAATTAAGACAAATATTATATTCTGCAGCCTATTTAGCACATTTTATTTTTGTAAATGATTTTTTGAGAACCTAACACTGGCCAGGAAAAACTATTTCATGAAATGAATATGTATTTCAAAGTAAAACATGCAATAAACTTCACTTTGAGCAGAATATAATCTAAAAAGGATGTACATTGAAATATAAATTATTTGATGGGATTAAAAAGCCACAATTCATTGTCTTAGGCAAAGATGGTTTGCAGTATGCACCCTCAATATCACCATACAAATACAATGCCTTTTTCTGCTCAGAAACAAACAGGTATAAATTCACAATATAAAGATCACACAGGCATCTATAAAAGATTTTAAGCTGTTATTCCAAAGCTGCTCTACTAGATATAGACTGAAAGAATGCATTATTAAAAGAGGGATCAAAACAGGCTGCAATTATGCCCAGTTAATCCCCTCAAAACAGTGTGGTATTTCTTTACCAAAGTAATTATTTGCACAGGAGAGAAAATAACAACCATATAGAACAAATTAAAACTTTACCTTCAGATGCTACCTCAATTGTTATGCAGATTTGACTCTCTGCATTCAATGACCAGCAAGAGAACCAAATAATAAGATTTTTCTTCTCTAAAATAAAAATATTTTAATATTATTTAAACCCCAGATAGTTGAAAATGGTTAGAAATGTCACATATTTCCTCTTTTGTATTACTGTATACTTTTGAGCACACTCAAAGAATGTCTTTAAATACCCATGTATTGAAAAGGTGAGCAAATACATCAAGCATTCTTAGAATTTCTGTAGGCTGCACCTGAATGCATGTGCAAACACACATCAAATGACCACTGCCGTGTACAAACTGCTTGTTTAGGCTTTTTTAAATACGATGATCACATGTTTAAATGTCATGCTGGGATTTAGTTAACTAAGGTGGCAGGTTCTTAAGATGGAGAATTTATTATGTTGAAATTTTCCTAATGCAAGAATGAAAAGGAAAAAAATATGTCAGCTTTTATTTATCTCCTATATAAATACAAGCAATTTACTTCTTCCCCAAAATACAGGCAGATTAGATGAGTTAGACAGTAGTCAATTCATTTTGCATAGGAATGGCTCATTAAAAAAAAAAAAAAGGCCTTGCATTTGTATTAAGCTCTGATTGGACAGAGCACAAAATGAATTTACAGTGTCACTCAGAGATGTAGCAGGACTAATGAGGGAGGAATGGTGCAGCGCAGGGTGGGTAAATCTGGGGTGTGTTCATTCATTCCTTCAGCTGGTCCCGCTCAGGAAAGTGAGGTGTCCCTCATTTACATGTGTCCCAGGGGCATTCTTTAATATTTTAATAAATAACAACATCAGCCCAACAAGAAATTAATGAATAGTATCATTAATAATGAGCTGGAGTCTTGTAGTGATAGGACAGATATTAAATTGAACCACTGTGGTGCTATCTCTAGAGACTTGGGATATTTCCAGTGGCAAACAAGGCGTCTGAATGAAGCAACCACTGCTCTGTGCCAACAGCTTTTACAACAGGTTGGGAGTAATAAAAGAGGATTTTCTGCACGATAAAGTTAAGCCCTAGAAAATCTGCTGGTGTAGATCGGTGTGAAAAGTACTGCCAAACGTGATCCTTAATTAAACTTTAATTAAGATAAAGCTTTTATTTTTTTTCTCGTCCAAGAAAAGTAGCAGCCAAATGGGCCCTGGATATTTTCTACCAAAATCTAACCTAAAATCATTTTGTAATATTCCACAAAAATTACGTTCAAATAATATTAAGGTGTTGATGTAAATCCACCAAATGAGAATTTTATTAGGAATAATTGAAATGGCATAATTGCCCAGCAAAGTAGTAAGAACATGTGTGCATATCTGGAGTTGTATGAACAATGAAGGGGTTCCCTAACTCAGTTTTTTACTTTCTACTATTTTCACATTTGAACCCACTTTAAGATTTTGCAATTTTGTCTCGCAATATTGAGAATATTTTTACATTGAAAACAATGATATGGATTATATAAGTTTTCGTTTAATCTTGCCTTTCAGATTATATTCTGAATATATAAAATCACTCATAAAGTTAATAATTCTCATCAATTAAAAAAACTGAATTCTTAATTTTAATTTTCATTCCTCTAGCTACATCGCATACTGCTGCTAGTTCTGTTTATGTTAATAATTTTCTTCCTAAATTTTTTTAAACTGAGGTTGTATAATTTGGTTCTTCTCAGCAAAACTGTAACTGCACAAAGATGTTATGCTGACAACCAAATATAATATTTGGAATAATATCAATAACTTTTTTATTCAACTATTTTACTCAGAGCATTGATGCTTATTATAAAGTTCTATTGCCTACCAACTTAATTTTTTCTATTCCATAAAATCTGAAAATATGTGATTTAACAATTAGCTTTATGGAAACATTTCTTTTTATCACAAAAATCTACATTTGATATTTTAATAGAAGGAAAGGTAGTTGCAAAGTATACACATTGCTGCAACACTATGCTTTTTATACACATGCAATTATACACTTTATTACATGGTGACAGATTTTTAAAGTTTGCCTCTTTAGTAGACGACTTTCAAATTTATAAAAATTCTGATATTAAGTGGTTCAATATCATATGTTAGTTTTATTATATCTTTGTAGTTTACGTCTGAATTTTTATATAATAAAAAAATGATACCTACTACTTATTCAAGGAGAGGTTTCCAGATAGCGCAAAGCCTTATTCTATAACTAGGAAAAAGACAAATTCTATTATTAGGATGTCAATAATGGGTATCCACGTGTTTAAACACCCTTTATGTGGACTTTGCCCAGCATAGCCATGATGCAATATAAAACTAATGTCAGCCTCCCCTAAGAAAACTTCTGTAAAGCGCATTCATATTTTCGCTCTGACCATCTTCATTGTTCTTCTTTTCACTACTGTGTCCACACAATCTCTAGTAAAGTTTAAGAAATAAACATCCCTCCAGTTCTGAACAGTGACAATTGGAAAGGATAAACTAATTATCTCTAATGGGAGATATAATTTAATTAAAAATATAATATAATTAAAAATAGTCTCAGGAGTCCCCATTGTGGCTCAGTGGTAACAAACCCAACTAGAACCTATGAGGATGCAGGTTCAATCCCTGGCCTCACTCATTGGGTTAAGGATCTAGTGTTGCCTCGAGCTGTGCTATAGGTTGCAGACACGGCTCAGATCTAGCACTGTGCTGGCTGTGGAGTAGGCTGGCAGCTGCAGCTCCAATTTTACCCCTAACCTGAAACTTCCATATGCCATGAGTGCAGCCCTAAAAAGCGAAGAAAAAAAAAAGGTAGTCTCAGACTGATGGAGCAGTTTGACTTAGAAAAGAATGACAGTTCTAAGGCGCTAAGGTGGTAAGTAGGTAGAATACCTGGTTAGTTCTCTCTGACATGCTTGAAAATAGTGGACCATTTGCTGAGAGGAAGGTGAGTGAATGAGGTGAGATGAAGATCTAGGGCTCTTAAATTCACAAAAAGATTTTTATTCATGGCCTTATGTAACACATTATTTGATTCTAAATCAAATTAATTGTATCTCCTTTTTACAACATGCATACACAGATCTTAAGTCAAACATTTATATTAGTTCTTCCTTAGTTTGAAAACTCACAAATTATATGATTTTTGCCCGAGGAAGCTTAGCATTTCAAATTGAATTCCATCAAGGATGAATTTTTTACCTCAAATATGAATTAATCTATAGTTTATTAAGGGCAAAAAATTACAACTGCATTGTATTTGGTGTCATTATGTTTGCAATAAAATAGTGTCACAGTTGTCATAACAGTAGACAAAAGTATAATCTAACCATGCAGCTGAGACCCTATAATTTATATCATATCATATATATTAGAGAATATAATCATAGCATATATGTATTATTTGTAGTCTCCATCTTGATTCATATTTACTGGATCATAATTGGATTTTCATGTAAAACTCTGAGTACAAAGATGTTCACCAGAGAATTATTTATCATAGAAGAAAATCGGAACTATTCACAAATTACAATAGGGAGCTATTATGTAAAATATGCAGTGGACCCTCAAGTAGCAATTTATTTGAAAAAAATTAAAAACTGATTTAATAAAATTATAAATACATGTGCTATAAGGTAAAGTTTCAAAATTAAATTTAAAACTATTCTAAATGAAAACAGGAAGAAAAGACATGTATAAGATCATGGAAGCATTGTTCAAAATAGCAAAAAGTTAGAAATTTAAATACTCATCAGAGGAGAATGGATTTATAAATTTGTATATTCCCATACTGGAATATATATATAGAAGCCAAAATGACTTAACTATAGTGGCATATAACAATATAGTTGGATCTGAAAACCTATTTAATAAGAAAAGGTTTAAATAATTAGGTTTGGCATGATACACTTTGTATGATTCTAAAGATAGTACAAACATACACCATCACACAAATGCAACAAACATATACAAAAAGGAGAGCAGAGGACTTATAAATACGGGATTTGGGGTGATAGGATAAAGAAGAGCTCTTAGGTGATGGCTTTTTATAAAACACCAAGCTGAATAAATAGTAGATTCATGTGTTTTTATAACTTAATGCAGATAGATTGATGATGATGGTTGTGAAGAAGAAGAATGCAGATAAAATAGATGATATATAGATGGATGATTGATACATATAGAGAGAGAAAAATATGAGTGTTAAATTAATAGGATATCATTAATGAAGATTATGAGTCATCCATTTCTATGTGCCTAAATCCTGAGACATAAAGTGAAGGGGAAAAATGCACTGTTTTAGTGGTTAGAAGCATAAAAATTTCAACCAGACAGACTTAGATTTGAGTTCCAACTTAACCACTTACTAGTGTTTGAACAGAAGAAGAATTGTATAAACACTTTAAGCCCTAGGCTCTTCATACATGAACTAACAGTATCCTGCACACTGCTGTACAGCACATCATATATAGAGCACTTGCCAAGATGCCTAGAATATAGTGTACACTCACAATAAATGCTAAGATCACTAAATATATATGGGAATATACATAATCGAATATATATATATATATAACTTCATATATATTACATAAAATTATATATAATTTAAATAAAACAAGCATAAAGAAAGGCTAAAATAAAATATTTCAAATCTTGATTCTGGCTGTTTCTAAACACCATGACAAGAAATTAGTTTTGTTTTCCTGTTCAATAAATGCTAATTTTTCTATAATAAATAGGCTTTATACAAGTCTGAAAACAGAGCCTCTCTCCCAGTAGAACTAAACATAGGACGTGAGGCTGGAGTAGGACATTATAAGGTAGTTATACCAAGAGTCAAATGAGTGGGGAAAGCAGTCACACTACAGACAACAGAGGGATGCTCAATTTCCTGATATGAGCAGCGAAGAAATAGTCACAGAGATGAGTTTTGGAGAAAGAGTATAAATCAACCAAAGAAAATAAGGAGGCCTTGCATCCCAGGCAGACACAGTGATGTGGAAAAATAGCATAAGATATAATACACTTTCACATTTTTAAAATTCTGAGTAAATCATTTCGTTAAGAAAATACTTTTGTAGGAAGAGAAAATGGATACAGGATAAATAGCAAATAACATGTTGTAGTAAGTCTTAATTTCCAAAGGCAATAGTTTGTATTTTGCCTTGTATGCCTGGGAACTATGGAAGATTACTGAGCTAACTTATATAGAATATTAGAAAGATTAAACTCTTAAAGCATATTGTATTAGTTTGGGCTTTTCCATAAGCAAATGATGAGACTAATCTTTGGACGAAATCTCGAGAAGCACAAATGAAGGAGAAAGGAAGTAGCACAGGGAAGGGAGAAAAGCATTAAAGGTGCACTTGTGAGTAGATCATCACTATAGGCGACTGAGGCTCAGTATCACTTGGACCCTGTGAGAAATCATGTGGAACACATCTCAAAATCATCCCCTGCAGAGAAGGGAAGACCACGGCATTTACTCATCCACTCTTATCCTTTATCGGTTGAAGGCTGCCCCTGAAGATATTTTCAGAGTGCCCCATCTGTGAGCAAGCAAGCTTCTGGGATGGTCCAGAAAGTCCTCAGGTAGATATGGAGAGAGCCACAGACACATAAGCAATGGCTAAAACAGTGTACCACCTATAATGATGAATTCAGGAAGATCAAGGGGAAATGGGACCAGACATTACCAACAAACATATTGAAAAGGAGGAAATTTGGGAGAAGAGAAAACATTTAAGATAATGCTAAAACAGGAGTTACCTTGTGGCTCAGTGGGTTAAGGATCTGGCATTGTCCCTGCTGTGGCTCTGGTTACAGCTATGGCATGAGTTCGGTCCCTGGCCCAGGAATTTCCACATGTCATGGGAGCAGCCAAAAAACAACAACAACAACAACAAAAAGACAATGTCAAACATTTGGAAAGCTGTACTGAAAGTCTCTTTAAATGAGCAGATTCTGTGCTTTAAAATTCCATTTTAACATCTATTTTAAGAAAAGAAAATGTAAATAAAATGGTGCAGGACATGCTAATTAGAGCACTATTTATATTGCTTAATTTGGATTGGAGGCAATTTCTGCCCAAAGATGTTGATGTGATGATGCTAGTGGTAATAAATGAAGGGGATTGTCAAAGACAATATAATAATAATAAAATAATAATAAAAATAGCTAACATTCATTGAGCAATGGGAAGACATTAGACATGACTCAGGTGTTCCAAAATTATTAACTCATTTGTTTCTTATAACAATCCTGCAATATGTTTCCCCATTTTATGAAAAAAGAAACTGGCACAATTGCTTCTAAAACCTTCTAAAATTTCTATAAAATTGTAAAGTTATTAAGAAGCAAAGAACTATAAAACTCAGAAAATTCTGACTATAAATGACAGAATATTATAAAACAATGAAAAGGAGATTTACAAAGAAATTATGGTCACTTGAAAAATATTTATGTTAAATAAAACTACAGTGTATAAAATTGTGTATACAGAGATGTGAGTTTAAATTTTAGCAACATTTTGAACTGAGCCGATGTATTTTTTTCTCTCCACCTACAGGTACAGAGATATGATGACAATTACATAATATCTTAAAAAGAAGTAGAAAGAGAAATTCCTGCGTGCCAAAGAGAAAATGAAGCTTAAAGCAGAATGATACTACTACTGGTCAGTGTCGCAGAAGCCTAGGTAAAACTGCTCAAACATTTAGGAGTTCTGTATATATTTATATAATATATTTAAGGGAATGTAGTTTAAATCATCCATAAAAGTTTGAGAAAAACAAAAATGAAAATAAAAACAATAACTCTACCAGATGAGGGAAGACTCAGGCCTTACCTATGTCCCAAACTTCTAGGCAGAAAAATAAAAAGCCATCTGTGAGGAAGAGTCAAAAGCACAGGCTTGTAATAAACCTGAACATGAAGTCAAAAGTCTACCTGCATTTATTCATTCAACAAACATTTATAATGTAAAATAAAACAATAATAATAATGATAACTCACATTTGGTGGAATTAAAAATAAGATGAAACTAAAATACAAGGTGATAGTATAATGGAAATGAAAATGTGAGGTAGATGTTTTAGTTAAATTATGATGGCTATCACAAGGTATCTAGAGGACAGTCATGTTCTTAAAAAGTACGATAAAGTATGCTAACTAAAATGCAAGGGTCATCACTAAAAGGAAAAAAAAAAAGAATGAAAGAATAACCCAAAATAGTGAAGGGAAAAGGCTTGGAGCATGGGTAGCAAAAAAATTTAATGCAATAAAAAGGCAATAGAGGAAAATAAAGAAAAAATATTGCAAATAAAACTCACAAAACCACAACTCATATATGAGTTATCCTAATAAACATATAAAGATAAAAATTAACTTTTCAGACAAAGTTTCTAAGATTGGATTTTAAAAATCTGTCCAATGCTTTTCATAAGAGAAATACCTAACACCAGGAAATACTAACCCAAAGCAGCCGGTATACAATATTAGCATCAAACAAATTAGGCTATAAGGCAAAAGCAATTTAGGGAAATGGGAGCTCATTCAACTGTAGTAAAGGTAACAGTTCATCAGGAAGACATAATAATGCTAAACCTGTTTGAGCCTAAAAACATGGCCTCTTACATAAACACGTGTAAGAAAAAACGTATTAAAAGAATTTGAAACATACATAATCAATCACAGTGGGAGATATTTAACTTACCACTTTTAGGAAAACACTGGATAAGCAGAAAAAGCTGTGTAAAGTTTTACATATTAAAATAACTAAGTTATCATTACAGAGGATACTAGTGAGAGTGGCAAAAATTCTGGGACCATCACTTATGTTTTTAAAGAAATCAGGATGTAGCTCAGGGATTTGATGTGTCAAAAAAAACAATAAAGTCTCAACTGCAGTACCTTCTATCCTTCTATATATTTAATACTTCCATATGTTTTCAAAATGCGTTTGGAGTCCTCATCTTAGCTAATTGTTCATTGGATGGTTCTCACATAACAGTATAGATTAGAAGTACTTCATGAAGATATTTCATTAATTCTGGTTTGTCCAATATCAAAAATAAGGATAAGGTAATGAAATTTTTCTGACTCAATTTAACTATACTAAGTTTGTTGTAAAATCTCTTTGTTAAATCAAGGAACAAGATAATGTTATATATTACTGATTTTTTTAATAACTGTATGAATGTATGCATTTTTAAAATGCACACTTTTGAAAGTATATTGATGTATATGGTAGTAAATATAGTAGCATTTACATGTGCCATATGTATACGGATTATCTCAAGAAGGATACACAAGAAGCTGGCAGGACTGATTTGGGGAAGACACTAGCTCTCTGTGAGATTAACTGAAGAGGGAGGCTAGTGTTCACATCACACCTTGTGTTCATTTTAAACCACATGAATGTTTTGTTTATTCAAATAAATCAAATTTACTTTCAAAAACTACCTATCAAATGAAATGCTAGTGACAGTAAATCCTTTGTATAATTTAATATTCTTTTCTGAAAAAAAAATAATGCAAAGGCATATACAATAGGTTGTCAAGGATGAAAAAAATATGCACAAAAAGAACTTTATGAAATTATGCTACCAGTAATATACTCTGGATGGTAAAATCTGGATTTTACTAATTTAATTTTTTCTGAATGTTTAAGTACTACATATTGGACACATAATTTATTAAAAATCAAGGATAGAAACTTTTTAAATAACATTTTAAACATGAACTTATGTGGAGTTGCTGCTGTAGCACAGTAAGTTGAGGATCTGGCATTGTTTCCTCTGTGCTGTAGGCTGCAGCTGTGACTCGGATTTGATTCCTAGTCTGGGAACTTCCATATGTCACAGATGTGGAAAAATATAAAAAACAGAATTAGAAAAGACTCATAGAAAAGAGGCTTTGAAATAAGTTTAAAGAGGAATTTTTAACAGATTGGATATTGGCAGTTAAGAAAAAAAAGGGGTGAGGGCTTGAGGAATTTTGAAGTTTGACCTGATAAAAATAGTAGTTGTTAATAGACACAGGGAAATTACAGAGAAAAATATTTGAATTTAAAGTGATGACAAGAAATGAAATAGAAATGTGTGGCAACTTTTTAAAAAGTTTTAAGAATTTTTTTTTTCCTTTTAGGGCCACACCTGTAGCACAGGCATTGAATTGAAGCTGCAGCTTCCAGCCTATGCCACAGCCACAGCAGGATCCAAGCCATGTCTGTGACCTACACCACAGCTCAAGGCAATGCCAGGTCATTAACCCACAGTTTGAGGCCAGGAATCGAACCCACATCCTCATGGATACTAGTCAGGTTCACTACCACTGAGCCACAATAGGAATTCCAAGAATGAATTCTTAAACACAACTTCCAAAAAGAGCAATGAGTTGTTTTTTGGATTTCAAAGCTTTTTGTTAACTGGCACTATCCAACTGCTATAGGTTTAAATACAAGACAACAATAACCTAACATTAAAAATATTGAAATAAATGGCAAGTTACAAATTGATTACATATTACCTAATCCACACTGTGAAGAAAAAATATAGTTATTATAAGGTCTACTTTACGAATGAGGGAATAGATTCATGAAGTTATTAGTAGTTTGCCCTAGAGATAGTATTTAGGTTTTCTGCCTCTCTATCCAGAACTGTGGGTGATGGCCATATGAACTCAGACAAATTCAACTAAACAAAATAAGATACTTCCTAAATGACTGATAGATGCAGGGATATTTTAACCTCTGCGAATTATTATTTTTATCTTTAAAATAAAATTTTTATTTCAGCAATTCTATCTTTGATTTTTCCTCTCCTGTTTCAAAATATAGGTTTAATTCTTACATATTTTTATTACTTTATTTAATTTGATTATTTTGAAAATATTGTGAAAATTTTAGGACAAAAATATGAGGTATTTGGCAATTTTAAAAATGGAAGGCCTGAATAGATGTTTTTTCAAAGACATACAGATGGCTAAGAGGCATGGGAAAAGATGCTCAGGAATGCTAATCATTACAGAAATGCAAATTAAAACCACAATGAGATATCACCTCACACCTGTCAGAATATCTATCATCAAAAAGACCACAAATAACAAAGGTAGTGAGGATGTGGAGAAAAGGGAATCCTTATACAATGTTGGTGAGAAGGTAAATTAGTGCAGTGGCTATGGAAAACAGTATGGAGGTTCCTCAAAAAATTAAAAATAGAACTATTATGTGATCCAGCAATTCTACTCCTCAGCATATATCCAAAGAAAGCGGAAACACTAATTTAAAAAGATACACACACCCCAATGTTCATAGCAACATTATTTACAATAGCCAAAATATGGAAGTAATCTAAGTGTCCATCAACAAACAAATGGATAAAAAAAACTCACATACACATACATATATATGATGGAATATTACTCGGCCATAAACATGTAATTTTGCCATTTGCAACAACAAGGATAGACCTAGAGCATATTATGCTTAGTGAAATAAGTCAGAGAAAGACAAGTACTGTATATTATCAACTGCATGTGGAATTTTTTTTTTTTGTCTTTCTAGGGCTGCACCCATAGCATATGCAGGCTTCCAGGCTAGGGGTCCAATCAGAGCTATAGCCGCTGACCTATGCCAGAGCCACAGCAATGCAGGATCTGAGCCGTGTCTGTGACCTACACCACATCTCATGGCAACATCGGAACCTTAACCCACTGAGAAAGGCCAGGGATCAAACCCGCATCATCATGGATGCTAGTCCGGTTCATTAACGCTGAGCCACAACAGGAACTCCAAGTATGCGGAATATTTTTAAAAAATAAAACAAACTAGTAAATATAACAAAAAAGAAACAGACTCACAGTTACAGAACAAACTGGAGTTCTCTTGTGGCTCAGCGGGTTAAGAATCCAACACTGTCACTGTAGAAGCTCAGGTTCCCTGACCTGGGAAATTCTGTTTGCCACAGTCACAGCCAACAAAACATGAAAATAGACATGGAACAGACTAGTTGTTGGGGGAGGAGGGGCAATTTTGGAGAAGGGGATTAAGGGGTACAAACTACTATGTACAAAGTATATAAATTGCAAGGATACATTGTACAGCACAGGGATTAAAGTTAATATTATATAATAACTATAAATGGAATATAATCTCTAAAAATTGTGTCTCACTATATTTTGCACCTGAAACTAATTTCATATGTAAATCAATCACACCTCAATAAAAGTAAATTAAAAGTTAAAATATGGAGCATTTGGAAGGCAATTATTTTATGTGTTATTATTTTACAAGTTATTGCCATGAGCATAGTATCAACATTCTTGGAATAGAATCATTAACTCTTATGTGAGTTATTCAGAGTAGCAAAATATGAAGCAGTAGGTACATAGTTTTGTGCATTTTATATGTTTTCTCTTCCTTCTATTTCCGAAACTACTAGTATTTAATTAAGAGTTCTGACCTCTGTTTATAATATTGTAGACTGTAAACATAAAGTGGAAACCAAACACCATTATTTCTAAAAGAATTAAAGATAAAAAGGTACATTTATAAACAGTGATAAAACTTCTCAGTATTATCAGTGCACCAGGGCTCTTGTTACCAGTTCTCCTTATATTAATAGATCAGTTAAAGAGGCAACATTCAAAAAGCATCTAATGGTTTTAATTTCAGAATATTGTCACAGGGATCTCTGAAGGTTATCCTTGGTTATGGGTGATAAAAAGACATCAAATATACAAAAGAAATGCTTAGTTTAGACAGCCCATTGTCTACCATTTGGGTGACTACGACTTCTTGAAATTTTGAGTAAAAACTTCTCACCTTCTGCTATGGTCTGAATGTTTGTGTCCCCCCCCCCATTCATATGTTAAAATCCTAACTGTCAACATGATAATATTAGGGGATGGAGCCTTTGGGGAGTGATTAGGTCATGAAAAATGGGAACTGGTATCCTTGTAAAAGAGATTCCAGTGAAAGTACCATCAATGAGCCTCATTAGACAGAATCTGCCAGTATATTGATCTTAGATTTCCCAGTCATTAGAACAAGAAATAGATTTCCGTTATTTACAAATCACTGTCTCTGATATTTTGTTAGTGCAGCCCAAACAAATTAAGGCACTCTTATAAGCAGAAGTAGCATTAGTTTTGCCTTCTCAAATCAATTTTTGTTTCTGGGCATGATTATTTGCACCTTCTGACTTCACGGACTGGCTAAAGAAGAGTTTGTTAATAACGATAGATAGATTTTGAGAGAGGTTTCCACTAGATCTATGGCTTGTGCTATTTGTGCCAAGTTCTGCACCCAGAATTGTGTGTAAGCACTAATTCCACCAAGGATATAGAAATTGTGAACACTTAAAATTTCAAAATGAGGTCAGATGGCTAACTGTGCTGGCAACCGGTCATCTGCTGGCATAACTACCAAACTCCAGCAGAGTTATTTGTATTTGTGATTTGAAGTTTAAACTAACTGAGGCAACCACAACTATAAATTGAAGAAGGGGAATCAATGCTTTTAGATAGGATTCTCCATCTCTTCTTCTGTCGATTAAACAACCTCCCCGTCCTCCCGCAAATAGGATACGTATTTTATTCTGGCAATAAGTAGTGGGCAAGATATTCAACATTCTGATAAATTATGGAGTAAAGAAATTATTTTTATTGAAGTGTATTATTAATTAGGGCATAATGAAATAGTTAGGTGGCCTTTTCAATTGACAGCTAGGAGTTAAAATTCGAAAGAGCTGTTTATTATAGAATACAAATGGCATCAAGATTTCAAAGTATAGTATAAGGAAGGTACGCCTCTATACACACTTAGTGCTCTCATTTCTGCTGATTCTGCCATGCAGCTACAATGAACTAATCATCAAGTCTTTTTTGATGGCTTTCTCTTAGCTTTTCATTTCCTGTGTGGGTTAAAGATAGTGGGTATTCCTCCATTTTTCTGATATAAGTCAGTCTAGACTGGAGCGATACCATAAAAGCATAGGACTGATTTATCTAAAAAGTCACACTTTGTTTAAATGACAATAGTTTATTTTATGCCTCCAACCCAGAAAAGTAAGCCTAAAAATGGGAATTGATCCACCTATTCTTAAACCGTTTAATGAGTACGTTGAGAGAGAGTGAATGCCACTATTGTATATGCTATACTGATGCTATAACTATATTTATGTGCATGTAACTTTTATACTCATATCCACTTAAAGTTGTGTGTATCTGAGATTCTGTGTGTATATACACAACGGAGAATGCTATTTAAGTCTCTAAATGATTCTCCCTACCCTTAATCTGTATTTAATCAGGATACCATTCTGTAATGAGAAAACTGTTCATTTTAGTCTTTTATGTTTGCGATCCCAAGGTTCCTCCTTAGTGATTACATTTAGTAACTCCCCTTCGCTGTCTGAAAGCACAGGCAGTTTTTCCATAATAAAAACTGGATTAGCATGTATCAGGAAGAGATACCACCAGCTGTCACTTTGAAATCAGACCACTCAGCCCTATTTGAGATGACAATGGATAAACCAATAAGTGACGAGCAATTTTCCTATATTTCTCCAGTAAGTGGTTAATATAGGCTAACACTTTCTATAATAAAGCTATAAAAATGGTCAAAGCCAAAGAAAGTTCCATTTAACTATGATAAACCTTGTTGGCAGAAAAAAATTCACTGTGGAGCATCATGCTATTTCATTTATTCAGTTGACCTACTATAACTGTCATTAATATTTTTACTTCTCTTTTGGGATGTGCTTTCTTCTGATAATGTTCAAAGCTATATTTGTTGTGCAAAATCAAGGATACATATGTTCGAAGACAGAATCCAATATGATTAAAACTTTAAAAAATACCTCTCATCTAAGGATTTCTGCATATCATGTTGAATTCTCTGAAACCAAAATTAGTAAAGGAATTTTAATTCTCACTATGTTTAGCAAGTAGAATACTTTAGGCAGACCTCAAATATTGCTTAACACTGTTAAGCTGTTCCTGACTATAGCAAAACTAAGATAAGGGACATATGAGCAATATGTACCAATGAGAGATTTAGGAAGTACTTCTTATTGATAATGGCTATCAGTAATCAGGAAATTAGGAGAGCATGATACACTGATCATCCCGATTCAGAATAATGATTTGGGGGATTTAAATTATGACTGCTGCATTTAGAGCCTTTTAGTTATATAATTTTGTTTTCCTTTTTTTTTTGCATTAATTGCTTAAATTACAAAACAATACATTCTCTTTTCAAGCACACAAAAAGTATACATTAAGAAAAAGATAATAATCCTCTTCATTACCCTCCCTACATTCCCATCCTCTCAGCTAATTTATTTTGTCAGATTGGTAGCTGTCTTTACATTACTTTCTCCATGAATCATCATCCTCATGTTGGAGAAGAAACTTACAAAAGTTACTGACCCAATGAGCAACAGAGGCAAGATTTCAGCAAAAGCAGTCCACATCCAACACTTACATCAAAACGGTCATGCTAAAAGCCTACTTCTATTAGATTTGATGGTTGAAAAAATGAGTGGGTTGAGGAAAAGTTGAATTTGATTCCCATGTTCAGTTTTGGGCAAATGAGTTCTGTCATTAACAGATATTGGTCTCAAATGGAAGGCGGAGGTTTGGACTGTGAGTGATATAATAAGTTCACTTTGGTGAATTTAGCTACATCCTAAAGGGCATTTGAGCTTCAGGTACTATTAAGATTTCCAGTTGTGGATGTCCAGAAGTCACACCAGCAAACAAAATAGGTCTAGCCTGGATATATAGAATCAAGAGCATCAACATACAAGTAGTGCTCAGCCGTATGTGAAATCACACAAAAGATCACTTGATGGTGCCATGTGAGTTTCAAAGAACAGAAAAGTTTTTTTTTAATGTCTAAAAACAAGTAGTCAGAAATGTAAGACCAAAAAATAAAAAAAAAAAAAAATGGAGACACAGAAGCCAAGAGAGTTGAGAGTTCCAAAAAGAAGAGAGTAGGGTAGTCAAAAATGTCCATCACTTCAGAGAAGCAAATAAAGGAGAATTTAAAGAACACTGAATGTGGCAGTTGGACAATCACTCTATATTCTTGCCAGAACAATTAGTGGATATGTTAAGTAAATTGATATTGTGAAAGGAAAACACATTTCCATAAAACTAGCTAGAACAGATATTTGTGGTCCAAGGGACAAGCTGGGTCAGTATAGTTTCATTTGTATTGTTTTGAATGATTTTGTCTTAAAAGTGGAAGAAATCATTGCATATAGAGTGGGCCCTCTGCATCCACGGGCATCACATCTGCAGGTTCACCCAGCTGCAGATGATAATCAAGCCAGTTGGCATTTGGTTGACAACCACAGATAAGGAAGTGGACTCTATTCACTGTATTACATCATTTTATATAAGATACTTAAGCATCACAGATTTTGATATCCATGGGGTCTCCTGGACTCAATTCTCCATGATTACCATGGGAACGTATTTACAAGCAGTAGGAAAAGAGTCAGAGTGTAGGTGGAAAGATCAGAGAGGATAAAAATCTGTCCTGCTCATCATCTGATCACTAGTGTTTTTACAGCATCTCTTACTGACTAGGTGGTGGTCTTCCTAAACTCTCTGATCTGAAGAATAATAATACACAAGTTTTTCTTAGAAGGGTAATGTCACCCTTCAGAATTTTTATTTAATAGTGCATACCTTTTACTCTGAAAATCAAAACACTATATACGGCTGGGAATCTGAGAAAGGATCAGAGAGTCACTAATTCCACATGTTCTGGTTAATACCTTTAACCATCACTTTCCTTCGTTGGGAAGAGAGACTCTAGTTCCTACAATTTCCACCCAATCCTAAAAGTCTGCTTAAGGGCCCTGGGGTTCTGCCATGCCTTTGGACCCAGAGACCCTGGCCTCAACCCTCCTCTTTCCTTCACTCTGGGATATGATTCACATTGTGCTTATTAGGTTCAAAGACTAAGGCAGTTCAAGAGTCTTGGCAGAGCCGGTGAGACTGCCATCTGCTGCTTTGCCCCTGCTACCTGCGGCCAAGTGTTCCCAGAGATTACTAATCTCCCAAATGCTAAGAAGCTAAAGCATTTTACTATTCAAGATTATTTTTCTAGGTGCCAGAGTTTATGCCCTACATGGTGCTTGTTGAGGTTGCAGTGTGATACACACACACGCATGCACACACACACACATGCATGCATGCACACACATAAAATGTTTTCATATGTGTTAAAATGTCACATGATATATATAAATGATATTGGAAAACATGATATTCTATTGTACATAAAAGTAAAAATTTACTAGTTGAATACAAAATGGTCTAATATGTTAATAATGATACCATACTCTTGACTTTCCAATTTAAAGTTTTAACATTTAATCCTGGAGTGCTATATTAGTTTTCAGCATGAAATATTTTAGGAGGGAGAGGGCTCAATGAATAGGATCACATACACCAAAAACATTGTGCCCTTTTAATAAGAAAATAAGTGAGAGAACTGTCTAAACTCTCACTTCACTGTTTGTTTTGAATTTATGTGTAATTAAGCAGAACTTTTTGGCATCTTAAGCACTTTCACATATGACAATCTATTTTAAGAGATCAATGAACCATTCTCCAACTTTACGCTTTGTTATCTTACATTCTCCTCATGTGTGTTAGCTTTCCAGTTTACTTTTGGTTACCTTAATGCCTTTCTTTTATTAAGATGACATATATACTCTTAGTTATTTTTGCCATCATTTATAATATCCAAAAATAACAGGAATAAGGCTTTTTCCTTTGTCATTATTTCACTCAAATAAGATTAAACTTAAGTTTATAAACATGGAAAACTTTACATAGAATAGCTTATCAAAGAGGACCAAAGATTTTTTCTAAATCTTCTGTAAGTACTATAGCCCTGTACTTGACTTACTATTCCATTAACTAGTCTATTAAGATTTGATTTAAAACTGCCATAAATGAATATGGATAATATCTCATGTCTTTGTTTTATAACACAGGTGTAAGTCAGTCAGGTTCAAATTATTATTTTTATCCTTCTATTGCTAAGCAATTAAAAACATGTAAATTCGTCCTTAAAATTATCAGAGACCTGAAAAACTCTCTTTTTGATTACCCATTAGCAATTCTCTCCCTTTGTCCCTTGTTAAGAGAATTTGATTTTGCTTGGCTATGGGGTAGTCCAAGCTTTAGAGGAGCTAGGCATTTTACTGGACCCTGTGGATGAGTCTTGGTTAGTAAGAGCTGGTCATGTGGTGAATCTGATCTCCTTGACCATGGTTGTTCAAGAACGGGTCTGCAGTGGATGCAAGAATGCATGGATGAGCCTTACAGAAAGAGAGCATTTGCTAAATATTTCATAAAGACTATAGCACTGGGAACTATGCCTGGTCACTTATGATGGAGCATGATAATGTGAGAAAAAAGAACATATACATGTATGTGTGACTGGGTCACCTTGCTGTGCAGTAGAAAATTTACAGAACACTGTAAATCAGCTATCATGGAAAAACTAAAAATCATTAAAAAAATGAGTCATCAGAAGAAGCATTTTCTCATCCAGGCTTTATATTGTGTGTGTCTGTGTGTGAGAATATATACTTGGAGCTTTTGCAGCCATTTTATGACTACGACAAGATAAATCTGCAGTCAAAAGCTAACATGATGAGGTTGGCGGAGCTAAGCTATAAATCTAGACCTTTGATTGTATTACACAAAACTGAATTAACCAAACTTGAAATCTTTAGCAAAGTCAGATACAAACGTGCGGGGAATAGCATTTTTAAAAATAGTTCTGGAATAGTTGGACATTTATATATAAAAATAAATAAATAACATAAATAAAAACTTACCCTTACCACGTATCATTTACAAAAATTAATCTGAAATGGATCATAAGCTAAATGTAAAAACTAAAACTGTAAAACTAACAGAAGAAAATTAGGAAAAAATATTTGTGACCTTAGGACCATCAAATTTCCTTAGATATTATTCCAAAAGTTGGCTCCATAAAAGAAAAAAAAATGATACCTTGAACTTTACCCCAAATGAAAACTTTTAAAAAATGGGAAAACTTAAATCTAAAATATGTGAAGCCTTAAAACTCAGTGATAGACAAAAAAACCCTCACTTTAAAAATGAATAAAAATAAGCAAAAGATTTGAACAGTTTCCCAATGAATTGGAAAAAGCACATAAAAATCAGCACCATTATTTATCAGAAAAATGCACATTAAAATCACAATGAGATACTTCTGCATACCCACTTGAATGGCTAAAATCAAAACACTGCCCATACCCAAGTGTTGTTGAGAATGTGGAGCCACTGGAAGTCTGATACATTGCTTGCAGACAGGCATAAGTGTTTATAGCCATTTTACAAAACAACTTGGCAATTTCTTGTGAAATTAAATGCACACTTACTATATGACAGAGCAACCACACTACTAAATATTTCTCCAAGAGAAAACATACATATTCATACAAAAGCATGAACGCAAATATTCATAAAGCCTTTATTAATAAGACACAAAAAAAACAAGTGCTTATCAACTGGTGAAAAAATCCATATACTAGGATAGAGACCAATAATGTAAAGGAAAAAAAGCTACTGACACATATAACAATGTAGATGGATTTAAAAATACTATGTTTAATAAAAAAAAAAGACTGCATACTTTATGATTGTATTTCTAAATTCTAAAAAAGGCAAAGGTAGAAAACAGATCAATGGTTGCCAGAGGTTGGTGGTGGGCTGGCAAAAAGCAAGCCCAGTGAAATGTGTTGAGCTGATGAAAAAATCTTGTCATGATCATGTGTGGATTATCCAACCATATACATTTTTCAAAATTCACTGAATTATAAAATTAAGTTCTGTGAATTTTATTTCATGTAAACTATATATCAATAAAGTTGATTTTTTATTAAAGTGTAGTTGATTTACAATGTTTCATCAATTTCTGTTGTATATAGTTGATTTTTTTAAAGTATCTGCATTTTGCTTGTTTCTCTATCTCTGTTCACTTTTCTTTGTCACCTGCAGTCAAGAAAAAGAATACCTAATTTGTGATCCTTTGAAACTATGACCATTTTGGTGAATATAAATACTTTAAAAATATTTCATATATTTTTATTAATTTTAACTCTCTGAAAAAAACTATCTGTTCCAAGAATTATATTCCCTTGGATAAAGGCACTGGTATGGCAAGGAGCATTTTGTGTCCTGTTATAACATATAAGACATCACTGGAATTCAGAGAAAAGGATTAAATAACAGAGAATAATATATGGTCTGTCTCTTTTCACCTTATGACCCCTGAGATTATGTAAACTAGAGGGCATAAAATTGAACTAGCACTGCCCCTCATTCTGAATATACCCTCATCTCTGAAAAGATTTGAAATTGATTACCAATCATTTTTGAGTATGTGCTTTCTCTCTGTCCTTGTCTTTCTGTAGCAAACTGTGCAGTTTCATATATAAACTCCATTTTTACTTCTTACAATTAAGAAAGTTTGCAGCCTTTAAAAGTGAATTAACTACAATCTTATTCTAAAATTAAAATTAAAATGCTTTTCAGACATGGATATATTTAGTTAACTCTTTATTGCCACTTTTTTTGGCAGGCTATGAAGAAAAACAGTATTTGTACGGCATTTATAATGTTACTACAGCCAAGAAAAGTGAACAGTTTTCTGACAAGAACTCCATCCTTATGCCTCAACAAAAGAGACTTAAATAAGTCTCAATTCTTAATCTGAATTCTGAGATGATTTAGCCAAGAAAATCACATTTGGCATTTTAACACTTTCTAGCTTTACTTCTTTTCCCATTTCCACTGTGTATTTTAGCCATTTTTTCTCATAAAATTTTATTTACACGTATTTTTTATTAATATCACCATGGAAAGTTAAGTGTTTAGCAGCAACAGGCAGGTTTGAAAGACAAATGTGTATTTTGACTCCCTTTCAACTTCATACACTAACTTCAACAATTTTTTAGTTTTCTTGAACATAAAAGGATAAAAATAGCTATAAGGACAAATCTTTTAAATACGATAATCACAGATTATTCAACAATTATCCATGCTGGTGTGCATAAAATAAAATTTTGGCAGTTTTTAACGTATGTTCTGAATTTTCTTAGGAATATTTTACTTTTGTAATATATCATTTTATGTCTTCTATTCTTTTAGAAGACAAAGATCTCTCTCCTGACTACTGGACATCTTTTATTTGAGCATACCAACTTTGTTTTTGGAAACTCTGCACCTATCTACAACCTATTTTCCTTCATTTCTTTAATTTAAAATTAAAGATAAGTTAAATTTAGGAAGGTGATGAATAAGTGGAAATGTGAATATTGAGAATCACCGTGTCTTTTCAGATATATATAATTCTGGTCATAATTATTAATATGCTTTAGAGATCAAAAAATGTCAAGAAAAAATAAATCTAGGAGAATATTAGTAGTATCACCTATTTAACTGGTAACTTTAGTCTTTTTTTTTTTTCTTGTGCTCATGAAAAAAGAAGTTCCATAATTTTTGGAGCTGTTTTAAGACATTCAATAATAAGCTACAAACACTTTTAGCTGGTGAAAAAGCTGGTCTCACAGTGCAAACAATACTTCTTGGTTTTAGAAGAGGGGGAGATAAAGGCCAAAGGGTAAATTCCACTTGTAATTTGCTGCATATTTTTGTGGGCAGAATCAATGCCAGAATGGTCAGCAGCCTTCACAGCACCAGGCTAGCTTGTTGCTTATGTGACCAACTTCCCTTAGATATGATAGAAAAGTCACTCTGAAAAAACTAAATGTATTGATAAGTTGTGAAAAATTAAGCCTGCCTTATTTCTGTTAGATTTATGATTTCTGCATTGCTTCATGAAAATCTGCTCTGTGAGGTTTTGTCTTTGTTTTATTCAGAGTGTAGGAAGAGAAGGAGGATGCAAGGAAGAAAAAGCCTGTGAAAGAGTTTGTTTATAACATTTGTTCTTATTGTTTAGAAGAATTTTTAAGCCATTATGGAAAAGGCCAAAAATAAGAAGGAATAATTATGAAGACAATATTTTTAAGATTCCTTTTGAGAATAGGGATAAAGAAAAAGTAAGCCAGTTATAAAGAATGTCTCCCCAAACCCAGGTTTCCTGTCTAATTAGAGTCTGGCAGAAGCTACATTCTAAAGCATTCTTCAAAACATTTGGGAATTTTTCAAAATCTCTCTACAGGGGGCTGTATCGGCAAGCACAGGCCCAACAGTGAAGAAAATGAAGGAATCAATACGACATCCCAAGTCAAAAGAGGAACATTCTTGTACTATACCTCCCAAGAGATGTGTCTTTTGCATATTAACTGGAAGAAGTAAAGCCCTAAGAGCAAGAGAGGGCTATCAAATGTGGTGAAATATATTTATTCACTTTATTCAAAGCAATCTTTAATGATTATGCTCAATAACTATTGGTAACATTTACCTGAGGAGGTAAAATATTTGGGGCAGAGATTAAACACTCCACTGTCAAAGTGTGAAACTCAAAGAACAATGAGTGAGAATTATTTGCATTATTTTTTTCTGCATCATTTAAACCAATAAGTGTTTCAAATGAAAAAATAAATTAAAAATATTAGACAAAGAAGATCAGTTTCCAATTTACATATTAGGAGCTTGGAAGTTGCCACTCTACTCTAACAAGTAAAAAGCTAAACAGAATGAAAAGTCCACAACTCTTCTTGGATCTGTAAAAGAGTGGGGGGACACAGTGAAAACTGTCCTTGAGATTGGAGAGATGGACAGGAGACGACAAGGAGTTTCTACCAATGGTGAAGGGAACCAGTGCTGGGGAGCAAAACCTGAACCGTAACTGATAAGTTGCTAGAGGCTCAATGCAAACAAATCATAGAGTTAAAAACTCCATGGGGATCCAGGAATATGGGGAGTCCCACAATATCATGATTTACCTCCAAAAGCTCAACCATATGCCTACAGTTAATATTGGAGAAAATCTCCTCTTTCTTCTGGTAGTAGGACGAGATCAGTTTTTGAAATGCACCATGATGGTCTATTCTTAACAAAGCCTACCCTCAGGGGAAGCTGGTTAACCAGAAGCTATCCTGCTGGGAGATTATAGAGCCTAAATAAATGAGAAAGGGAAATACCCAACTCAAGCCCACTCTAGCCATCCTCTGATGCCTAAATTCTACATAATGCAGGAAGACAAGAAGAGGAAATAAAACCTATTAATTGAGAACGAAAAAATAAAACCATCTCAGTGCACAGACAACACAAGCGTCTATATGGAACTTAAAAGAACTGAGAAAAACATTCCTATAACTAAGTGATTATAGCAATATTGCAGAGTACAAAGCTAATACACAAAGGTCAGTTGCTTACCTGTTTAGCAGCAACGAACCTAGTGGTAATTTTATGAGTGAAGATATTTGAATTCCAACACCACTGTTTTTACTATTTTTGGCTTCATGGACTAATCACTTTGCAACACTGGGGTGTATCTTTACCATCAGTAAAATGAGGCCTTCCTGATTTGTAAGGTCTCTTCAAACCCTTGTGCTATAGACAGAATTAGGCAACAGTTCTATGTTGTTACTAATCTTCCTGACCTATTCTACATCAACTGTTTTCAGTCCTATTCAAGCACAGGTAATCTTAGAAGCTAATTCAACACTAATGTGTTAAAGAGCAATGATGAATTTTTTACTGTGTTCTACTTTTCAGATAACATTAAAAAAAAGAAGAAGAAGCCTTAAACCAAAGTAATTTTCAAATATATTGAGAAATTGCAGTCAAAATAACTGGTTCAGGGAGAAAGTAATATTTTGCAATTCATAATTTTGCTTCCTAAATCTTCATACACTGTTCCCCTCTTCATCCAAGTTTCTGTATCTTATATTATAATATCTTAGCTTGGGCTATATTAATAAAATGTCACAGACTGCATGATTTAAACAACAGAAATTTATTTTTTTTACCGTCCCCAAGGCTCGAAATCCAATATCAGATTTTCTCACCATTTGGTTTCAAGTAAGGGCTCTCTTCTCCACTTATATAAAGACATCCTCTTCACTATGTCTTCACATGAGAGAGGGAGAGGGAGGAAGAGAGAGTAACCTCTCTTATGTATATTATTTTAAGGATATTAATCACGGGATCAGGGCCCCACATTTATGACCTTATTTAACTTTCTTAACTCCATAAGGCCTTATCTTGAATATACTCACATTGGGGGTGGGGGTTTCAACATATGAATTTTGAGCAGATACAAAAATTCAGTCAGTCTATGATACAATATTAAGATCTACTTTGGCAACCAGGTTAGAAACCGATGTCTCCCTCATTTTGCTCATAAAGTTCAACTGAATTCTTCCTCAAAATGTGTTTTGAATTCTGCTTCTTCCCTTATTCTAAACACTTCTCAATTTGTTGCATTTGCCCATACAGCCATACAGATACAATGATCTTTATAAAATGACGATGAATTTTTAATGACCCAAGTAGTAATACTCAATGTGTATGCATGCACACATGTGGAAAGATACATTTTGTGTGTGTTTGTGTGTGTGTGTGTGTGTGTGTGTGTGTGTGTGTGTGTACTGGAGGTAGGTGCAAAGGCCTTGAGGGTAGGTGAATATGAGTCAAATCAAAACACAGGAGGAGCTTTTTCAAAACACTTTTTTCCTGGAAGATTTCCTCTCCACATCTAAGCTTTAATTTTTAATATGTTCCCTAGATAGAGCTCATAATCAACTTTCTCTCTCCTCTTTAGCCCAACTATGATGCCACACTATGTTCTAAATCACTGAGGTACAGAATAAGTTCTCCATTCTTCATTCTGAGATTCATTTCAGAGAGTGACCATATTTTACCCTTTGGGACTATTGTACCTTATAGCATACATGAACACTCCAGATTTCAACTACCCTAGATTAGTCATAAGTACTAAATATCATCCTACAACAGAGGCTCCCCAACATTTTTCAGTATCACAACTGCTTTACATTTTTTAATCATTATTAAAGAACTCAAAGAATTTGTGTTTACTTAGATTCTACCTATGGATAGTTAGCATAGTGGAAGTTAAAACTGTAAATTTCTTAAAACACAAGACTATCTAGCATACATTCTATTAGTCTTCAGAGTAATAACATAACCACATGCCATGTAGCCTCTGGAAAACTCCATAGCACTCAAGAGAGAATGAGAGTAAGAAGTCCAAATAACATTCCAGCATACTACCAAAAGAATTTGACTTTGCACACTTCTTAGAAGAAGTTTCAGGAAGCTATGGGTATTCAAATTACACTTTGTGAGTCATTACTGTAAGCTGTTCATAATTACTAAATATCAGTCTTGAAACTTTTCACTCCTGAAATCACTTCATCCCCAATTTTACTTTCCCTACAGGGTCTGGCTTAAGTGCCAATTTCCCTAATAAGCATTTTTTCTTCTACTTATTTCGTAACAGTGGAAGTGATAACAAAAATATTGGTAGAATCTGTATTAACTAGATTAAATAAAAACACTTATTAAACATAAGTAGCCATATGCTTACATTACATTTTATTATTAGGAAAACAAAATGTAAGGGTAGAGTATCCAGACCTTCTAATGTGTGTAATAGAAAGAGAAGAGACGAGGATGACTAAAAGCTTTGTCCTGAGCAAATAGAAGCATGAAATTTCCATTGATGGAGAAGGGGTAGGCTATGAAGGAAGATGATTTAGAGCAAGAGGGCTATAAAGAGCTCGTTAGCAGCAGATCAAGTGTGAGAGGTCTAATCAAGATGTTGGGTGCTAATTTGGATATATGAGTCGAGCATCTAAGGGAGACATTTTTTAGGAGATATAAATTTGGGAATCATCAGCATATGTGACTGGATGAAATTACCAAGAGAAGAGTATAAATAGAAAAAGGAAGAGATCTAAAATCAAGCCCCAGAACTTTCCAGAAATTGAGGTCAAGGAGATGAGATGGAATAAGCAAAGGGGACAGGGAAGGAGTAGTCTCAGATGGAGGAGAAAACCACACAAATGATTATGTATTATAGAACAAGTAAATAAATGTGTTTCAGGGAGAGAAGAAGTATCAAAAATATGCAAATGCTGCTATTAGGTCCAAGGATGCACTGTATGATCGTATAAGCCCAGAGGCACCATTCACATACGCTATCTTGATGTTGTCTGAACAACTACAACCAGATGCTGGGATCTTACTAGGTGCTAATATATGGAGAGTTGAGAAGTGAAAATTGCATTTAGTAATATGGAGGTCACTGATGGCCCTGATAAGAGCAGTTTCATTGTAGCTGGGGGTAGATTCTTCATTGAAGCATATTCAAGAGAACAGGAGATGTTAAACTGGAGAAAGTACAATCCTTTCAAGAAATTTTGGTACAAATGAGAGCAAAACTAGGATAATACTAGAAGGGGACATATTTCCTAATAAATATATCGTGGTAATAAATTGTATTTTCTGAGTGTAGCTTTAGCTTTAACTTAAAACTTTTTAGTGTACACGCACTCACTTTGTCATTCATTCCAAAATTGTTTGCTATCTTAATTGAATTTTCATCTTTATATCTAAGAGTTATGTAGAATGTTTTTAAAATGTCCCATTAAGTGGGCTATGAGACATTTTTTTGTGATTTATTTTAATTTTATCATCTAACAACCAAATATATAGTTTCTCTTATTTTTGCCTACTAAAATTTTCAAGAGATTTTCTTTTAAATTGCCATGTGTTTTATTGAAGTATAAGTTGATCTAAAATATTATATTAGTCATAATTGTACAGTCTAGTAATTCAGTATTTTTTTCTTTTATAGTCGCACTTGTGGCACATGGAAGTTCCTGGGCAAGGGGTGAATGGGAGCTGCAGCTACAGGCCCACACCACAGTCACAGAAACACAGGATCCAAGATGGATCCTCAACCTACACCAGAACCTGCAGCAACACTGGATTCTTAACCCATTGAGTGAGGCCAGGAATTGAGCCCACATCATCACAGAGACAACATTGGGTCCTTGACTCCCTGAGCCACAACAGAAACTCCTAATTCAGTATTTTTAAAGATTGTACTCCACTAAAATTTATTATAAGATAAGGGTTATAATTCCATGTGCAATACAATATATCCTTGGTGCTTATCTAAAATATTATTTAAATTATTTTAAAATGTTACTTAAATCCACTTTATTGTTATTAATTTTTTGTTGACTCATTTTGTATATGACAGAAATAATCTACTGATAGGCTGAGACCAGCACATGACAGTGCTCCTGCCTCATTTAATGCCTTTTGGTTTGACTTTTTTGTCAGAAATTATACTGTATAAATAATGGCCTATAAATACTTTTTCATTTTATTTTCTTTTGTGTAATTCTACTTTCTGTGGGATTTTATAGCATATAGCATGCTTTTCAAAAGAAAAAAAGAAAATGAGTTCCCATCATGGCTCAGCAGTAACAAACCCAGCTGGATCCATGAGGATGAGGGTTTAATCCTTGGCCTCACTCAGTGGGTTAAGGATCTGGAGTTGCTGTGAGCTTTGGTGTAGGTCACATACACAGCTCAGATCCTGCTTTGCTCTGGTTGTGGTGTAGGCTGGCAGCTATAGCTCCAATTTGATCCCTAGCCTGGGAACTTCTGTAGGCTGTGACCCTAAAAAGCAAAAAATAAATAAATAAATAAATAAATAATAAAAAGAAGAGAAAAAAGAAAAATCAAGAGTCTTAGTGTTTAAAAGGATTGCTTAACCCATTAATATTTATCATGATTTCCTGGTCTGTCTGAGGTTATGCCTGCTGTGTCTTTTAGGTGCTTTTCTTAACACTTTTTCCTATTATTCTTGCACTTTCTTCCCTTTCCAGCCACTGGTTGGATTGCTCAAGTTTTCCTTATCCATTTTTCCTTTATTTAGTTATAGATTTACGTTATACATCTATGTATATTCTCCTGTTAATATTTTAAACAGTGTATTTAAACTATAAACAAATGATTTCTAAGAGTTGATCCATATCAGATTGTTCTCTTCCATGAGATAACTATAAATAAATAAATAACTGTGCTTTTACAAAACCCCTTTCCCCAGCTTTTATATGTAGGGACACATGAGGGTAAGACGTGTTTTTTGTTTTTTGTTTTAATTTCACACTCAATATTTTTGACTTCTGATATTTTTAAACTTTTTCTCAGGGCATTTAGTATTTGTAGTTCAATTCTTTGGAAGATAGGATTTACAGTCAAATATGGGTCTATTCTATACTGTCAGCATTTTATTATCATAACACAAAATAAAGCTATAGTAATTCTTGATGTGTATATGTTGCATAAATATACACGTCGATCAATGAAAGAGAATAGAGGATTCCAAAAGAGGCAAATGCTTACGTTAGCATTTACGAATCTGAATCACTTAGGGAAAATGGACTATAGTATGAATGACCACATGATAATTGTTATTTGGAAAATACAAAGTTCGATCCCATAAACACATACAAAATAAAAGGGTATTTCAAATAAGTAGAGGGACAAACGTAAAATTTGTTAAATATAACACATTTGGAAAAATCTTGAAAATATTTTAATAGTCTAAAAAATGCAAAAGTCTTTTCTAATAAATTACAAACTCTAAAATCTATAGAAGGAACATTTAATATATTTGGCCATATTTTTATTTTTCTGTATTTTAAAAGATCTTACGATAAAAGATTAAAATGCAATGTACTAACTAGGAAAACAATTTTAAACACATATAAGAGTCATAATATTTATAACAAGAAAACATCAAAAAGAAAAATACAATGCATCAGAAAATGAGAAAAGAATAAGAAAAAGTTATTCAGGGCAGAAATATAATTAGACAATAAATACAAGGACATATTTCAAACTCACTAAAAATCAGGTTAAGGAAACTTTAAAACAAGATTTATGTTTTAGTCAAAAATGAGAAAAAATTTTTTTTTCGTTATTAATAACTAGTTATTAAAGGTGAGGTCAGAGATGTAGACCAGAACCAGTTCACATAAGGCTACATAGGCCATAGCATAAAGTTTAGATTTATTCAAAGTACAATGTGGAGTTCACTTATAAACCCGGTGAAGGATCTATCATTGTCCCTGGATGGGCTGTCCCCACACAGCCATAGCTGCTGTGGCTTCAGGTGGATCTCTAGCCCAGGAAATTTCATGTGCCTTGGGTGCCCCCTCAAAAAAAGTACAATGAAATGATTATTGGAGGGTTTTCCCCAGGTAACATAACTTGATTTGTGTTTGGAAATGTCACTTTCAATCCCACAAAGAGAATGTTTTGTAGAGGACAAAAGTAAAACAGAAAGGCCAGTTAAGAAAATGATACGGCATTCCAGTGAGAGATTACAGTGGAGTGCATCAGCTATAGACGTAAGATTCAATGAGTTTAGCCTATACAAGCAAAACAACAGAACCTACTGTCATGTGGAATGGGAGAAAGATACCAAACAAGATTACAAGATTTTGGATTTGAGCAATCAGGGCGGGTGGTGAAACAACTTTTTAAGATTGAAAAGCAAGAGGAGGGGCAGGTGTTAAACCCACAGGAATCTAAGTCAGTTTTTATCATTTTAAGCTTGAGTTAATATTAATTATAATAAAACTAACTGTTGTATAATACTTAATATTTTTAAGCTCGTTTTATATTAAGCTCATTTAATCTTCACAAAATCCTATTGATAGACAGCTGTTGCATATCCAAATGAAACCTTAAACAGGCAAGCTGAGAGATGAGAGAGTAATTTTCATATTGATAATATATTTTAAATAGATAGGTTCTTAAAGCTATAGTTCTAAATAAGACTCTCTAGTGTTCTGGGTATCCGTTGATACAAAAAGGAACCACTATAAATAGTCAGGGATTCTGTGGCTTGATAATTCAGACAGTGGAGATGGCTTGTTCTCCAGAATGTCTGGAAATGGCTTAGGGGTAGGAAACCTTCCAAAGGGCCCTTCCCTCATATGTTTGGCACCTGGTGCGGTCAACTAAAAGAATGTAGTTAAGATCTGGACTGTAGCATGTACACGTGACCTCTGCATATGACTTGTACTTCTTATGGCAAGGAGATCATAACAAAGAGAATAACATCCAAGAGAGAGCCTTCAAAGAGAATGAAACACAAGCTGCCTACTTCTATCACCTAACCTGATAAGTCACACAATATGATTCCACTATCCTCTATTGGTCAAGCCATGAACCCACCCAAATTCAAGGGGCAGGTACTTAGACCCTACTATCAGTGACGGAAAGAAATGCTAAAGAATCTGTGGACTTAAAAAAAAAAAAAAAACCTCAGAGTTCCCGCCCTGGCACAGCAGAAATGAATTTGACTAGGAACCATGAGGTTGCAGGTTGATTCCTGGCTCCACTCAGTGGGTTAAGGATCCGGCATTGCCATGAGGTGTGGTGTAGGTCACAGATGCGGCTTGGATCCCTTGCTGCTGTGGCTGTGACGTATGCCAGCAGCTGTAGCTCTGATTGGACCCCTAGCCTGGGAACTTCCATATGCCACTGGTGCAACCCTAAGAAGAAGCAAAATAATAAAAATTAAAATTAAAAAAAATCCTCCACACGTAGAATGTACAGAGAAGGGAGATAAGACTAAACATTGGACAACTCTAATATTTGGAATATTCAAAAAAGAAACCAACAAAGGGAACTATATACATATACATGCACCTAAACACATGGAAAAAAATATTGGAAATATATAGTGGTAAAGTCTAAGGATAGATACAATTGAGAAAAAAGGCAAAGGGGAATATTTCACTTATGATTCTTGATAACTTCTGTAAAGCTTGAAACATTTTTTAAATGTATTAATATTTTATTTGAATATTGTTTCAAATAAGTGTTAATAGATTATAAGATCATCATCATAAAACGTTTGTTAACGTAAATGTATTTGTTCCTTATTCTGTCACTTGAAGTACATAATTTTTTAAAAACATGGATGTCAATAGTGGCAAATAAAACTCAAAAATTTTGCAAGAAATTTGAATATTTAAGTTTTTAATGTAAAGAGAAATAAATTACAAATATTCTCCACAATTCTGTTCCCCAATACTGGGTGTTTAGACTAAGTGGAGAAGAAAAAGAAGAAGAGACAGAGATTACATTACAGTTTTCCCTTTCCATTATTTGCTAAAGTCAGGTAATTATCCACACATTCTAATCCTAAAATTAAGAATAAGGAAAAATTAAATAATATTTATTTAGTTTGAAGAGGTTTATAGTTATACATTTAGCTGAATAAAAATCTTGATATTTTATGACTTTCCGGCTTTATTCGATTCTTAAAAGAGAATTCTTATTCATAGATAGACAGATGAGATAGATATAGCTATATAGACACTTCTTTGTTCTAAAGAATTGCATTCATCCCATAGCAAATTGTTATAGGAAATAAACGTTTGCTCATAAAACCTATAGCAGCCACTAAAATGTAATCAATGTTTCACTAAAAAGACTGAATATTCATTCACAGTTCACCAAGCCTCTCCCAGGATAAAGCAGTCAAACTGATCTCTTCCTTAGACTTTTATCACTACTAATTCTTTTATCTGAGAAAAAAAGACAAAAAATATTTCTTCACTCCCATTGTCCAGTATTAAGTAGGGCTTAGCACCAGACTGCTCTGTCTTCTTCCGCAACCATTGACAAATGGTTTGAAAAAGTATTATTGTAATCTGTGAAATCACTAGACAACAGACCAATAATGGAATGCCCTTCCAGACAACACCTCTTGAAATTTCTAATCAGAATTTCATATCTGGAGCAGCTTAGGTCTGACAGAGAGCCACAACATGAAATGCCAATGTTTATTCATTTAGCACCCTCCTGTCTTGAAAGGAAGACACTGGCTTTGTCTTCATGCAGTGAAGAGTATGCGCTTACATTTTCAGACAGCATTTGACAAAGTTCCACATCAGAGATCAAGGTCCTGGTAGAGAGATTGAGGTCTACAAAAGGAGGAAAACAGAATGGACATAAATGTACATAAAATGGATTGAATGTTGGCTAAAGGGCAGATGAGGGTATGATCATAAATAGAAACTTTTTCATGGTGGCAAAGGTAACTGGAGAGATAGTACTGGATCAGTTTGAGAATTCCACTTATTTATTAACCGTTACCGTGAATTTGGCAATTGAGTGGAAAGGAACATATCTGGTTCTCTAAATACAATTATGTTGGAAGAATGGAGAATAAAACTGAAATTCTATTTCCTAAAGGAAAAAACAGCATTGAATTGTGTGATATATAGCTTATAAACAAATACAAATTAACAGGGTTTGGGTTGAAATGTTTATCTATCTGTTTTGGAAGTTTTTTGTTTTTTGGGGTTTTTTTGTATGCTCTACTTCCTAACTGTTATAAAGACGAGAAAACAGGTGAACTGAAAAGAGAAGGGAAAGTAAAAGCAGAGACTCCATGAAATGGAAATGGAGAAAAGAATCTTTTTTGAAGAAAACCAGGAAATTATGGACTCAGCACTCAGCTGTCATCATGGACTCCTTGCCCCTCTAAAGCACCAGACATTTTTGATTTTTGTGAGTGCCCTTTGAGTTTTTTCCTCTTTAAAGAAGGTGACTTTCTGCTTTACTTTTCCTGCCCTATTCATTGTGAATATGATAATTTATATGTAAAAATATCTTTCTGTTGCTAACATAATTTTTTCTAGTCTTGATATTTTTGTGTTTTCCTTTCTTTTTATAGAAAAATTAATTTAGATAACTTTAAACATATAAGAGCAATTTCAGTCAATCTGAACTTAAGTGCCTCAAACTTTCTATCGATACAAGAAATTTTATTTTATTATTTTATTTATTTATTTTGTCTTTTTGCCTTATCTAGGGCTGCATCCGCGGCATATGGAGGTTCCCAGGCTAGGGGTCTAACAGGAGCTGTACCTATGGGCCTTCGCCATAGCCGCAGCAACACGGGATCCAAGACGCATCTGCAACCTACACCACAGCTCACGGCAACAACGGATCCTTAACACACTGAGCAAGGCCACCTCATGGTTCCTAGTTGGATTCGTTAACCACTGAGCCACGACGGGAACTCCACAAGACAATTTTAAAAAGCCATGTGATATTGTCAGGAGAGACAGGAAATTCAGCTTCTGTCTTCCCCTGTCTGGTAGCATTGTGTCTTTGAATAAGAATGTGACTTCTTTGGCCTCAGTTTGCTTACATGTAAGAAAACAACACTGAAGTAAGTAAATTATATTAAAACTATTTTCTAAGTCTTAAGACTTTAAAATTACAAAAATGAAAAATGTGATACCTACATGGCAGATTGAAACTTAAAGTTGATCTTTTTTCTTTGGTATTAATTACCATAGGTACTAATTAAAAGAATCCTCCATTCTTTCACTTATAGTTTCAAGGCCTATGCAACCTAAAATATATGGCATATTCGAACTCCAAAATTCAGTCCTAGGACTTGCATTTCTAACAATACAACTGACTGACCATTATAAAAACTCCCCTGCTATGAAAAACTTATAAAAATGTGTTAAATATAACATAAGGTCTTTTATGTCCACAGCTGAGCTCATGAGACAGTCATCTCCAGGAGCAGAAATTAGAGGAAAGTTGAAAACCAGAAACGAAAGTGAACACAGGACTTAGCTGTCCTGACTGTGGGTGTGAATTGAGGGGTGGTGTTTGGTTATTGCTAACCTTGGTAACCAAGGGGTTGGGATTTGGTGGACATTAAGGGGCAAATTATAAAAGTCTGGATCCAAGTGAGCTGAAGATTTCCAATTAAGACACCATAAAAAGCCACAATCCTGGAAAAGATACTCCTCAATGAAAGAGTAAACTTTAAAATAAATACTTTCTGCCAAAGAGAAATGAAGAGAAAGTATATCTATCGTGACACTGGCATTTCCATGCAAAATCAATTCTCATTTAAGAATTAAATCTATCCATCTATCTACATATATACACATACATTTATATACACACAGTATGTGTGTGTGTGTATATATTTCCCAGAAAGCAAAATTAAGATTTAATCGGAGAACTTCCCAAATCTCCAGGGTGGGTCTTGGGAAGGGTGTATGTGATCTATGTTTGAAAGAAAGAACTTAATTTGGGAAGAAAATAAACTCTGACAGGAGTAGTTTATATGTTCACCAAATAACATTCCTTTTCTTTCTGTTCACGTGGTTTAACAGCATTTCCTAGCCTCGCCTGTAGTCAAGTGTGGCCTTCTCATGACTTAGGCCTATAGAATCTAATCCAAGGTGAAAATGAGTCTGTATCTACAGCATCTAATACAAAGTCTGTATAATAATAGGTACTCAATAAAAAAGGAATGAACACCCTCCTCTGCTATCTCACATATCTTTTTGATTCAGTTACTGAATAAATACTGATTGAGGACTCTACTCCTCTTCGGTCTCCTGGGACTCCTCCACTTAAGGACTAACCCATCTCTCTCCTAAAATATCTTATGGGTCACAATACTTTGCACACCCTCACTACTATAAGAATTACCACCATGTCTTCCTAGTTTTCCAAACTGACAACTATAAGCTGCTAAATCATTATGAGGGCATTCTTGCCAGTTTATTTTTGGCACAATTCCCTAATCTAAGAAATGCACTTTGGTGAGGATCTCTCTGGTTGTGCATTAGTTTTAGTGGGGACTTATTCTTTCTAGTACAATTGCCCCATAGGGGTTATCCTGTTGCCAGCAGTTGACAATAAACCATTTAGGGAATATTTTATTAAAATGTATCACCTTAAGAGCATAATCTTTAGGAATTGCATAAAGCAGGCTTTGATGTTTTGATAAAAACACAACCGCAATGGGCAGTCCTAAAAATACCTCATTGAAAAGCAAAAGGTTGCATGGTATATTGCTATGCCAAATTTAAATTTTCCATATCTGAGATATCTTCAGAACAGTATCATTGTTTATCTTCCCCTTACATGATCCAAAATTAGCTGGGAGCAGTCTAAAAGGAATTTTAAAATGGTAAATATATGCTTTCCTTGAAAATAAACAAACAGTTTTTAGACATGACCAGTTGCTTAAACACACTATCTATCATTATAATGAAAACCCTAGTCTTCTCCTAACACACAAAGCATAATCGTTTTGGCTTATGAATTTGGCTGTGACAGAGCCCTTCATGATTTCATTTTATATGGTCTTTGAACATCATCTCCTGCACTGTCATGTGTATAGACTAATTAAAAGAATAATATTACATTTCATTTTCCTGTTTTTATCAAAAGTGATTATCTTTAACAAATTCTTTAAATTGTACTGCTTTTGTATCAGTGATTAATGCATTGTGCCTCGTTCTTCTTGCCTGTTAATTGTTTTATACAAGTGGATGCTAATATAAGCAATAGGGTTTTATTAATGTCCCAATCAAATATATTGAAGCATATATGTGTTAAATACACGAGTGTTAAATAGGTGATCTTTCTTAAAAGTACATTAGGTTTTGAACATTGATCCATATTTATTAATTACTGTCTCTTTCAAAGCATTTCGGCAAGATGATTAAAAATTGTTTATATTTTATCATATAAAAACAGTATATCTATTAACACGGATTTATTGAAACAGAATAAGTGAAACCCCAACTTTTAAAGATACAAACTTGAATATAAACATATTTATAATTCAATCCATATTTATTTAAATGAATCTTCCCTTAATAAGTACTTTAAAGTCTTTCTTTGCCAAGTTATAAAAGTAAATCACCTAGAATTAAATAAATTCTGTTGAAATCTAAAAAAAAAGATAAAATCAAACCATAGTTTCCATTACCAAGAAACATTCCGAAGTTAAATTTGGTTCAAGTATCAATTACAAAACAGAGATACTACGGAACTTTCTGAAAATTTTGAAAAAAGAATTAGCAGAAATAGAATAAAATGTCGGTGTCAATGTAGTTATATCAAACGATATTCAACTCTTTCTTTCCTCAATTTGCTAATATCTCTTACCTTGAAATCTTATCACGTTTTGCCTGCTTAACATTGAGTTGCATCCATGAATGAATTAGATCTGATCTTAGACAATCTCTGAAAATTCAGTTATTTAGTTCATTTTTATTCATATTTATTTAAATATGGTATTTTTAATTTCAAAAAAATAGGGTATGAAAATAGATGGCAGCCTGGTCAAAACAAAGTTTCAATAATCATCAGGTACAGATGGTTCATGGTACAATAAGCAAAGAATTAAAAATCAATAGGAAAAAAAGATGAAACATCTGTGGTAGTTTTAAAACACTGGGTTTAAATACTTTGTTTAAAAATCTTTGCCACTCCTGCCAGTGAGAGATCAGGTCTATGAACCTTTCCCTAGAATTTGGGTAGCCTTGTGACTGCTTAATCAATAGAGTTGGTCAGAATAATGCTGTGCAAATACCAAGGCTGAACCATAAAAGACAAGGCAGCTTCACCAGAACATTCACTCTTGGGACTCTCACCCTCTGTGTAATATCCACCTGTTCTGAGGATACTCTAATGGAAAAGCCAGGCTACATGGAGAGAAATTAAGTATGTATTTTGATCAGCAGTCCTAGTCTTTGAGTCACCCCAACCCAGATGCCAAGCATGAGTGAATGAATTTGTGCATGTATTAGTACTAATTGCGTGTTTTAACATAGGTATATTTTCATTTCCTCTGCTGCTATAACAAGTTACCACAGATTTAGTGACTTGAAACAACACAAAGTTATTTTCTTGTAGTCTGGATGTCAGAAGCACAAGATGGGTTTTGCTGGATTATGCAGCGGGATTACGTTCCTTCTGGAGCCTCTAAGGAAGGATGTGTTCCCTTGCCTTTTCCAGCTTCTACAGGCTGCCTGGATCCTTGGTATGTAACCCCTTCCTCTACCATCAAAGCCAACAACGTCTTTCTCCTATCACATCACTTTCACATTCACTCTTTTTCCTCCCTTTTCCATTGACCAGGATCCTTATGATTACTTTGGGTTCAGCAAGATAGTCTAAAATAGTCTTCCTACCTCAAGCTCGCTAACATAATCACTAATGCAAAGTCCATTTTGCATATAAGATAACATATTCATAGGTACTGGGGATTAGAATGTGGGCAACTTTGAGACCTATTATTCTGCCTACCATAAACTGATACAGCCAGGACCAGTTTTATTATTAGCTGGGTCCAGTGTAAAATGAAAAAAGCAGTCACAGCAGGGCAGTAAGCTAAGTCCGGGGCCCTTCTAAGTACAGAGCACTGTGGGACTTCCAGGTTGGACATCTACCCATGAAAAGGCCCCTAGGCACAGCCCGCGGGGATCACATCACTCACATCATGTTACATTACTCATGCCAGTCCCCACAGCAAAGGTCCTAGATCTCATGGATCAAGACACTATGCTATACCTTTCAAAATTTCTGACCATCAGAATGCAATAACACAATAAAATAATTCTTTTGAGCTGTTACATTTTAGTGTAATTCAGTACACAACAACGGTAAATGGAATACCATCCCATAGAAATAAGTTTGTATGACAAAAACATGCACTTCTTGGGAGCAAGAATGCAAACAGCTAAAATATATAGAAAAAAACATTTCAACTTATTAGTCAAAGAAATGCAAATTAAAAAATAATAAATTATCAGTCTGCCCCTTTCATATTGCCAAGGGATTGAAAATATCTCATGTTATTAAGAGTGAAGAAATCTTGGTGTATTTATAAGTTTGTGCACTTTAGAAGGGCAAATTGTTAATACCCAAAGACATTTAAATATGTCCCCTGACCCAGTAATTCTACTGCTGCAAGTATTCTCAAAACAGCTGGTCAAGGTTACTAGTACAAATATTTTTACTGTAGCATGATTTGAAACTGTAAAATAAAGACAATCTAATAAATGTATAATAATGAGAAGGTTGCATAAATTATGATAAAGTCTTATTATGGAATATGATATAACCCACAAAGAAAGATTTTCATAGTAAAAATTGATATGGAAAGATGCTTCAGAAGTAGCATTAATTTAAAAGAATAATATATGCACAATAGTTCCTATTTAATCCTGTTTTTGTAAAACTACGTGTATTGATTTCTGTGTAGAAAAATACGTACCATAAAAACTTAACTGTTAATTCTAAAGGAGGGAGATTGGGAAGTAAGAAAGGGAATAAATGAGGTAATCATAGGACTGATTCTGAAGAAAGTTCTGATTCACCTATGTTCCTTGAATAATAAAATGATTATTAACTTTTACTTTTACTCTCAAATGTATTCCAATTTGGCTAAGATGATCGCCTGAGAAATAGGGAGTCTCACTTCTTATTTTATGTATTCCTGTATTGTTTGAATTTTCTAAAACTTGTACGTGTTATTTTGTCACACGCACATACACATATTTTTAAAGGACAATTTGGCAGGAGCTTTAAAATTTTTAAATATTTACTCACACTGATTATGTTTTTTCCCTTCCAGATAAGAAGCAGGTACAGAGATTTTCATTTTAACTGTTTTTTTTTGGGGGGGGGGTAGGTAAAGAAAAAGTGGAAACAAACTAAATGCTGACTGGTAGGAAAAACTTAACACAAAATTCAGCAGAATATGCAATGTTTTTAAAGAATAATTAAGTGAATAGATTAAAATATACAGACATGGGACAATTAAAATAGAAAAAGAGACAGAGAAGGGGGGGAGAAGAACAGGAGGGGAGATGGGGAGATTTTATGTTGAAAAAATAAAAATAAACATCTTACCAGAGAAATGAGTAAATAAAACATGATTCAGTCTTATAATGGACTAGCAATTAACCATGATTATATGTATATATCGATAAATATTAGCATGGGAATTTATTATAAATCCTTACCCTATGATTCATCTTTGTTTAAAAATAGATGAAAGTTATAAAGACATAGAAAAAGTAATTTTAAAATACCTATGGCAGAATCATCAATGTTAGTTTTCACCTTTGTATATGTATTTTGTAATTCTTCTTCAAGTGTTTCTTGATAAGGATTTATGTTCGATCTTACAAATAATGGTGGGCTTTATATAAATCAATTTGCAATATTTTAAACTTTCTGTAAGTCTCCTAGAGTACAAAAACATTACCTGCATTCGAGTTGTTTCTTCTTGTAACATTACTTTTTCCCTTTTGAATTTGCAATGCCCTTAATAAAATTAAATAAATAATCTGATTTTTTCATATTATAAAGTCTATGTCTTTAAAGTTTTTTTTTCTTTCAAAATGAGATGTGTGACATTACACATTTAAGATCCAGCTAAGTATTTTTGCCAAAATTAAGGTCCCAGTTCTATTGCTTAAAATGCTTGTAAAATTACCATGAAACTTCACAAGCCCAATGCAGATTTTTCACCTGCTGTATTTATTCTGCTTGTCATCTCCATTAATCCAAATTGAGTACTATAACTTTTCAGACTGATCAATGAATTCCTGGGAAAGTGCATATAGAATAAATTCCCAAATTGTTAACGTGACATTCAAGGTCACTGACAACCTGGACCAGACTAGTTGTCCAGTCTCATCTCCTGCCCCTTTCTCTGACTCATCCCATCCACTCTTCACACATGTTCTAGCCTTAACTAGACACACAAAATATTTTTTCTGTCTTGATGCCACTCTGCTTTCTCTAGCCATAAAGTTTTCCTTCATGCTAATGAACCTGATTTACAAATTCTCAACCAAGAGAGTGCACCTGTATCACCAAAGGAATTTTGTTGTCATTTGTTTTGTTTCACTGTGTTTTAATACAAGTAAGTTCAGGCCCCTTCCAAGGGACCAACTTAATCAGGACATTCAGGATGCGCACAAGATAAAACTATAATTTTAAAAATATATGCAAGTGATTTTAATGGGATTAAAAGCCACTGACATAATGAAACAAGGAAATTCCTGCTTGATGCACTGCTCTTTCCACACATATACCTAAAATTATTTACTCATGCCCATCACAATCTTATACTTATCTAACCAATTAAAAGGTTCAATCAGTACAATAATATCTTGGGATATAATTTCATCTTTTGCTATATCTGAAAATTCCACCCCTTTCCATTCTCATTGCCATGGTTCTAGAACCCGGACTAACATATTTATACTATTGTGATAGCCATCTAATCACTTCCAGACCTAATTTCCTTTTATCCTGATTTCACTAAACAGAGGATCCTTTTTTAAAAAAAAATGAATATCTCGTTATTTTTCTGATTAAAACATTTCAGTTGCCTTCCATTAAGCAAAAGTCCATAAAGACCAATTACTTCAGAACCTTTATAGGACATGCCCACTTGATTCATCCTAACTGCACATTCTCACCCTTTGTTTACCTAATTCATCCTTCAGGCCTCAAATATTACATTCTTAACACTGTTCTACACATGCATACATGTCTCTAAATTAGACCTTCTTGTTATCTATTATCGGAATCATTGCTCATTCTTTTCGTGGTACGTGCTTTCTCCAAATATGTGCTTTCCTATGCAAACTATAAACCACAAAAGAGCTGGAGCCATACTTGCCTTCAGTATACATAAGAATTCAGTATTTGGGGAGTTCTCTGGTGGCCTAGTGTTTACAACTTAGTGTTTTCACTGATGTAGCCCAGATTCAATCCTTGGTTTGGGAACTGAGATCCCACATCAAGCTATTGCACACTATAGAAAAAAAAAAGAGAAAGAAAGGAAGAAAAGAAAGAAAGAAAGAAAGAAAGAAAGAAAGAAAGAAAAGAAAGAATTCAGTATTTAATGATTAAATAAATGAATAAACAAAAAAATGTCATTTATTTCCAGTTATAAGATGTTTTGTTTTGTTTAAACACAATTTTAAAAATTTCGGAATGCCAAGCTAAATGTTTTGACTTTATCTTTTTTTTTAAAAAAAGGATCTTGTGTTCTCTCTGCAGATGCTTAGAAGCTTCCAATGAAAATGTTGATTATTATGAAATATATTTTATATAGATAAAACACAGTAATACATTATGGATAGTGTATTAGCCATGTAGTGGCATCTACACATGATTATATTCAAAATCGATTCGTAACAAGGACCTACAATATAGCTCAGGGAAATCTATTCAATACTCTATGACATCCTATATGGGGAAAGAATTTGAAGAAGTATGGATATGTGTGTATACATGGCTGATTCACTTTGTTCTACACCTTTTCGGGTGTCAACTATATTCAAATAAAATTTATTTTAAAAAACTTAAAATAATGACAATAATAATATTCTTCAAAAGACAGAAATAAAATTATAATCCTTTTGTAATTAAAGAGTCAAACAAGAAATGAAAATTACAGTTAACACATGGATCCAAAAAATAATAAATATAAAAATCCATACAACTTGGCCTATGGAATTTAGTCAAAATGATATTCGATTCAATTACACAGCTATGTAATGTTTTAATTTCTAAAAATAAGATTAAAAATAAATAGTATGCAGCTCTAGAAGGCAGAAAAAAAGCAATACTAGCCCAAGGAATGCCAAGGAAAATCAAAGTGCAAAAGACAAAAATTCATGAATTAACAAAGAATAACTTAATTATTCAATATGACCAATTCCTAATTCTAATGAAATAGATACGCTATTGAAATTATACCAATAACAGAAAGAAAATAATGGAGTTACTTCAAAATTATAGAAGTTTTTATTGTTTCAAATTTTTAAATAAAAAATACAAAAGCACTATATTATATAGAGTTATGAGTGGATTTGGGTTGCTTTTTATTTTTCCTGTTTTTTTTTACTTTTTTGCTTTCCCAATTTAATCATATTATACTAGTGGACTTTTTCAATTTTTAAAGAAATAGATCTTTCCATTGCTTTCTCCTATCTAAGGTGAGATTTTTTTTTTTTTCCTTTTGTCATTTTATGGCCACACCCGCGGCACGTGGAGGTTCCCAGGCTAGGGGTCTAATCAGAGCTGTAGCCACTGACCTGCGCCGCAGCCACAGCAACGCGGGATCCGAGCTGCATCTGCAACCTACACCACAGCTCACGGCAACGCCGGATCGTTAACCCGCTGAGCAAGGCTAGGGATCAAACCCGCAAACTCACGGTTCCTAGTCAGACTCGCTAACCACTGCGCCACGACGGGAACCCCAAAGGTGAGATTATTTTTATTGCATTCACAAATTTTCCATTCCAAAACGTTAAAATTTTCCAAATATAGAAAAACTAAACTCTTAACTAAATACAAATAAGCAATGCTAACTAAAATAAACATTATGAGAATTAACCACAACAAAATAGTATTTACGTGTGATGATTATTTAATATTAAGCAATACATAATCAAGTTGTACAAATTTTCAAAGCAATAACAATTGTTTCAATAAATATTTATAAGGAGGAGTTCCCGTTGTGACTCAGCAGGTTATGAACCCAGCTAGTATCCATGAAAATGAGTTCAATACCTGGCCTTGTTCAGTGGGTCAAGAATATGGCATTGTCTTGAGCTGTGATGTAGTTTGCAGACATAGCTCAGATCCTGCTTTGCTATGGCTGTGACATGGGCCCTCAGCTGCAGCTCTGATTTGACCACTAGCCTGGAAACTTCCATATGCCAAGGGTGTAGCCCTAAAAATAAATACATACATAATAAGGAACTTGATGAAATATAATATTAATTCCTGATTAAAAATATAAATAAAATCTTGTAGGTAAACCAGGACAAATTCTCACCTATATGATAAACCATTTAATATATTAAGAAATATTATTGGGTAAGAAGGAGATAACATTACCTGCAGATGGTATTATTCTCCTTGATAAAACTCAAGATAATTTTGACAATAATTAGCAAGAAAAACAGAGTACATGAAGGCAACCAGGAACAACAATAAATGCAGTCATTCTGTGTGCCCCTTTAGGAGTAGTTAGTTAAATAAGCTATGGATTTAATGTCCAGTTACACCATTCAAGCAAAATATGTTGCTTTCATAAGGTCAAGTCAAGTATTCCCATTATGCTTTTTATCAATTTGAAACTTGTTCTCATCTACTGTACTTATATCAAAATAGTTTTATCTTTCATAATATTTACATTTATTTGAGGCAAAAATGGCTCTCAAATTACTAAGAAATTGACAAACGCCAATTTGTATTGATTCTTTAGGAAATGTAGATATTTTATTTATTTAGCCCTAAAGTCCTCTGTCCCCTAAAATTAGGTAGAAATGAAAAAGCTCCATCAATTCAGGGAGAAATCCAGTGCTATCCCCAAGATGTGAAAACATTATTATAATGCCCGACAGTCAGGCACAAATTAATATTTTTTAATATTATTTTTACTATTTTTCTGCTTGAGCTTATTTTTCACTTAATGGAAACACTGTGGTTTAAGTAAGTATGATGCTGAAGAGTGACAAGTACATAAGTGTATTTTAAAAATTAATATTTTTCTTTTATGATATCAAAAGCCAATTGTAAATAATGGAATTAAATACCCCACTCACTATAGCAACAAAAATAGCTAGATTAAGGATTATTCTAGCAATGAAAGTGAGAGGGCATGAAGGAAGATCTAGGTAAAGAACCAGTCTGGCATATTTCCCAATAAGTCAACACTCACTGGTGACCAGTCATTTAGGTTTTAAAAGTAATCATAATAAAAATCCAACATGTTCTTTTTCTTTTATAATTTGAGAAAATTATTCTAAATTTCATGTAGAAGAATAATCAGGCTAGTATAGCTTAAAAACTCTTAATACTATCTCTCTACCGAGAACTTACTGACAAGAGGACATAGTTTCGGTGACTCACACTTAAGAAATAAAGACTTCATAGGTAAGAGCATAGCCACTCCTTTTTCAGTAAGCATATAAGTCCAGAGTGTGTTACTGCAGTCTTGTGGCTGGTTGCTTGTTTTAAGACTACAATGAAGAGAAACAGGGTATGAGGATTCCAGCAGAGTATTCAACACCATTTCACCACCTACCTCCTTCCCTGGGAGAGTTCTATTCCTTTTTTCTCTGTCTTAACAAGGAATGCTAAGGGCATGGAAAACAGAAGTCTTCTAGCTGTATGACTGAACAATTAATGTATTCTATCCAAATTTCAGCCATTGTATTTTGACATCAAAAGGCATTTGTGTTTTCTAAGATAAAAATGAATAATGATAGGACCAGCCTTTTTGCTGTTTTCTTCTACTAGACAGAAAGTTCACTCTTGAAGGCACACATATGTTTTTCTTCCTTCCAAGGATGCCATTTTATTTGTGAATAAACAAGAAGCGAATGTTTTCTGAGTGGAGGAAGACATTGCCTCAGAGCATTCTAATGCTTACCAGGTTGTTTGTCTTCTAACTGGAAATGGATTTCTTATTTTCTGAGGCTCTACTCAACTTATCGTCTAATGCTGAGAGAGAGGCAAAGAGAGAAAGACAGGGAGCTAGAGAGAGATTGGCTAAGGCAGAAGATGAAAAACTTGCCTGAGGGGAAATGAGTGACAACAAGAAGGAAAATGTCTTAGGTCATAAGTTCTCAAGAGCCATCTTTTATTCACTACCATATAGAAAACATAAACGAAATATGTAAAACTTGCAAACAATATGAACAAGATTTTCCATGAAAGAAATTGTTCTGTTCATATATAATATCTCAAAGAAAAACTGTATATCATCTACATATGAATATTCATCTGTATATGAATAAATGGAGTTCAAAAAGAAAATTTAAATTTGATTAGTTTTTGCCACAGACCTCATTCTCTTATCTGAATTTTGGACTATTTTAATTTTTATTTATGGCCACATGGAAGTTCCCTGGCCAGGGATCAAATCCGAGCCACTACAAAGACAATGCCAGATCCTTAACCCACTGCGTCACAGTGGGAATTTGATTATTTTAACCAAGCTTCCTTAACAATCCCTTCTGTTAGAGTGTCTGACATAAGTAAGTTTACCTTGGAGTGACTTTTTTTATCCTGTCATCTGAGAACTCTATTTCCTAAAATGTAAGACCTTTCCCTTCTCTTTCGACACTCTTCTTGTCAGGATATGCAATCATTCCCATTACCTCAATTATCATACTTATGGAAATGACTCCCAGATATAACCCTTAATTCCCGATCCTACTTTCCTAGTTGCAGTAACAAACTCAACATTTCTATGTATTTTACATCTCAGTTATATAACTGTTTTCAGTTTCGTAACTCAAAAAAAAAGCAGATTCATATTTTTCTCCTTTTTATTCTCAATTTTATAACTAGTTCCCAGTATCATGGCCTTTTGCACTATACAGCTTCCTTCTCATTCTTCTTTTCACCAACCTAGTTCACACCTTTCATATTCCTTACTTTGACTGTCAGAACCATCACATCACTCATGTCTTATCTTTCTCTGTTCATATTTATCCATTCCACTGTGGTCAGTTATTCTGCCCAAAGCATTACCAAGATTCTCTCTGCCAATAGAATCCTAAATGCTATTTCAAGGTCCTTTTTAAATGTCATTTCCTCCATGACATTTTTCTTGATATACACAATTTGGACTATCTCCTTCTTTTCATAACCCTTTGTGTATGTGTGTCTTTATGTCAATTATCTTATCCCTATAGCTATATACATGTAAAAAAAACCACACACACACACAAAAAGAGAAATTAAGCACTTTTCAAGAAACCGGTATGACAGAAATGAATCCAGGTCTCTCATAATTATAGTTGGCATTCTTTGTTTACATGAGCTTTCAACAAAAGTATTAATTTGATGCCTCTGTTTTTCTACATTCTTTGAATTCTGATTTTTTTAATGTTAGGCATTAAGACTGAATTCTATTAATTATTCAAAACCTATGTCATCCAGGAAGATTCTCACCATCCTGGGTAATGACAACTTGATACAAAACAACTGTAAATAGAAAGAATGAGAAAAGAAACAGAACTTAATCTGTATATCTTATTATAGTTTTGTGAATTTCTAATTGAATTTCTGAAGAAAAGCAGTTCACTTTTGCATTATCTGGAACCTGTCCAAAATGAAACCTCAGCGGCCTATGACCACACCTAAAGGCCACACAAAAGCCCAGCTCTAATGATGAACATTAAACCTCCAATCCTTCTGTTTTTTGGCCTACTATCACTGATGGGTTTTTAAATGATTGCAAAAGTCACAATTCCCCAACACGCAGAAATAAAAAGAAAAACTGCTAAAATCAAGTGTATAGCCCACTCCTTTATACAGATTAGAAATATCAATTTTTAAAAGCTATTTCTCATCCTTGTAAATGTAGCATCACCGAAAAACTAGCAGTCCAAGAAAATTATATAGTTTTTTAGCATTTTCGTGGTACAAAATTACTCTCATATGGCTGGCAATCTGAAAGATGGGTTATCTATAAAAGGAATTTCTACCAGAAGTCAGCACATTTGGAGGCCATGATTACAATAACGAACAGTTTGCTTACCCTTATCCTTCACCCCTTTGTTTTCCCTAAGAACAACAACAAAAAAAAAAGCATGCTAATTAAAATTAAATATTCAAATTAAACACCTTAAGTGAGAAATATATAGGTCTGATTGGGGAACAGGGAAGATTGAGTAGAGGGGAGAGATTGCTTATAACCAAATTGCTGTGAGCACCATGTAAAAACAAAAAAATCCAGCAATACCAAACCCAGTGTCTGCAAGCTACATAATAACAGTGCTATCTCCCTTCACCTGTTTGGAAAGAAACTGAAGCCTTCTTAGTTACTTAAATGCTTACAGGAAAACATTTTATGGCAGAGTGGAGTTTTCAGCTAGAAAAATCTAAAATTATTTATATCTTTGGAATAAGAAAAAAATGAAAGTAATCTAGAATGTACCAATGTAGAAGTTCTCAAATTCTTTGCTAGAGTTTATTCATTTTCCTAGTTTTTTTTTTTTTATCCCAACTAGTCCCAGGTAAAAAATTTGAATTAATCCACCTCGTGATTCATAATTTTGTATAATATTTATTATATATAGAGCATGACACTTTTGGTAAATGACCCATAGGATACCATCAGATTTAAGTCCTAGAATATTTACATAAAGCAATAAACTTGGAAGAATATGAACTTTACTCCCAGTAGAATCATTGCTTAAAAATAAGAAATGCCTCTTCCTCTTTCTCTCTCCTATAAAACCCACTCTGAAAGCCACTAAACTTTGTTAACTTTCATAGCATGTATTCTCACTACAGCCTTCAACACCTGAAAAATTAGTGGAAGAATTTGACTGATTATAGAGGCTGTTTTCCTTGTTCCACGGCTTGTTCTAAAAGGGATACTCAGCAGAACTTGCATTTTTTTCTTTCATTTTGTGCTGTCTGCATGAGTAATTACCTCCCTGATTCTGAGATGCAATTGAGTAGCTTCCACATTAGAAAAATCCAAAGATTGATAGAGCCATCGCTCCTAAAGGATTAGTTTGCTGCTGTAATTCCACGGAGTAGGTCATTCAAATAGCAAAATGCCTCAAAGTTTAATTTCTCCTGGTTTTAAAAGCCAGATATTGTTACCCATTTCAGGGAAACTGGGAAAGTCCCATGGTCTTTTAAACAGGTGATGATCTTTAAAATTTCCCTGAGGGGCTGTCTCCTGCCCTCATGGAATGTGTCATCATAGAGAATTGCTCTGTAATAACCGAAGTGTAGAGTTGCCTTTCTTGAAAAATAAAGCTTTTGACAATGAATTTATTCACCTGTTAATTACAATTTCTAAATACCTGTACTGACAACTTCAAAGCAAGCTGAAATAAACTATGCAAACTTCTTGGCAGTATTTGAACTATGAAGAAGCTTTATGACTTGGTTCAGTGATGAAGAATACATCTTTTAAAACAGGTGTCATCACTGGATAAGTTAGTCTTCTCGGACTACATAACAAAACACCATAGACTAGGTGGCTTAAAAGTAGAAATGTATTTTTTCACAATCTGGAGGCTGGAATTCTGAGATCAGGATGCTAGCATAATCTGGTTCTTGTGATAATTGTTTTCTGGCTTGTCCTCCTACTATGTCCTCACATGGCAGAGAGAGAGAGCAATCTCTGCTCTCTCTTCCTCTTTTGAAGACACCAGTTCCTTCAGATCAGAAGTCCACCCTTAGGACCTCATTAAGCCTTAGTCACTTCCTTAAAGCCCTGTCTTCCACACTGACACAGAGGGGGCTAGTGTTTCAACATATAAATTTGGAGGGGACGCATTCAAAGAAAATAAAGAGCCAATGATTTTTCACACATTTAGATGCTCAAAAAAATGAACAATTCCAAACTCGTGTTATGTGTGGAATCTGAGCTTGCACTTCGATTCTGTCCTTTTCTTTTTTTTTTAACTAATCAATCTAGTGGTCCCTTATATCAGGCAGGTATCTGGCATGTATACTATAGAGATTGCAAAAACCATTACAAATAAAATTATTTGTAGCTAGCCAAAGAAAACAGAATCAAGTTTTGTTTACTCTCTATTACTTTTAAAGTTAGCTTATTTATTATATTTACAAGCTTATTTAATTTGTTGCAGATGTTCAGGGGAAGGTTTTGTAAGCAGTCACTCCTTAGAATATGTTTTCATAAAATCCATTTTCCAAATGTCTGAATAATGACAAAAGACCTCCTAACAGAATATTAAGCCAGGAAATTCATCTAAACATCACAACTGTAATCATAAGTAGTATAAGCTGTAGTTGCTGTCTGATTAATTTTGGCTCCATGTAAATGTTTTTGGAATGATTACTTTTGACTCAATTTTTTTTCTCTTGTATAAAAGTAAACACCAAAGCAGAGAGGACAGAGAAGAAATAGTGAGTTCTTAAACTAATTTCTTAATGAAGTCAAATAGTTTAGTTTTCAGGTAATCTTATAAATATGTCCTGTTTCCTTCTACTGATATTGAAAATAGACTCATGCTTTCCATATACAATAACAGTAGAGTTTTATTTAAATATTTATTTACAGTTTATTTGTGTAGTCTTAGACATTGTCTGTTTAATTTTCTGTTATTCTATTTATTCTTGGCTTTGAAAATTAGTTCTGCCCCATAGTCAGTTTGACTGAGAAGCAGGATCTCTGTAAGTTAGCTGTACATTCAATTAATTGAAATTCAACCTCCCAAGACAAACCACAGATGCTCTACATATTTAGCACAGTGCCTTCTAACCAGCTGTACTAATCTGGGCAGTAACACTGCCCTGTAGCTAAACATCTGGACAGAGTTAGAAACCAGAATAATAAATAGTTTTAGAATTCTATTGAACAGATGACTACAGGTGACATCACAAAAGGTAAAAACAAAAAAAAGAAAAAATATATTTATTGCCAAATACAGTATTATAACTTGAAGGGTCACATCACTGCTATCAAAAATTTGACTTAAAAAACATTTTCTGTTCGTAACTAGCTGTCGGATCACAAGTAACAAAATCTTAGATTTCAAACAGAGATGAGGTTGCACAGTTATAAACACTGCCCTGCATTTTGAAGAGGCAAAGGTACTGGCTCTCTTACCATGTAGTACTTATAAGAAGAATAAAGTTAAATTCCCTAGAGAGCGTTGTGTCAAAAAAATGTTCCCATGCTTTAATCCTACCCACTACATTTAGACACCATTGGAATCAGCACAAGAATTGTGAGAATAAGTTACTTATTTTTAAAGATTCTGTCAAGGAGTCATATTTTTCTGTCTGTAGAGAATTTACTATGATAGTTGACAAGATTTGTTTTCACTTTAACACAGGTGGAAGCTGAAATCACTTGAACAACTTGCTTTAGGTGCCACAATTCCAGGATAACAAAATAATTTTTAATGTCTATGTTCCCAAGGTTGATTTAGAAATTTTGATGATATAAAGAAAAAATAAAGAACATCTTATGCCTAATGGCAAATTCCCATTGAAACAGATACGAATTCAGAGACTATGGTTATATGAAAAACATATTTCATCTATGCAGATGCTAACTGGAAAAATCTTCCTCAATTTCAGATTAGAAATTAAGAACAACCAAATAGAAAGAGTACCCAAATAACTTGAGCTTAAAATTGACACAACTAATGAATATAAAATACAGAAATTGAAAGCTTTAGTTTTATTCTGCAGGAAGAAGTATTCAGTAAACTGTTTTTTCCTTTCCTTCATGCCAGACTTGTAACTCACTCAATAAAACCTCTAGGCAATATGAGGAAAAAAATATTGTTAAAAAAATTTTAGATTTCTCATTCCATGATTAGGCATAAACATTTATACTTCAGGGTTCTTTTTATTCTTGCAATGTTATTTCAAATATATATAGAAAGTAACTGAGCATTTTAAAAGCTTTCTTATAGATGTAAGCACCCATTGAGGACAAAATTGTTCTTTACGCTATTAGGCCAGGATTTTTTTTCCTACCATAGCTTTAAGATTTTATTTCCTTTATGCCCAGATGAAAAGAGTGTTTCCATATAAATAAAATCTGAGGTTATTTTATTATTCTCATGGTAATTTCCACCACAGAATAAAGGCATCAATTGTGTTTGGTTAAGAACTCACAAATACCAAAGTTCCTATGGTGGCTCAGCAGAAACCAATCTGAATGGTATCCATGAGGGCACAGGTTTGAGCCCTGGTATCACTTAGTGGGTTAAGGATCTGGCATTGCCGTGAATTGTGGTGTAGATCTCAGACACGGCTCCGATCTGGCATTGCTATGGCTGTGGTATAGGCTGGCAGCTACAGCTCCCATTCCACCCCTAGCCTGGGAACCTCCATATGACGCAGGAGCAACCCTAAAAAAGACAAAAAAAAAGGAACTCACAATACCATAGTAGCTGGGATCTATATCCCAGAAACTGACATCTGATAAAGAGGAAGGAAAGAGTATTTAACACTTGTAGTTTGCTGAGCGTCATTTTCACAGTAATAAAAAAAGTAAATAATTTTATTAAAATTTGTTCTGAAACATATCTAATGAGGAAAAAGGATTTTCTCATTCTAATATTTAGTGTCTTGATTGAAAGACAGTCCAAGATTTGGGAGGTAGAAGAGTAGTAAAGAGACTTCTGAAAGGAGGAGTAGGAGGATGTTGAGCTCAGTTCCCCTAATGAACACATCAAAACTACAACTACATTATCAACTTTCACTACAGTCAAACTGAAGGTAAGCAGAACAGCTCTTCTACACCTAAGAATGTAAATAATGATCTAAATGAAGCCTGTTAGGAAGGGAGGAGAAGGGATATAGTCCAGATTTGTAACCCTACCAGGGGCCCAGAGGAGGAAGGAAATATCACAAGTTCAGGAATCCTTCCTATGGAGTAAGGGGTTTGGGCACCCAGCCCTGGGGTTACCCTCTTGGAAAATGAGCACACCTCAGCTGGTTTGAAAACCTGTGGGGTTATCAAGAGCTATAAGAAACAAAGACTGATTTTGAAAAGCCTACACAGAGTCACAGGATGGAGGCAACAGATTGAAAGCTGGCTGGTGATCTGGCAAGTCTGCCAGGCCTGCCCTAGCAGGTCTTCCAGCCCACCCCAGTCTCTTGGTCCAGCACCTCTTGCTTCAGCCCTACTCCCCACTAAGGCAGAAGCAGCCATTACCAACAAGACTAAGTACCCCTGAAGGGAACAGAGCCCACTGAGCCCACTGGGTTCCAGCTCTGCCCTAACCAGGGCAGAGGCAGTCACACCAGCATGAGCACATGTGGGAGAAAGAAAAAGCTGTTCAGTTGTGTGCCTTCAATTCCTTTAGCTCATACACAGCCTCTAACCAAGGCACACCCACACTCACCAGGAGAAACCAGCACAGAGGCGCAGCCCCAAGCCCCTGGGCTCTGGCCATGTCTCCAATTAAAGCAAAGACTTTCATCACACCCCAGAGTAACCCACCTCCCCCAGGGATCCTGCTTCAGATCCTGAAGATCTGCACTCACCCCAGCTGGGTGGTGACTGACATAGCTCAACCTGGCTCTGGCTCTAGCCCCTCCAACTCCATCCTTACCTCCCACCAAAGTGGTGGCCACCAGCACACCCTGCTATAAGACTTGGTCCATACTCAATACAGATCTAACTCCCCACCAAAGCCACTGGACGCACACGGACTGCATAGGACATAATTTCAAGATCGAGATATGCAACTGTTTCACCTAATTTCATAGAAAGAGAGAAAGCTAAATAAAATGAAAAGACAGAGGGATATGTTTCAAATGAATGAACAAGAAAAACCCATGGGAGTGGCTCAGTGGTTAATGAATCTGACTAAGAACCATGAGGTTGCGGGTTCGATCTCTGGCCTTGCTCAGTGGGTTAAGGATCCGGCATTGCCGTGAGCTGTGGCGAAGGTTGCAGACGCGGCTCAGATCCCACATTGCTGTGGCTATGGTGAAGGCCGGCAGCTACAGCTCCTGTTAGACCCCTAAGCTGGGAACCTCCATATGCCGCAGGTGCAGCTCTATATAAAGGCAAAAAGACAAAAAAGAAAAAAAAGAAAAGAAAAGAAAAACCCATGAAAACACTCTAATGAAACAGAAATAAATAATTTATCTGAAAAAGTATATAAAGCAATAGTAATAAAAATGATAACTTACCTTGGGGAAAGAATAGATGGACATACTAAGAATTTCAGGAGTTCCCATAGTGGCGCAGCAGTTAATGAATATAACTAGGAACCATGAGGTTGTGGGTTCAATCCCTGGCCTTGCTCAGTGGGTTAACGGTCCAGCACTGCCTTGAGCTGTGATGTAGGTTGCAGACGCGGCTGGGATCTGGCATTGATGTGGCTGTGGCATGGGCTGACAGCTGTAGCTCCAATTCGACCCCTAGCCTGGGAATTTCCATATGCCGCAAGTGTGGCCCTAAAACACAAAAAACAAACAAACAAAAAAAAATGAATATCAACCAAAAAATCATAGAATATTTTTTAAATGTCAGAGCTGAAGAATACAATAACTCATAAAAAATACACCACCAGAAATTAACAGCAAAATTAGGTAATTCCAGAATGCACATATCTGGAAAATAGAATAACGGAAATTAGTCTACAGAACAGCAAAAAGAAAAGCAAATTAAATAAAACAGGGCTAGTTTAAGGGACCTCTAAGACAAGATCAAATATACTAACCTTCATATCATAGGATTATCAGGAGAAGAGAAAGAAAAATGGGTAGAGAATGTATTTGATGAAATTATGGCTAAAAGCTTCCCAAAACTAAAGAAGGAACAGATATCCAGCTATAGGAAGCACAGAGCGTCTTAAATAAGATAAACCTAAAGAGACCCACACCAAGATATATGATAATTAAAACTGCAAAAGTTAAAGGGAGATTCTAAAGAGAGAAAGACAAAAATAAAGAGTCACAAGAGAACTCCCACAAGGCTATCAGCTGATTTTTCTGCAGAAATTTTACAGGCCAGAAGGGAGTGACAAGATATATTTAAAGTGCTGAAAGGGAAAAAAAAAATAATCTAGAATACTCTACCCAGAAAGGTTATCATTTAGAACTGAAGGAAAGATAAAGAGTTTCTCTGCTGTACAGTAAAAAATTGACAGAACACTGTAAACCAACTACAATGGAAAAAATAAAAATCATTTTTAAAAAAAGAATTTCTCAAACAAGCAAACACTAAAAGTGTTCATGAGTACTAAACTGACCTTATGAGGTGTTACAGGGTCTTATTCACATGGAAAAGAAAATGCTACAACAAGAAATAAGTTGTAGAAAGGTAAATACCCAGTGGTAAAGGCAGTGAATCAGCCACTTAAATAACTAGTACAAAATTAAAAGGCAAAAATTGTGAAATCAAATACAACTATAATAAACAGCTAAGGTATGACAATATAAAATATGACATCAAAACCAAAAATGTGGAGGGTAGTAAAAAAATGTAGATCTTTTGCAATGTGTTTGAATTATGTGACTATCAGTTTAAAGCAAGTAGATATAATTATGAGTCAACATATATGAACCTCATGATAACCACAAAGCAGAAACCTGCAATAGATACACACACACACACACACACACACACACACACACACACACAAAGAAAGAAAAGAAAAGAAGAGAAAAAGAATAAGAAACTTCTATTCAGGCTTCCTATTCTTCACTTTGTTGAATGCTCTCATTTTCTTTCATTATCTCTATATTCTTGTTTTCATCCAGCTTGTGAGGTGGTTCATTATGTTGTAACTCCTTAATTACTATTCATAAATACCACAGAGAGTGATAGCTACCACTAAGTAACATGGAATCAAGGAAAGAGGATAACGAAAGAATTAAAGGGAAAGGTAAAAAGCACAAAAAAATAAATTACATCTGTGTTTTATTCTGTCCCTATGTACAACTCAGAAGAGAAATTCTTGAAATGCTAATCAATGACGTTCCAAAAGCCTGTTTATAATGTTATTTATCTGAGTGCTTAGTGACACTATTATCACCTATGGAAAGCAGGCAGAGCTGAAACATTATTTATACTCATGGGGTTCATATTTAAGAAAATACATAAATTTAATCTTAGAAGAGGAGCCTCTGTTTGTGATCCAGAAGTGTGGGCCATTACTGGGTCTCTCTGCAGGAGAATATGGTACCACAGATCAGTTGGCCCTGTGGTTAGAGGCATGACAGTGGCTCCTGTGCCCTGTCAAACCAGCTGGCCATTTTGATTGCTCTTCCCCTACACCTCCCTGTTCCATGTTCTTCAGAAAATGGCAGCATTTCTGAGGCATATCAATTGTATTCCTGAAATCAAAATTATGATAAATGTCAAGGGACAGTAGAAAATTGACAGAACCCTGTAAACCAGCTACAATGGAAAAAATGAAAATAATTATTAAAAAAATGTCAAGGGACAAAAAACAGTGGACTCCTGACAAGGTGAATATGCATCTTTCTCCTTGCATATTTTTATTTTCTTCACATCACAGGCAGTCAGTTTTGTGTGCTCTTGACTTCAGAATTTTGACTTGTACAGATTGGAGTCAAAGACATAAGGAGATAACAGCAAGTGTTCAAGAGTGGGAATTTAGGAAGAAGCCTTTTGTGGTCAAGGATAATCTCTAGGATAGGTAAGCGGATATGTTTGTTATCCCTGGAGTAGCCTTGATTATATAAATATATAGAGAATAACTAATAAGATCAGATCCTAGCCACTGGAGTCCCAGGCTCCCAGGGTACCTATGCTCCAAGGATGACAAAATATTTGAAGAGCCTCCAGACTGAAAGGGTCATCTCTGAAGTTACCAGTATAAACCAATAATTGTGGTTCTCAAAACCTTACTCTATTATCTTGGTTCTAGATGTGGCCTTTATTGAATCCTTTATGGAGAGGCTTAATTAGTATTAAGGTTAAACTTGCAACCAGTCTTGCAGGGGGAAAACCTCAGAGTCAGATTTGCGTGGTTGCTAAAAAATAATAAAAGAACATGAAATCTCTTTCATACTGATTTTGTGAGTTAAAATTCTATTAAGCTTTAAAGCAACACTTTCTGTAGAAATTCTGAAGGAAAATAGTCCTGTGATCTTAGAAATCCAAGCAGAAATGGCAAAGAAAAAAAAGTAAGTTATAGGCATAGAATCATGAAAAACGTACTTGGGTAAGATAGAGCAACAGAAAGACCAGAAATTGAGAGAAAAATTACTCTTTTTAAGAAAGATTACAATGAGGACAATGTTTTGAGAATAAATTTGTATACCTTAATTGTATACACAAATCAAACTATAGTTTTTACATGCAGAAAATCTATTTCATTACATCATTCTTTTCAACAAAGCTGCCCATTGTAATTGTGATCACATAGAGTGAGAAATATTTCATATCTAAGAAATTGTTAAGATAAGAATAGTAAGGTTAATTTTAAAAGAGATTTAGATATTTTAATAGCTAATTATGACAGTAAAATATTCACTGGCCCTATATCACCACATGGCTATTAGGCCAGAAATGTAGGAATAAAAATAGAAGGATATATAAACTTGTTCTTGGGTATCTCAGACAAAATCTATGAATAAACAACTTAAAAACAATACATCTATCCAAATGGCAACATAGGTGGTAGATATTATAAACAAGTGCTGTACATATTCAGAAAATAACAACACCACAAAAATATGGGCAGAAGACCTAATTAGACATTTCTCCAAAGACATACAGATGGCCAACAGGCACATGAAAAAAAATGCTCAAAATCTCTAATTTTTAGAGAAAAGCAATTTAAAACTACAATGATGTATCACCTCACTCCAGTCAGAATGGCCATGATCAAAAAGCCTACAAAAAATAAATGCTGAAGAGGGCATGGCAGAAAGGGAACTCTCCTACACTGTTGGTGAGAATGCAGGTTGGTGCAACCACTGTGGACAGCAATGTGGAGGCTCCTTAAAAAAACAAAATAAGAGTGACCATATAATCCTGAAATCCAACTGCTGGCTTACATCTGGAGAAAACCATAATTTGAAAAGATATGCACTCCAATGTTCATTGCAGCAATATTTATAATAGCCAAGACACAGGAGGAACCTAAATGTCCATCAACAGATGAACAGATAAAGAAGATGTGGTATACATACACAATGGAATATTATTTGGCCATAAAAAAAGAATGAAAGAATGCCATTTGCAGCAACATGGATGGACCTAGAGATTACCATACTAAATGAAGTAAGCCAGACACAGAGAGACAAATATCATATATTTCTTATATGAAGAATCTAAGAAAAAAAATATAAACAAACTTATCCAAGATAGAAAGAGTCCCACAGACTCAGAAAACAAACTAATAGCTACCGAATGGGAAAGGGAGGAGAGATAAATTAGGAGCTTGGTATCAACATACACACACTACTACATATAAAATAGATAATCAACAAAGACCCATTGTATAGCATAGGGAACTAGGAACTATACTCAATATTTTGTAATAGTTGTTAAGGGAAAATAATCTGAAACATTGTAAATCAACTACTCTTCAAATTTTTTTTTAAATAAAATTGAAAAAGAAAAAGAGAGGGAAAAACGATGTGGAAAGTGTTCCCAGAAGATAGGGAATGAATAGAGAAGAAGAAATTGAAGTCATAGACAGATCCTGCTAAATATTTTCTATTGGACTTTTAACAATGAATAAATAGTGTCACTATACTCAAAATTAAAGTAAAATAAAAATAGTTAAAATAGAATCATTAATAGGATTTTTATCATTATTTAAAAAATAAATATATCTAAAATAATTTTATCATATGTATGTTTTATTCATAAAATGTACATTAGTACAGTAAACATGAAAGTTTAAATTTATGAATGCTCACGCGGAGACAAAATTTCTCCTCCATTTTATCCCCAGTACACCCTGCCAGTCACTGAAACAAATGCCAAGACTCCTCATAATAAAACATAAGCAAATGAAAAACATCCCAGCACCAGAGAATCCCTCAAACTCTTAAGCTTCAGCTATGAGAAAAGACCAATTGAACAGAATTTATACTTAGCCCATCATGAGTCTCTGAGGTAAACTGTGAGGGCTTGGTAACATGATAAAAATCCACTCTGCAGTGGGAAGTCTAGTTGACTACAGAAGCTAGACATGGAGCTCTAATCATTATTCAGCATGTCTTATAAAAAGATCCAAAGTCATTGGAAAACTCTTTGGTTTTTTTCCCACTTAAGTGGCACACGAGGAGGTGAAAACCTATGAAAGCCATTGTACATAGTTCTTATTAACCAACATTAACTGCTTGCACTGGGAATTGAGTCCTGGTTCTCAAAAGCAAATAATAAAAAGTAAATTTCATCACACAGGGATTTTTTTTTTTTGGTTGGGTTTATAAGTGTAGGAAGGAGATTAAACAAAATGGCCTTAAAGGCCACAAATGTCCAACAGAGAAGGCTTACTTCCTAGGATTCAAATCTATTGCAAGAACTACATGTTTTTTCAGGGATAGCTTTCTTTTGATCTCTATAAACTGGCATTTTTCCCTTTTGCTCCCATTGCACGATAACCTTTTATTGGAATTCCAACTAGTTTCATTGTTTATCTAAGGGAAAAAAAATTACCCCTTCATTGTGGCTAAAATTTACATAACATATTCATGTTATTTTGATAATTTGTATATGTAATTTTTAGTATTTATATGCAATGTATTAAAGACATTTAGACATTATTATTAGCAGATTCATTGTGATGGATTCCCTGTAGTGTCAGTTTATTTTGCATTAACATAATAACAAATATAAGATCTATTTGGCATTATTAGACCTCAAAAATGGACCACCAGGATAACTGCTCATATTCTTGCTCCATTAGTAACTTAATTATCATGAAAGGGTTAATTGTTTAAGCCAACCAATTATTATGAAACAGCAAAGTGGGCTAATGAATATAATCATCATTTTGGTTGTCCGTAATCACCATACACAAGAAGCAAACATTTTTGGACCTACTTGAGCAATCTAGTTCAAGTCTAGAAATTGGATTAATCAATATATGGGTTTTCCTGTCTCCTTCCTACCTCCATGTTCTGTTAACATCTGATTACCAATTTTGGTCCTTAACAGAAATTAACTAAAAATAATTTAGTCATAAGCAATTAGAAATTTATGACAGATTAACTATACTGAATGCCTTTAAACACTTACTTTCATCTTGTCCACCCTAGAAAGATCTCCTATAAGTTTTAGATCTCACTATAGAAAAATGCTTCCATCTTTTCATTCATCAAATATCTGTACTGATCGGAAACTGAATTGATGTATTTTGCTCATAAAAATTCTAACAAAAAAAGCCGTCAGAAGTTATATCAGAGATTTTAAACTCAAATGCCTTCTCAGACCAAAAAGTTAATTAAAATGGGTAAAACCGTCCAGGGGTGAACCGTTATAAACTGAAAAAACATGACATCCATCTAAAAGAAGCAGACACCACTCAACAACAGCATATTTTTTCCAGAATGGCAATGAACACAGACCAGCCAAAGCTTTTGATGTTCCAAGAGAAACCAGAATTCTAGACTTTTATGGGGAAAAAATATCATGATTTTAAGATTTTGGCACCAATTTAAACATTTTTAAAACACTATGTAAGTCAAAATAAATACATCTGTTGCCTGGATTAGCCCAATTTGGACCTCTAAATTAAATAACAATGCACTTCAACTGGGAAAAGGTCATATTTGACTCTTAAATGCCACTATAGACTATTATTCCTATCTTTTCCTTTTAGAAAGTTATCTTAATTTTATTTCTCTCATATCCTTTTTTACTATATGTATCTTGTCATCGTTTAATTCACAATGAAACATAAGTGAATTACAGTTAAGGAGGATAATGGTAGGGAATGTTCATATGCACAACATAGAGTGGTTAAATGCTTTTTTAGTCAAATTATCTTTTGTTACCTAAGTTTAGATTTTCCACCCTGACCCTAAAGTAAACACTCAAAGAAAGTAAAGATTCCTACTGTCTTTTCTCTGCTGGACAGAACAAAAGATCAGTGTCCAATCCTTACAACTAGGACGACAGTTTAAAGCCCCTAGTACATTTCAATAAAACTGGAAACAAACAAAAAAGAAAAAAAAATGCATACCCCAGGTTATCAATTGGAAAAATTTTGAATTATTATCTCTACTATCATTCAGAACATATGGATATTCATAAATCTGCTCAATAGATTCAACACATAAGATATCCAGATATCAATCCAGCTTTTTCAGCAGCTCTTTCTACTGTCTGTCAAGACACAGGTGGTGGGAGAGAGGGCCCCTTAATAAATGCTCAGAATTTTGATTACAAAGAATAAGGATATTTTCTTGATAAAAGGGGTCAAATACAGTGGCAAATTAATTCTTTTATCATAATGGAAGAATTAAATAATTTGTGTCACATTGTGATTCTCCACAACACATATGATCAAACTGATTTATTTAAGAAAAACCTTTTTATCTTTGACTGGGAGTCATGGGAAGCATGGCATTACCAAGAGTTAAGAGGCACAAGAACTGAAATCATTCACTAAGCAAGAGACAGAGGTAATTGGCTGCCAGGTCATTACATGTTATAATCAAGAGAAAGCATTCAACATTCTCTGGCCAGACAAAACAAAATATAAAAACTTAGTGAGGAATTGTTGATTTATAAGAACAGAAAATTACAGACTAATAGGCTTCATAAACATAGATGCAAAAATTCTTAGCCAATTTTTAACAAATTAAATTCAATAATACAGAAAAGATGAATATATCATGATGAAGTATGATCATTGACCTTGGGAATGCAAGGTTTGTTTAACATTGGAATGTAATTCACCTGGTTAATAGAAAAAAATAAGAAAAATTGGAATCTCAAAAAATACAGAAAACATGATTGATTAAGCTCAACATTCTGTTAAGAATTCTCAGCATGCAAAGAACAAAAGAAATCTTCTTCAACAAGATTAAAAACACCTATTATGATTTAGTATTTACAACTGATAATTCCATAGTATTGGAAATAACCTATATTTCATCCACTGGCATCATCATGTTCATCACTGTTGAATAAATTATGGTTTATTCAAAGAAGCAACTACTCTCACACAGAGATGTAAAAAGTAGAAAGTGAGAAGGATATGATGCAGTATGATTTATAATATATATTGAAAAGTGAAAAGACAGAATGCTACACCCTCTCCACAAAGTGGAGCTTAATCTTTGTTAGCGGGGCTTAGTGACTTGCTTCTAAAGGACAGGACAAGTGAAGGAAAAAGTGACTGGCAGGCAAGTCACTTAATCAAGTGATCAAAGTTAACATAGTGATAAGTCAAGTTGATAACCTCTGGTATGCTGCTATGAAACAGGCACCTCATCTCTGTGGTGTTCTTCCCCCAAACCCATAACCTAAGGCTACTTGTAGGAAAAATATTAGACAAGCCCAACTTGATGAACATTCTGCAAAATATTTAACCAGTATATCTCAAAAGTGTACTGAAAAAAAAAGGAAGAACTAAGAAACTACCAGAGACCAAAGAGACATGATGACTAAATGCAAATGTATATGGGATCCTGGAACAGAAAATGGACGTTAGTGGAAAACCCAGTGAAATTCTAGTAATGTCTGGAACTTAGTTAACAGTAATGCACCAATGCTGGTTTCTTGCTTATAACAAATGTACCTTAGTAATATAAGATTTTAACCTTAGGAGAAATTGAATAACAGGTGTATGGGAATTCTGTCATATTTTTGCAACTCTTCTATAAATCTAATATTTCTTTCAAACTGAAAATTTATATTTTTTAAAATTGAGGTGGAAAGTATGTGTAATATAATAACTTTATGAAAAGATAAGAAAATAAATATATTTTTATTTTTTAAAAAAGGGAATACAGGAAAGACAAAGTAGAAGTTGATGACAGTAGCTTCCTATATGAAATGGATAGGATTGGAGTGGATGGGATATGCATGAGAGCAAGATTTCCCTGGATATATCTCTTTCCATAGTTTTGGTTCTAGAAGCAGGTAAATGTCTTACCTATATTCTATCTAAAATATAAAATTAAACCAAAAGAATAAAAACAGTGAATACAAACAGAAACACATGATCCTAAAGGTATCCTTGCTGAATCCCTTTGCACTAAATCCTAAAGAAAGAGAAGAATTCAGAGTATAGGGTATCCTGCTGGACAACTGAACTGAACTCTTTAAATTTTCCAAAGTCAAGAAGAACAGAGTGAGACAGTAGGGCACAGGGTGGCTGTTCTAAGAACACCAGATGTAACAACCAATTACAACGTGTAAATCCTAACATAATGCTCAATTAAAAGAAAAAAAAGCAGCTCTATGAAACATTCAGGAGAAATGGAAAACTTTAGTATTTAGTATGGTCTCTATGGTGTTCTGTAAGTAATGGTGATGTTCTCAGGCATGATAATGGTGTGTTTGTCAGAACATGTCCCTGTTCTTGGCAGATACATGCTGAAGTTTTTAGGCATGAGGTGTCATGATGGCTGAAAACTACTTCCAAATGATTTGGCAAAAGGGGATTTTATGTCTATTTATAGAGAGGGTTCAGACTTGGCAAGATATTAACAGTTGGTAAATCTAGGTGTGGGATACACTGGTGCTGGTTGTACCGTTGCTTTTTTTTAACTTTAATATAGGTTTGGAATTTTTCAAGTATAAATTAGATCTCAAAGAGTCAGCTTACTTTAACCTTCTTTCCTTCCAAAGAGCTGTATCCATCATATCAGGCACTTGGCAAGAAGTAATTTTGTCATCTATTTTACAGTCATTTTAAAAAAATTTATCTGTATTGAAGTACTGTTGATTACAATGTTATTTTATATTCATTTTATCTATAGTTATTGGCCTACTGATGTTTTCTATTTCTCTTATAAATTTTGTTAATTTGTATTTTTACGATATCATCCATGTCACCTATATTTTCAAATTCTTTAACACCTCCCAGATATCAAAACTACATTAATAGAGTGTTGTTTAAATAATAGAGTGTTATTTAAACAGTTTCAGTTCCTTTCATATTTATCATTTTACTGTTTGATTTCTCACATGAAAACTAACAGACATGAGCAATTTAGGCCAAAATATTCTGTTCCAGTTAACGTACTACATATGCATCTTAGATACCAGTACTAGTTACCTAGGAAAAAGTCCTGGTTATAACCTTTGATGTCAATGCTAGGAAAAGTGGAATCTAATATCATTAACCATTAAATATACTAATGTATACTTATGATTTTCACCTCTCATTTCCCTACATGCCTTCGTCTCTCACATACTCAAAAGGACAGGATATAGAGTGCTGAAGCCATACAAATTGGGCCCAGGCCAGGGATACTGCTTGGACACCTGGCAAAAGCAAAGGCTAATCACACAGCAGGAAAAGATTTCCTCAAATGCAAGATGTTTTCCTAAGGACAGCATGGCATTTTGGAAGACTTATTTCTAACACTATCTCTTTTCTTCTCTTTAAGTTCACTCTCTATACTGTAAATATCGAAGCCTTTCTATCTGAGTTATAAAGAAACTGAAGACAATATTTTTTACTTCTTAGTCTTAAAATATTAAAACCTAAAACCTTGCCAAATATGCACTTCGAGGCCAGCTCATGTTTCTGTAAATAATACAAGGTGAATATTCACTCAGAATTTTTAATTTCTTGATATAACTTCCTAAAATCATCTCAAGATTATTCAAGGATTTAGAGAACTAAATTGTAATCACAAGTAGATGTTTCTCCTATATTTTAGCTCTTTTTTATTTTTAATAAAAGAGGATGATAATTTAAAGAGTTCTTAAGGTGAAGTTGGGGAACAAAAAATTTCACACTTAGGTTAGTAGATACTTTCTGTGCTCGATTCCTGACTCTGCTACTGCATAGCCATGTGGGGCTAGGAATGTCATTTTACCTCTTGGCCTTGAGTTCTCATTTCTAAGACAGGTGCACCATGGGGTTATACTAAAAATACACTGAAAGCTGGAAACAAGGTGGACTAAGCAGAAAACAAACCAATGCTGTATAAAATATAGAAAACATATTTTAAAACTTATCTCCCAGGAGAAAAAAAGGAAAATCTCAGCAGACTGAACCAAAAGGGAAAATGAAGCCATAGCAATAATGCTACATCTGTTTCTGTCACAGTTCTTTTTAATTTTTTTATTTTTATAAATTTTTAGAGGTTACTTTCCATTTACATAATATTGGCTATATTCCCCATTTAGTACGATACACCCTTGATCCCATCTTATACCCAATAGTTTGTATCCCCCACCCCCCCATCTCTATGCTGCCCCTCCTCTCCTCCACACTGGTAACCAATAGTTTGTTATCTGTATTTGTGAGTCTGCCTCTTTTTTGTTGTATACACTACTTTGGTGTACTGTTGTTAGATTCCACATATAAATGACACCATATAGTATTTGTCTTTCTCTGTATGACTTATTTCACTTAGCATATTCTGCCATAGCTCTTGAGTGGGGATGGGACCATCAAAGTTGGTTATGACCAAGAGTTCAGGTTAAATATAATCTTGAGAAAAGATTATAAAATGCATAAAATTAGAAAGGGCACACCTTAATTACTGAGACCTTAAAAGGACTGAATCATATTTAAAAAAAAAAAGATCTTAGAGGGGAAAGAAATATCTCTACTTACTCAAGGAAAACCTGGAAATTTGTTTCTGTCAAGCCTCTAGGTAAGAAAAAAGTCTTACGTGGAGAATTCAAAAACACAGACTATGCTTTCCATGGGTTTCGAGCCTAAATATATACCACATGCACAGTAGAGTCAAATCTAAGCTGAATTGTTAGAATAAAAAGTAAGACAAAGTTTAGCGACACAAATTGACACAAGGTACTGATTGATTCAAGCAGCTCTCAGAGTAGATATGAGACAAAGGTAGATGATTATATTACTCCAAAGGAACATTTACTTGCAGAAGGACACAGAAGAGTAGAAGTTGAGAGTGTTGGTAAGAAAGGGATTCAGGGCTTCAGTTGAAGATGATGGGAAGTGAAACTATACGATGCTGAGGGATAGAAAGTGGTGAGGTGGGCACAAAATCTCTGGGCATCAGAATGATTTCAAAACAGGAGTAGTGGGAGAAACAGAGTGAGAGATCTGCAAGGTTAAGTGGTCCCACTGAGAAATGAGTATGGTAAATTTAGTAAACTAAAATTTGAGGTGGAGTAGGTTCAGGATAAGGACAAAGGAGAGAATCGCTGAACAGCAAAATTAATAAATATTCTAATGTTAAAGAACTCAGTGTTAGGTTCATGGTGCCAACCATTCTCTCCCTTCCCCCAGGATTCTGGTTGATAGAAACAAGGCCAACAGGGATCAAAATCTCAGCTCATGCATAACAGTGCCATGCCCTCCAAATGCCCACCTCTGTGATAAAGTGAGATAGAATCATGCTTCTGGCACCTAAGACAAAGTGAAAGCAGGTCAACCACTTGCCCCAAACAGTCTTTGTGATTGACCTGTTGGAGGTTGTTGACTCTGCAGAGCAGATTCTGACTTACCCACCTGGCTTTATCATCAAAGTGAGTCACAAGCAGAATGGGAGGTAGAAAAGATAGTGATGAACTTCTGACCTGACTATGCTCACCATGTAGAAAAAGGAAGTGGAGAAAATAATTATTTTTGTAACATTTTTTTGAAGCATATAAAAATGAGAGAGGGAGGAAAGGGGATAGGGACAGAAGGGATGGAAGGAAGAGGAAAGAAGGGAGGGAGAACAATAAAAACAACATAAGAACTCGGGGGTGGACGATGAAGAGTCAACCGCCATTTTTGAGGCTAGATAAGAGTATCCATCAGGAAAGGAAGAACTTTGTCTGGAAATGTCGAGTTCTCCTCAGTTTTACCAACATATCACGCTCTCCTTCTCAGAGAGACACAGGCAAGAGGGGATTCTTTCTACAACCGCCCCAACCACAACAGAGAGGAAAGCAGAGGTCCCCTCCAAAAGAAGTTGACAAATCTTTCCAATGAATGAGATAATATTATAGGTCATCTGGATGTACACCACTGTCATCCATGGTGCAGGTACAGTGACAGTTTAAAAAAATTTGGTAAGTCTCTGTATTTGCAAATTTTATTAAATCTAAGAAATTTTATTCACCAGATTATGATACTTGACCACTGGTTTCCAAGTCTTATAGTAGATCATAATCCTAAAGGTAATAGTTTCCTTGGCCTCCTCTATGGCTTTTCTACCTCAGCAATGGTCATGGAATGACAGAGATCCTCTGAGACATATGAAGATGATGATGCCTAGTTTTTGCCTGTGGTTGGAATCTAAGAATGTCAAATGTTGGAGTTCCTGTTGTGGCACAGTGGAACCAAACCTGACTAGGAACCATGAGGTTGTGGGTTCGATCCCTGGCCTTGCTCAGCAGGTTAAGGATCCAGCATTGACGTGAGCTGTGGTGTGTAGCTCGCAGACGTGGCTCGGATCCCGCATCGCTGTGGCTGTGGCGTAGGCTGGCAGGCAGCTCTGATTCGACCCCTAACCTGGGAACCTCCATATGCCGTGGGTGTGACCCCAAAGAAGCCAAAAAAAAAAAAAATAGAATGTCAGATGTTGTTCATATCCACACTGAAATTACTAATCAACCACATTATCATAAATGTTTTATACTTTGGAAGTTGCAAGCTATGCAAGTTTACACACCATTGTCTTTTTCAATTACGTTAAATTCTCTAACTGAAATAAAATAGTTGTGATCATTTCTCCACATTATCTGTATATTTAAAATATATAATAAAAGATTCTAACCCCAGTGCACCCATTACAGTATCATAAACTAGGTTTTACATTCCACTGCCTGTTCACACTGAGTCTCCATCTCAGCTAATCTCTATTTGGCATCTACCCAGTCACACAATTTGCCTTTCAACTGCCTGACCCATTTTTGTGTTGCCTACAAAGCCTATCCCTTTTTCATTGGCAAGTTGTTGCCTCTTCACCTATTTCCAGTCTCTAGACTTCTCTCCTCCACATGACCTACAGCTTAATGGAAACTTCATAGGTCTGGACTGAACTCAGGCAAAACAAATAGATCTAATCCCGGTTCTACCAGCTTCTAGAAACATAATCATGTATAAAACATCTGAGTGTTCTATGTTTTAGTCTCCTTCACTATTAAATACATGCAATAAAACTGCAATCGTAAGTTTGTATAGAATAAATGAAATAATATATGCAAATATTAAAAACATCCAACTGTGGCCAGCATGGAGTAGGCACTGAGTAAATGTTGGTTCATTTCTCAACAAAATAGGCGTACCATTTTTGAAAGATGTCCCCACATTTGAAAGTCTCCCCATGCTGGCCTTACCAGTTATTTTTCTTTTTGAGCAGAAAGTCTATTTTCTATATTTCTACTGCAAACTACATACCCCAATTTCCATTGCCAACTGGCTGACTGATAAATTCAACCCATAGGAGGCATTGACCAGACATAAGAGGGCAGGAGGAGTGGAGAAGCGAGGGTAAAGCTCACCTTCTCTCTCTTCCTCACATAGCATTTCCAGCAGCAGTAGCTCCTACTGGACAGTCTTTCCCTCCATCTCCCAGTCTGTTCTTATGACGGCTGTGAGGAAGAATTTGTTCCTGCCTTCCATAGCTCCTGGCAGCTTGGTAACAATCTTTGGCATTCCTTAGCTTGTAGAAGCATCACCTTAATTTCTGTCTTTATCTTCACAGTGTATTTTCCCCGTCTTCATGTCTGTGTCCAAGTTTCCCCTTTTTATAAGGACACTAATTGTTAGATTAGGGGACCACACTACTATACTCTGACTTCAGGGTAATTTAACTAGTTATATCTGCAATAACCCTATTTCCAAATAAGATTAACTTGTTAGATACTGGGGATAATTACTTTAACATACTAATATTTTAAGGTGGATGCAGTTCAACCATAATATAGGCCAAAGTGCACACTGGGAGAACATAATTTTTTTAAGGTTGCTACAAAATCTAGACACCTCTTTGAACATAATCTTCATCCTGTAAAAACATAAAATCTCCTAACATCTTCCTTACTTTACAGATCAGCTCAAAAAGAAAAAGGAGATAATTCAAATGTTACCTAGTCTTTCCTTATTCATAACCTTAGGTATTCAGTGATTTGTGAAGATACTAGTTTATGTTTCACTTGGATTACAGATTTGAATGATGTAACCATATATAATTTATGATGGGTCTCCCAATTAGTTGTGTTCCTTAAAAGTCAGGTCACCCAGAGAGGGTCTGGAGGCATATTAATTAGAATCAAACAAGGCAGATAGGCATTACATGTCACCACCACAAAAAGGCATAGTAGAATCAGAGAAAGAATAGACTTGCTATAAGCTGCTACAGAAAGAAGAGACATCATAACAGGGGAAGAAGACAGGACAGAAATAAGCTAAAATTGATTCCCTGTGATCCAAGAAAGAAGTAGAACAAAACATTACTTAAGACAGCCTGGAGATAGAAAGGGATAAAATCTCATTAACACAGAAAAGAAACCTTAAAACCAAATGGGAACGAGCTGATTAAAAAAATCTTAGAACCAAATTTGTTACAAAAAGGATTTTTAATTTGTGTTTGCATTTTGCTTGAAGCAAAGAAAGCACTGGTATTATGTATGGGAGGGGTAAGGCAGGTTGTCTTCTACCATCTTTTCAAAACAAAGATCTTATTTATGGTGTAGGTGCCTGGGAGAAATAATTCTATGGAAAAGACTGATTGGGGAGAAGGAGTGCAAATTTCTTGAGCTCTAGCCAAATCTGTTCCCCAAATCTTTGAATTCTGAATGGCATTATTGGAAGTTAGAAACAACCATTTTCAGAGTTCCCTAGTGTTGCAGCAGGTTAAGGATCCAGCAATGCAATGAATTCAATCCCTGACCCCAGAAACTTCTACATGCCATGGGCACGACCCCCCCCCCAAAAAAAAGAAAGAAAAAAATATTTTCAAAGGCTCAGAATAGTCCTAGATATAAAGAAGGGGGGACTTGAATTCATCTTTAGAGCTTTCTGATTTTTAAAAACCACTGTAATAAGTATTTTTCATCAAGGAAATGCAAAAAGAGTTCCTCTTTTGAAATGTAGGCTTTTGCTGTGCTCCAAGAAAGTAAGCTGCTCTTTATGATTGTTTGTGAGATATAACACATCTCTAGGTTCAATATCATTCTGAGAAATACTTGGAATGATGATCTACAGTGCAATGACTCTGGAAATTTTTGCTTGCTTATGTGTGTGTGTGTGTGTGTGTGTGTGTGTGTTTCCAGAACTACAAGAAATGTTAAACAACGTGTGTGTGTGCAGGGGCACACATACACGATCTTTTCTAAAGAGCTGATATCAACAGATTAGGAATTAAGACCTTGAGGAGTACACAATCTCATATAATCCTTAAGCTAGAGGGAAACCTATAAGAAGAAATAAGTCTTCACTTGATGAAGCTCAACTTAACCTGGATGGTTTGTGGTACAATGAGGCTTACGCTAAGCAAAATATCTCAGATCTCGGGCAAATACACTTATTCAGACTATGCATTCTAACACACATGTACTATCGGATACTAAGAATAAGGGCAACTTATACAGATAGGGATTGGTGAGTGAATTTCCTGAAATGGAGATGATTTGGGATGAGAAACTGAGAACCCGATCTTAGACTAGGGTTGAGAAAGAGTTCTCCCTCTTCGAAGGCTATAGATGTTTGCTGAGGGCTGGCACTACTCAAAACGTGGATATATTTGTCTTCCCAGAGCAGTGGTGAAAGACACACTTCTCTTTAAGATGCACAGAAGAACTTAAAGTTATGCCTAATATTTAATCCGTTTTGAGGTGTCCCTATATTGGGTACTCTGTAATTGCCAAGTCTTAAGAAAAAATTATTAAATGCTACAATCTGGACCAATCTGTGTTTTGGAGAATTAGAAGCAATACCATGTCCATGTCTGGGATCAAGTAGTAAAGGAGAGAGTATCTTTATTCTTCCTCCTAAAGGTTGAATACTGACAACAGCATCTTCCCAAGAGAAGGTCATTTTTTTTCAGAACTACAGCAAATGTTAAATAGCAAAGCAAACGGGAGGTCCTACTAAGCAATTACTGAGTAAAATCAGATATAGAATTTTTATTGGAAGTTAATGGAGAAGCTAATTCATCTAATGTCCAGAAGGAAAAGCATATCTAAGGAAGATGAGAATCTGGTAATCAAGAACTCATTATTACTTGTATTGTAGTAACTGAGTGAACAACAGACATTTGAAGCTACGTGCACTTAGAATTTTCTCTGCTTTGTATTCTGTTTTCTGCATAGTATTTTTTGATTTGCCTGTGAAAACTAAACTAATGTATGCTGGTCTTATAAAACATGTTTTTAAAAAGTAAAGGTAACAGGTTCATCTTTCCTTTGCACTTGACGTGAAATCTCTGAGTAATAAATAGCATTTCATTTCAGCTGAGTTTTCCTTTCCAGTCTTCCCAATTACTCTTACTCCCACATTTCAAACTTTTAACCAGTCCTGGAAAATGGTAGGAAATGCTGTTTTTTACCTCCTCTCCCTGCCCACTCTTTGATAAGTTTGTAAATGAATAATGAAATAACCAAAAGGTGAGAAGAAGAAGAAGGAAAAAGAAGAGAGGTTAAGGGACCTGAATAATCAACACACAAATTAATCTCCTCTGACTAATCCTTGATTCATAGAGGAACATGGAAAATGTCCCCAAATATTAATATCACTTTGATCGGATAGACTATTGATAGCCTCACAAGATAATGAATGAGTGGAAAAACACCTTTGCTATAATTATTGAAGAATAAATGTGCAGGGGGTATATTTCAGGCATGAATGGTAAAAAATAGTTCAAATTTCTTTCAGATATCACCACGTAGAAACACAAATAGAAAAAAATTTGAAAGGGTGGGTAAAGCGTTATTTAGTCCACAGTTCTGTCTCTTGGTAGAAAAACACTTGCATTTTCAGCCTCACAACTGACAACTCTATCCAAAAAGAAAGTTACTTTGCTTGGTAAATACAAGAAGGTCCCACATTTTTTCCTATAAATACACTCTTCTATATCTTGTCTAAAGATACTGCATAATTTTTATAAAAGTAAATGCTATTTTAGGGTTAAATAACTACCTCATAATATTTTTGAAACTATACCATGTCTATGGTTTTAAAAATAGGTTGACATAAAATATCTGTTCTATGAATGTCCCCATAAAGACAGGCTAACAAGAAATTTTGTGGACTGATAAATTTGTGGTATTTTGTAATAAGATAGTTTACTATCTTGGACAAAGAATTTCAGTCTCCCCGCATTACTTGTGCATCCCAGTCTGACTAAAAGCAAATGCTTTATGTGACTTAAATGCTCCTCCTTGCCTAAGGTCTCAGTTAATTAGCGGCATGACTAGTTGTCTTTAGATCCTTGTCCAGTGTTTTTTTTCAGTTGTACTACATTGCTTATGTTCCACACTGCTCTGTTTTGAGCCCCAGGTTCTGAATACTAGCTGGATTCAAACATTCTCCCCAATCTACCCATCCTTTTGTTTCCTTCCTTCTACTCTGGTTCTCCACATCCTCCCGATTTGTTTTTATCCATGATGCAGTCTGATAATGCCTTCTCAACTGTAATATTCCAGAGAATTAGTTAACACTATAATGAAAAGAATACCAGTAACCAATCCTAAATTCTCATTTCCTTAGGGAAAAAAAATACAGTGCCCTTTATGAGCAATAGGTCCAGTTGTTTAGAACAAACAACACTGTCATCAGTCCCAAAGACCAGCAACCCTGGGAAGAAAAATCTTTCCTGCAGAAAAACTCAGAATTAACCTAAAAATAGATATAATACAGAGGTGAAACTTTTTTCCTTTTTATGACTTTTGTTAGTTTTCATTTTCCTAGATCAAGTGGGGAAATTCAGATTAAATTATGTGCACCCACCAAGACTTGACCTGATTAGTTCGTGTATTACAGAAAGAAATTTTTATTTTCAAGTGAGAAAAAATCTGTATGGCTAACTATTCTTTCTTCATCAGGAGAAAAAGAAAGAGTGGGAGGAGGGAGGGAGAGAAAGAAGGAAGAAGGAGGGAGGAAAAAAACTGGCAAACGTTACCAAGTAAAGATCTCAGAATTTATAGGTCTTTACTACTAAAAAGTGAGAGATTATATATAGCTTTACAAAGAAGTTTCACTGTTAGACTTTTATTGCATTTTAATTTTTTATATACCCTTATGCCTCTTGAGAATGAAAATATTCAGAGAGCAAGATGAGGTACAAGTTTCAGGATTAAAGAGATCCCATTTGACTAAAGAGAACTAGATGATCTGGTTCTTTCATGGAAAATATATTCATTTCCCCCAAACCAATCAGGAAACCAAATTATTTCTCTGTTAAGAGGAATAAAAGTTCAGGAGGGAATGAGAAAACATTTGTCAAGTGAGCCCTATTCTAATGCTTTCTGGGACCTATTTATCTCTTACTTATTATGAAGTCGATATAGAAGATACAATCTCTAAAAGCTATCCTGTAGCTCTGGGGAATCACGAAAAGGTGTATTCCATGGACCTCATGTAAAGCACGGTCTTCCCCTTGGAATCAGGCATGGTACCCATGGCCGCTCAACCTTAGAAATTTGTGAAGAATCTTACGGTCCAGGAACTACAAGGTAATTTTGCTTTGGATAGAGCTCAGAGAGGAGCTGTTCTTCACATGCTATTGATCACAGATGGAAATATATCTTCCTTAACTGGGTATGCTGCCCTTTAAAGTCTCCCACTTCAATGTAATGGGACAGATTGAATATTTTTCCATGTTAGTGGGTGGAAGTTTTTCCGATGCCACCCAGTTGCTCTTTTCTTACAGAAAGCAAAATACAGATTTTCTTTGGGTGAAACAGACATCAAGAAATAAAAAATAGCTGCCTCACATGCAATGCAAAATGACATCCAAAGAAATCACACATCAGAAATCTCACATGGCAGAAGTAAGCTTCCTTTTTGAAATATTTTGGCACCTGACACAAGAGTAAAAGAATGCAGAGACCACCTGAAAAATATTGTTATAAAAAAATAAATTAAATAATATATTCTTTGCAGGCTTGTCCTGAAAATACAGATTGTGAGCTGCCTGTTCAAACAGGATACTTTGGAAAATACATTTAACAAATTAAGAAACAGAAATCAGACCGGTAAGAGCAAATTGTAGCTGGTTCGAGTGTCTATGTGGTACAGAATCTTCTCTAGTTGCCATAACCTAAGCAAACTGCAAATCAAGTACAAGGAAATTCATAACATTGTGAAAGCTTTCCAACTGAAATAGTTAAATTAGTTCGCAAAGCTTGAAAAAAAAATCTCCTAAACAGAGAAAGGTTCTCCTAAATTCTAATTCAAATGTATTCCAATTCATTTTATTAGATGTAAATCCCAATACAGAATTTCAACGGGCTAATCATTTTACTCTTAAAAGCCATGAGTTCCTTTTGAAAATTTCGCAATGCTTCTTCCAGAGATAATAGAATTTTTCCCAAAATAAGTTAGAAGGTAATGCCTGGAAGCAGATTAAAGGAAAGTAAGTGTCTCACTCCTTGAAAAAGCATGCTTCTATATGTCTGCAAACACTAAATACCAGAGAGCTGAAAAACTGAACGTCATACAGTACACCTGTGTGAAATATTAATGAGACAAGTTCCCAACCTGTGTGTAACTCAATGAAAGAGTTACCTAGGCAGAAAAATTGGCTCAGGAACATCTAATATATTGGTTGAAATGTTAGAGGTGATATTTGAAGTTTGTAGCCTGTCAATGCAAGTAAGAATATGAGCTAGTTCACTTGCTGCAATAGCTTACATATTTTTCTGGATTTTTCTTGATAGCTGGACAACTAAAATAATTTTAGCACATAAAATTCTCTAAATTACACACCTGGTGTCATTGTATGCTTTTTGGTCTTTCTCCTAAGGTGAAAGAACTCATTGCAAGGAATGAATAAAATGTTCACAATTTCCTTCTGATTCTTTGTTTTTATTCTGACTATAGTATGACCAGAGCCCTAGGCTTTTATGTAACCCATTGATAAGTATACTAATGGGACTTTTTAAATTCCATACTGAAAATTAAAAAACAGATATTAATGTGAGTTTTAAAATACCACAGCACAGAGGAAAAAACATAATTCTGCCCAGAGAGATTTAGAAGACTGCACTAAAGAGATGACATTTGAGCTCTGAAGTCTGCATAGGAATTTTCCAGGTGGAAAAAAAAGGAAAATAATTTCAAATTTGAGAAATACCATGTGGTCCTATAAGAGTCTAGTGTAGTTAGGAAATGACATGCCTTTTCTGACCATCTATGGAAGAGAATACATAAGGGGAAATGATGGATAGGGTCAACATAATTACAAGCCAATATGAATTAATTTTCCAAATAACAGTATCATGGAAATCACCCTTTTTTGGCTGTGCCCACGGCTTGTGGAAGTTCATGGGCCAGGGACTGAACCTGTACCACAGCAGCAGCCCAAGCCACTGCAGTGACAACACTGGCTCCTTAACACGTTGCACCACAAAAGAGCTCCAAAAAATCACACTTTTTAAAGTGATTCTGAATATGCCTAACTCTGCCTTACTCTGCCTTACAATCTTGCTCAGAATGGCACAAAACATATATTGTAGAATACTGCCAACTAAATTGACAAAGAAAATTGATAGAATACACTTTCTTAAACAGAGGCACTCTAAATACCTTAGTTAGAAAGGAGTTGAAAGCAAAATTCTGCAAATGAAATGAGAAGATAAAACAAATCTTATATTCACATAAAGATAAGTAACATTATAGAGAAAATGTGCATAGAAGAAGAAACATTATTACCCAGAACTAGTATTGGATGGATTAAACTGAGTTGATTAAACTATGTGCAAATAAGATGGACACAGCAGCAGATATTGAAAAGGCAGGGATAACAATATAATGACAATTTTCTTCTGTATCTTGGGCTTAAATACAAAGGCTATTGGCTGTTTTTCCAGTTGTTTGGGGGAGGGGGCTGATATATAACCATGTAATATCTAGAATAGACCCCGCAGATTTTATTCTAAAACTACTTAACTCATTCACTCAGGCCTAGTTGTTGGGCAGTTTCTCTGCAGATGAGAAATTTCCACACTACATGAGACATCTTGGAAAGCTTTTAAACAATGGAGGAGTGTGGCCAGATTTGTTTCATAGAAGATAAACACTGGTGACAATTTAAAGGTCTACAGTGTAGAGAATCACTAGATTCTATAATACATAGAAAGTGAATGAAAACTAGCATGATTTAGATAATAGTTTGTACAAGAAGCAAAATCATGAATGAGAAAGTATACCTGGTTCTGCTATTTGTTTGCCCAGAGCCAATGGGAATGGAAAAGTGAGCCAACAACAGCCAGTACAAGCTACTCCATCAGTCTGAACCACTGCTTTCACTGCACCTGCCAGGATACCTTAGAGTTTAGGAGAGGTCCTAGAGGAAGTTGAGTTTGGTCAGAAGGAAATTTAATTACAAAATTTTATGGAATGTGTTTAGAGAGAAAGGAGAGCAAAATATTGATTTTTATGGAAAGATATATGGATTTCAAACAGCCCTTGAAAAATTATCACCTGTCCTGGAGCAAATACTTATAGGCATAATAGAATGCCATTTTGAAAGTTCCATATCAAGAGAAAACTAAAAGGAGTTTGGATGTATTCTTTTGTGGGTAGAAAATTATTTGAGTAAATATCACATTGGCTTGGCTATTAGCCTTTTAATTTTTTCCTCAGTTGGTGACAATTGCACATATATGTTATATATTATATACTATAATTATATAATTATGTATTATAACTACAGCATAATTCAAGATCATTAAGGACCTCTAAAATCACCTACTTAGAACTACGCCTAATATAACAAATTTGCTTTTCAGATATTTCTCAAACGTCATAAATTTAAACTTAGTACTTTTAAATGTGCTAAAAGAAAACTAGTTATTTAAAGATATCCTGTGATAGATGTTTGGTAAAAGAGGAGCCTTTGGTAACATGAATAATTCCCTCATATTTATAGGTCAGTCACTTTGAATTTTCATGTACTGAATTATGTTTTCGTAAAGGTAGTATATCCTGACTGGCAAAGATTTTATGTTACAAAGTGTATATCTTTTACTTATTTCAAATTTCAGTGCAAAATAAATGCAAATATTATTCCAATCACCTTTACACCATAAATATGCCAAAATATCTTAGCCAATGAAAAACTCCCCACTGCTAAATACATGTTTTCATGAAAAACAAATTAGATACATTTTCCTAAGGAAAAAAATTTAAATGTATTCTTTGAATCATGCTCTACATTTTTTTTCCAAAGCAGCTTATGCTGTTCCTTACAAAGTCAATGTTTACCAGTATATTTATATGATTTTCTTTCTTTTGTTTTCCCTCTGTTTGGCAGAACACACAGTACTATATAGGCATGTGTCTGAATATTTAGCCATACTATGCCAGGAGTCCACACAATGCTTAGGACTGTTTAGTTTAACAAAGAATGTGTGGCTTTTGCATGTGCTGGCACATTTGTATGAATGGCTCCAAAAACTCTATTAATGGCAGAACGTACTTGTCATATAAAATTTACAAAAGTGCAGTGAGTTTAAACAAACCACCACCAACTTTATAAATATTTCTTTTTTTTTTAAACTTGATGCTAAAAAAGAAAGAAACAGACAAAAAAAAAACCCAATCCTGAGGAGTATTAGAAACATAGGGAAGTACATAAGAATTTAGGGGAAAAAAATCTAGAGCCACCTCTTTGTAGCTGCCTTTTGAATTTTCCCATCTTCTGCTTCTAACAAAGACATATCATAAAGCTCAAAATATGATATACAACCCTTCATATAAATAATTTACATATACTGGAACAACCAAATATTTAAGAGTCAGTCAACCTGGGAGTTCTCATTGTGGCAAAGCAGGTTACAAATCCAACTAGTATCCTGAGGATGCAGGTTCAATCCCTGGCCTCACTCAGTGGGTTAAGGATCTGGCATTGCTGTGAGCTGTGGCATAGATCCCAGATGCAGCTCAGATCCCACGTTTCTGTGGCTGTGGAGTAGGCCAGCAGTTGTAGTTCCAATTCAACCCCTAGCCTGGGAACCTCCATGTGCCATGAGTGCAGCCCTGAAAATAAATAAATAAATAAATAAATAAATAAATAAATAAATAAATAAATAAATAAATAAAGGCATGATACTTATGAGTATATATTTTATACATATAAAACCTAGAAGCTACTTTGATACAGTGGAAATTAGAGGGGACACAGAGACTAGTAACAACAGACTTGGTCAGTCTAAGTTTTTCTCCAGGAAATGCTGGGCCAACCAATGCTGCCTGCATTCACAAATTTGCATAACATTGGCTTGAACTTATATGTGGTTTGATCTTTTTGTCTAGTTGCTTAAAAAAACTATTTTTCTCTATCTTTAAGTCCAATTAATTCATTAAGATAAGTCTTGGTGTTTACTGTTCTGAGTGTCCATTCCATACTACATGGCAAGTCCTTTCACTTTGCACATTGGATTTTTTTTTTCAGAAAGTTTTGTTTCATTATAATTTTGAGAATATGCTCTACTCCATTGCTTGACTTTTCTTCTTCAAAGGCCTCAACACAGGGAATTTTTTCATGTCTTCTCTTTTCCTTCATTTTTCTCACAATTTATAATTTTTTCTCAAGCATTTATCTATTTAGTATTTCTTTATTTCTTTTATTACTACTTTTTGTTTTCTATTTCCATTGAAGTACTTTCTTTGCTCTTGTGCTTATTATAACTTAGTCTCTTTTTTAACAGGTTTAGATAATTCATTTATTCCTTTGATCAGTATCTTAAGGTCAAAGGGTTTCAAAAGCAAAATTAAAAAAACATAAAAACTTGGCATTTGTTATTTGTTCATATCCCTGACTTCCTTATTTAGTCCTCTCAAAAACATCTGAAAGATGCACAACAAGGATTATTACCCCCATTCAATAGATGGGGTAACTGAAGAGCAGAAAGCATTGCATCACTTGCCTAATAGGCGGTAATTTTTCACAGCGATTAGGATTAGAACCAAGGTTCCTGCTCTTTCAAGAATTTCTCCTGCTTTTTCACACTGCTGCTTCAAAAATTCACTTAATTTAGTCTTGGTTTCTAAAATTTTTATTTATTTTTTTCTCATATATTTACCTCTCTATATACTTTAGTTTTTTTTTCTTCTTTATACTTTCAATTTTCATTACTATATTTTGTAGCTCAGACTTGATTTCTAAAACTTTCCTATTTTTTTCTGAACACTATCATCTTTCTTATTTGGTTATCTAACATCTAACCTTTTAGTATGTGCGTCTTTTTGGGAGAGTCTATGGTCTTCCTACATGTTTAAGTTAATTTTTAAATTGTAGGCAATGATTTCTTCCACTTTGTGAACACAATTTTTTTCTATATATATTTCATTATCTATTACTACACTAGTTTATTGCCTTTTTTTAACTGTATTTTAGAGAGTATGAAAATAATCTCTTTATAAATAAAATATATTTGATTTACAATATTGTGTTAGTTTCTGGGATACAGCAAAGTGATTCAGTTACATATATATTTTTTTCAGATTACTTTCCATTATAGGTGATTACAAGTTATTGAACACTGCTCCTTATGATATACAGTGAATCCTTGTTGCTTACCTATTTTATGTATTGTAGTGTGTATCTATTAATCCCATACTCCTAATTCCTCCCTTCTCTTCCCCTTTGATAACCATAAACTTATTTTCTATGCCTGTGAGTCTTTTTCTGTTGTGTAAATACATTCATTTGTATTTTTTTGGATTCCACATAAAATTGATATCATATAATATTTGCCTTTCTCTCTCTGATTTAGTATGATAATCTCTTGGTCCATCAATGTTGTTACAAATGACAATATTTTATTCTTTTTAATGGTTGAGTAATAATTCCATTATATATATTTTTTATATATATAAATATATATGTATATATTCTTTACCAGTTCATCTGGGCAGTAATCTTTTTTATTTCTTCATGATTTTATGAGATGCATTTAATCACATTTTTTTTTAATTTTGTCTTTTTAGAGTCATAACCATGGCATATGGAAGTTCCCAGGCTAGGGGTCAATCAGAGCTGCAGCTTCTGGCCTACATCACAGTCACAGCAACATCAGATCTGAGCTGCATCCATGACCTACACCACAGCTCATGGCAATACCAGATCTTTAAGCCACTGAGCGAGGTCAGGGATTGAACATGTATACTCATAGATAGTAGTCCAGTTTGCTACCACTAAACTACAAGGGGAACTCCCTTTATCACAATTTTTAAGAGAATTTTCCTGAATGAGAAAAGAAAGTGGTTAGATTTTCTAGTTTCACTGATCATGAATTGCATATTTTATTATTAATAAGAATATTTTTAGAATCCTTTTATACATACTTTCATACTTCTGAGATATTTGTGTATTTTAAGTGGTGTCCTTTATATTATTTTTTTGTCTTTTTTTAGGGTCACACCTGTGGCATATGGAGGTTCCCAGGCTAGGGGTCTAACAGGAGCTGTAACTGCCAGCCTTCGCCACAGCCACAGCAACACTAGATCCAAGCCGCATCTGTGAACTACACCACAGCTCACAGCAACGCTGGATCCTCAACCCACTGAGCAAGGCCAGGGATCGAACCCGCAACCTCATGATTCCTAGTTGGATTCATTTCTGCTGTGCCACAATGGGAACTCCCCCTTTATATTATTATGTCCTGAGTAAAAATGTTTTAAGTTTTAATGTTTAGTCTTACAAATTATCTGTGATTTTGCTATTTATAATTACTTACCACTTAATTGTTTTGTATCACAACTACTGGAAACCCAACAATAAAGACAGTGACACCAAGGAGAAGCAGCAATATTCTTAGCAAAATTTAAAGTAAATTAGATGAAAATTTTAACATTGAAGGTAAAAAATGATGGTGAAGCCAATTCATGGTGACCATAAGTGGTGGGTACTATCACATAAAGCCTCAATGCCAAGTGGTTAATTACTATACAAGTAATTACCATGGAAATAGAACCCTGTTTCAAAATTATAAGGCTCTTTTCCTTCTGGAGAAGTTTTCACCTGCTGTCCATGCTACCAAATGTCTTTGCTACTGGTAAACGAAATGTATCTTTCAGTTTATCATTAAGTAAAATCATCTTTCTAGGTGAGATTAACACTAAAGAAACGAATTACTACTTTAATAGGAAGTGAGGATAGTTATGGTGCACTTTGAAAACATTGAAAATGAATTGATTATTGAATAATTCCTCTCTATGTAAAGTTTTGGTCATTCACACAGGTAATTCCAATCTAATCCAGTAATTAAATCCAACTTGAACCTGAATCTACTCATTGTATACCCTTTAGTATATTTCTCAGTATGTTCCACTGCCCCAGAATGCTCAAAAAAATTAAATATTCCCATATGGAATCTAGTTCTTCTGCTCTACAGGGCAGTAGAGTACTACCCTGGAATATCTTTATCTCTGATGAAACACAATTACCCTTTCCTATGTGCTTCCTGCTTAGACATTTAACAGAAATTAAATGGCGCAAACCCACACCTTGCATATATCTATTAAAATCTACTTGAGTTTTTGAACACCCACACATTTTATAAAACTGTCTTAGAGAGAGAATATGTAGAAACCACAGGTATGGAAAAGATAGGTACTAGCTGTCACCAAAAGTAATGGAAAGAGAGTTCATGGATTACAGAGAAAAATGGGACTAAACACAATAGGTATCTTCTCTGCTTTTTATCACCGTCCTCCTGGGGCTGTTAGTTCTGGTATATGGGTGGGTGCCTTCCTTTCCCCTCCAGTGTTTCCCCCATCTTGTTTACAAAATCTTAATTTTAAGAGGAAATGAGAGAAGCATGGGACAGTTCTTCCTATGAAAAGATCTTTGCAACTATTGTTTTTCTACATGTTGAGAATATTTGAATTTAAATGAAGTCATTTTTTATAACAAAGGTCTAAGAAATAAAGAAAACTAAGTCACTCTTAGGAGATTAATAGCCCATAATCCTTTTCTATGTCTTACCAGAAATTGGGTGATAATTTAATTTTGTTTTCTGATTTATTAGAAAAGTACATCATTTCCTGCCACAGGGGCATACTCGGTGACAAAAATGTTCATTTTTTGAGGCTTTGTTCAAAACCCAACATATGAAGAATCTGTTTATCACATGTGTTTCCTAAAGCCAGATTTTGTTCAGCCAATTAAATTTTAGGGGGAAAGTAACTTCTCATGAACTTGATCATTTGTTTTCTCTGTTGAAACCCAGAACACTTTACTTTCATCACATCTAAGAATCACAGTGAGAAAAGTCTAACCAAATTTGGAAAAATGGTCATGTTAAGGTCAAAATGGGTCAAGCTCCTGAAAGAGTATTGGGCTCAAGCTAATAAAGATATTTCATTCATGGATGCTTGAACATGTACTACAGGGACTAAAGTCTAAAGAGACAATTTATTTGTCTGAGTGAAATATATTAAAACCAGCTCCATCCTGACTCCTGTGGGTATTAGATGATTTACCTGGCTCATTCTTTGGTTAATGTGGTTAACCCCCAATTGTTGTCACTGAGAAAGATAACATATAAATCTGTTTCAAAGAGTTCAGTTCTCTGAGTTTCATATTTTGGAGGTTTACTCTGTTTTCAGATCATAGAGGATTAGAACCTGAATAATCTACAATTAAGCTTGCATTAAATAATATAACCAAAATTACGTAAATGTGTGAAGAGTTAAATGATGTTGAATGTGAGTAAAAATCTTTGTTACCTAGATTCTACCCTAAGAATTAAACTGTGGCCCAACATTATTAGCCAGTTATAATGATTAAAACTATATTGCTCACTTTATTTGTTTCCCGAAACTCTTACAACAACTATCTCTCTCAGAATATTATTATAATTAACATGTACTTAGAGAAATATAGTATTTTTCTGTATTTATTAAAGGATCTAAAGGAGTTTTGACTATTATATAGGACATACTACTTCTAAAATACTATGCATCCCTAAGAATTTTTATAGAAAGAATACTTTTATGTAAAAATAATACAGCATTATTGTGAGAAACGATCAGCCTAATGCTACTTTTTGAGGGCCTAGTAATCAGTATTGCATTGATATCTTGGTACCTGTCTTCATGAGCTCTTTTTTTTTTTTTAGTTTTTTTGAGAAATAACTAACACACATCACTGTGTAAGTTTAGACATACAGAATGATGGCTTGATTTATATATATCGTGAAATGACTACCACAATAGGTTCAGCTAACACCCATTTTCTCATAAGTAAAAAGAAAAGACAAAGAGAAAAAAATGTTCCCCTTGTGATGAGAACTCATGGTATTTACTCTCTTAACAACTTTCCTATATATCATATGGCACTGTTAGCTATAGTCACCATGTTTTACATTAAATCCCTTGTATTTATTTATCTTATAACTAAGGTTTATAACTTGTGACTGCCTTCCTCCAACTTCCCATCACACTCACTTTTTGCCTCTGATAACCACATTTGATCTATTTATCCATGAGTTTTGTTTTGGTTTTTAGATTCCACATGTAAGTGAGATTATACAGTATTTGTCTTCCTCTGACTTACTTTACTTAACACAATGTCTTCAGGTCAATCCACACTGTTGCAAATGGTAGGATTTCTTAATTTTACGTTTGAATAATATTCCATATACACACACACACATACACACAATGGAATATATAATTTTATTACTATGTTTTCTTCTTCACATATAAATATATAAATATATATTATCATTATTTTTTCTTCCACTAGCTTTGGGCTCAATTTTTTTCTTCTCTACTTATTTAAGGTGTAGAAATAGGTTGTTTATTTGGCATTTTTCTTGCTTCTTAATGTAGGCATTTGTTGCTATGAACTTCCCTCGCAGAACTGTTTTTACTGCACTCAAAAGTTCTGCACTTGAAAAATGCCTTTCCATTTTCATTTTTCTCAAGAAACTTTGTTTTATCTCCCCTTTAATTTCTTCTTTAATCCATTGGTTGCTCAGAAGAGTGTTGTTTAATTTCCATGTTTATGAATTTTCCAGTTTTCCTTTTATTATTGATTTCTAGTTTTATGCCATTGTGGTAAGAGAAGATACTTGATATGATGTCAGTCCTCTTGACTAAGACTTGTCTTGTGGCCTAACGTGGCCTAACCTAGGAAATGTTCCATGTTTCTGCTGCACCACAATGGGAACTTCCTAATTTATGTTTAAAGTGATTATTTCTAGGTAAGGACTTATTATTGCCATTTTCTTCATTGTTTTCTGGTTGTTTTATAGATACATTACTCCATTTTCTTATTCTGCTATTGTTATTTATGTTTTGCTGTCTTTTGGTATCAGTATGTTTTGACATTTTTTATCATAAATTTTGTTTAAATACTAGAGGATTTTTCCTTGTGGTTACCATAAGGCTTACATAACATATCTTAATGTTAACACCATATTTTAAACTGATAAGAACTTAATTTCAATAGTCTTTGTAAACTTTATGCTTTTACTTCTCTTCTCCCTCATATAGGTTTTTGCTGCTAAAACGTTTTTCATATTGTGTAACTAATAACAGATTGTTACAGTTATGGTTATTTTCACTATATTCTTTTTTTAAGTTTTAAACTTTAAAGGTTTAAGGTTTAAAACTTAATATAGTTATTTTTACTATATTCTTTTTAAAGTTATTTTTACTATATTCTTTTTTAAGTTTTAAAACTTTGTTTAAAACTTGTTTTTAAGTTTTAAAATTAAACAATATAGTTTTTACTATATTCTTTTTTAAGTTTTTAAGTTTTAATATTAAACTCAATATAGTTATTTTTACTATATTCTTTTTTAAGTTTTAAAACTTTGAAACTTGTTTTTAAGTTTTAATATTAAAAGTTGTAAGTTATGAACCACTATTATCATATTAAAGAATATAACTATGACCACATGTTTACCATTACCAGTGAGATTTACACTACTGTTTTCTGTTTTTATCACGTTAATTAGTATCAAAGAACTTCATTTAGCATTTCTTGTAAGGCGGTTCAGATGGTAATGAACTCTCTGAGCTTTAGTTTGTTTGGAAAAGACTTTATCTCTCCAGTTCTGAGTACAGTTTTGCCAATATTAGATTTCTTAGTTGACAGTTGTTTTATTTTAATATTTTGAATATGTCATCCCATTCTCTCCCAGCCTGAAAAGTTTCTATTGAAAAATCTGCTGACAGTCATATGAGATGCCCTTGTATGTGACTTCTCCCTTTCCTCTTGCTGCTCTAAGAGTCCTTCTTTGCATTTGACTTTTGACAATTTAATGATAATGAGTCTCTGTGTAGCCCCATCAGGGTCTTTTGAGCTTCAGGGATCTGGGTATCCATTTATATCCTCAGATTCACGATGTTTAGCCATTATTGCCTTAAATATATTTTCTGTCCCTTTGTCTTTCTTTTATCCTTCTGAAATTCCTATAGTGAAAATACTGTTTCTTTTCACTGTGTTCTGTAATTCCCGAAGGTTTTCTTCACTCCTTATTCTTTTTTTTTTCTCCTATGACTAGGTAATTTCCAATGTCCTATCTTCCCAGTTGCTGATTTTTCTCTATGCTGCATAGTTGAGCCTGTTTTTGAAACAACTGTATTATTCAGTGCAGTTATTTATTTTAATAACTGTTTTATTTTTTATTGATGGTTGCTATTATCTGTCAAACTTCTCACTTTGTCCATGTAATATTTTCCTAATTTTGCTTTGTTAGCTGTGTTTTCTGGAGGTTTGTTAAACTCCTTAAGAGGATTACTCTGTATTCTTTGTCTGACCTTTCATTGATCTTCATTTCTTCATGATTAGTTACTGGGGATTTATTACTTTCTTTTTATGTCATATTTACCCGTTTTTTGTTTGTTTTTATTATCCTTGACTTTTTATGTTGGTTTCTGTTCCTTTGAGTAATTAGGTTCCTCTTTCAGACTTTACAAGTTTGATTTTGCAGTTTGATTTTACCAGTCAGCCCAGTATGAGTTTTTGAGTGTATCTGCTGGTAGCATCCTTGGGTAGGTAGGGTCTGCTATTATAGTCTATTTGGGAGCAAGGTACTGTTTGAGCTCTGAGGACAGAAATGAGGAGGTGTGCCACTGGCTGAGAACAGTTGGATAGGACTGCTGCCTTGGTTTTCTGCCCAAGTGAGGCTGTAAGATGAGCTCTGCACTCTGGGTTTGCCTGGCCTCTCTGGTCAGACTTCCTAGATGGTCAGGACTGGCTACTATAGTCAGTAGCAGATGGGGCTGTGAATTAGCTTCCCTGCTCTGGCAGGGCAATAGGTTGAGACCTAGGGCCTATACAGCTCATTTTTGGGTTCCTGAATCAGGCCTGAGTGTTCATTGAATTCTCTGGTCAGGTGAGGCCCTGGTTTTGCTATGCAGGCCAGGGAAGCCATTAGCTGTGCTCTTGGTTCAAGTGCCACTGTACATAGGGCTATTGAATGAGCTATGCAGTTAGGTCTCTTTTCTACTTAGATTCCCAGTTTGAACAGGCTGAAGGATGGGCTATACTGAGCAATGAGCAGCACTATGAGCTGGACTCCTGACTGGTCAGTGAGAGAAGTAGCCCTAAAGCTCTATGTTATCTTAAACTGACCTGCACTCCAAGTTTCCTGAATGAACAGGGCTACTAGGTTTGTTCAGCAAACTATCATCTCTGCACACCTACCTCTCCGCTTGATTGCCAATGGGCCACATAGCCTCCAGAAGTTGCTGCCAGCCCTCTTGCGGGGGGTGAGCAGAACACACTCTCGACTTCTGGTAGAGCTATGGGTAGGATTGGGAGGGGCCACTCCAGGCTACTTTCATTTCTCAAATAGACTCTCAGCTTAGGAGAGGCTGGGAAAAACACTGTCTTATCTATGAATTAATTCCCATGCATGTGCATAGCACAGGGATGCTCCATACCCAGTACTGGCTTTACTCTGAGGGCAATCTGCCTGCCTTCTTCTTGTTTTGAGCACTGCTGGACCACGCGGTTTCCGCAAGTTGTCACTAGCACTTCTGTTCAGAAGGATCAGGAAGACACTCTCCATAGCAGGTAGGACTGTGATTCAGCTTCTTACCTGGGCTTGAGTAAACTGGGCCCTAGAGCTGGCAAAATTCCTTGTTTGAGGGCTCAAATTAGGCTATCAGCACCCTGCTGTGTTTCTTTGTCAGAGTGCTTCTGCAGAGAAGCAAATTGCTGGATGGGATCACCACTTGGGCACTGCATGTATGAACTCAGTCTGCCAAGATCCGTGTGCTAGTGGCAGGCAAGGGGGCGAACAGAGGGAGAGACAAGTCAGGAGCAACCTGTGTTGCCATCTTTGTGATGTTGCTCCTTCGTGAGATTTTACAAAGGTAAATAATGTTTTAAATACACAATTATGTGAAAAAATGGGCGGAAAAAAATTATAAATGTCCTTGGAATCCTGAGTATGGAGGCGAAAGGGAATTGGCACAAAGAAGGATTCAAGGAATAAAATTTAACCTGGTCCTCAAAGATTGGTTGAGATTTGACCAATAAAGGAAAGTGTGAACATCACTCTCATTAAAAAGAATTGGTCTTTACAATTCCTACTTATTGTCTAGAAAAAATAAGAGCCTCAGCAAGAAGTTCTAAAATGCCAGGAAAGGATAAGGAAATGACGTTCTCTCTACTAAGGACATTTTCTTCCAGAAAGGAACTGTGTCTTTTGATACTTTGCTTAGCAAAAAGGGAAGGTTAGCTGAGTTTCATTAAAAATAAAAATAAAAAGATATGTCTATATCAAAGGTACAATCAAACGTGGATCAAGAACATACTGACTCTGTTGAAAACAAGTGTTGAAAAACAATTTACTTCTATAAAAAGGTTAAAAATTCCAGTCTAAAGATAACATTATATGTGTCAGCTAAGAGCAAAACAGCAATACAAAATGACATTTTTAAAACACCAGCAAAGATTAAAGACATCTAGAAGTTATTTTTAAATGGATCTTCTACTTTCTCCCACAATTTATTTTTGTTAATTTTATACAGTTTGGATAAGACTCATGAAGGCCATAACTTTTTGGAATTATAATACAGATGTTTTAGATGTTCCTGACAAGTTGCAAATACTAACTCTCTATAATTTTACTGATTGAAGTAAATTCTTAAATAAAGCAAAGAATTTTTTTCTTTTTATGACTCAAATGCTCATAACTTTTTGTTTAGAGTCTTAGATGATGCCAAGTTTTTTAAAGTTAAATATGATAGTGTTCTCTTTAACTAAAAATGAATACAGATCTCTCAATGGGAATGAAGTATGAATAAGTATCATAGGCTCTTAAAGCAGAGTGTAGGGATTTGAAGGTTTGAATTTTAGATAATTTGTTTCTTTTAATTTTGGATACTTCATTTTTTTTTCTCTCCATTATTGTAAACCAACAGCATTAATGATAAATAGTATTTGTCAAACTCTACTAACTGAAAAATACCACACCTCTTTGAAACAGTCTCCTACATTTAATGTTGTTGAATACATGTGAAATACTTCTTTACTCTTTGGTAGGACTTTCCAAAAAAAACTGCCATATTAAAAAAAAGATAAAAAATTGATGTCATATGTATGCAATAAAATCTAACTCGAAAGACCCTCTCATCACCCTCATAATACATTGATATTTTCTTGCATTTCTTCTCACAGTACATTTCAACAAGTCTCATTCATCTTCTCTCTCCCTCAGCAATAAGAACTACTTATTTTGCTTTTTGTAAGTGGATTAATTTGAAGATTTCCACTGAGCACTCTACCTAAACCCCACAGATAGATGCCATATAATTGTTGCTACATTCTTGATTATAATCAAGATACATTGCCATGATAACTTGAAATCCTGGACAAATTTAATGGACATTTTATATAGTGCATCTTGGCCTGAAAATGTCAAGCAAAAAAAAAAAAAAAAGTCAAGGCAACAGAGTCCATATAAGCTCTCCACTGAATGTGAAGGGCTGCCTGAGACACATAGCTCTAACTGCCAGGTTTCTAATCACAAAGCTAAATGACTCTTGAGTTATCAAATTTATTTCTCCCAAGTACTCAAGTACTAAACTGACAAATCACAGGGGTGGCTGTTAGCCTGAAGACACTTCTGTTCTATTATTTAAAGTCTGTTTTTTTTTTTAATGTCTGAGATTTCTATGTGGAAAAATAATGAACTTTAAGAAATGTCACTTTTACTAACAAAAATTATGGCTTGAACACCTGAATATGAATATTAAATACAAAAAAGTACATTTAAATAATGTTAAGGTTGTGACACAAACTGACAAAAGCAGCAAAATTCAAAGTTAAGGACGACACTCTACCTTAACTCACCCCGTTATGAGGGGGAAAAGGGCACCAGAGTGTACAGCTGGAAACGTTATCTTGGCCTTCATTCTCTGTCACCGGATTGTGTCAGATAGTGTTTTACTCTTCACATTATTTAATTGGTTTTTGGCATTTGATTCCCTGTCTTTTGCTTAAGAGAACTTTTGGTGCCCATTTCTAAAATGTCACTGGGAAACCTACACATACTGATATTGTACATTTTGGGGTCATTCTTGGAGGGAGACCATTGGAGTTACTTAGAGAATGTGTTATAGTGTGTGTGTTGTGAGAGAAGCATTTAAGAAAGGCATGGAGTTCCCGTCGTAGCTCAGTGGTTAACGAATCTGACTAGGAACCATGAGGTTGTGGGTTTGATCCCTGGCCTTGCTCAGTGGGTTAAGGATCTGGCATTGCTGTGAGCTGTGGTGTAGGTTGCAGATGTGGCTCGGATCCCGCGTTGCTGTGGCTGTGGCGAAGGCCGGCAGCTACAGCTCCTGTTAGACCCCTAGCCTGGAACCTCTATATGCCACAGGTACAGCCCTAGATAAGGCAAAAAGACAAAAAAAAAAAAAAAGAAAAAAGAAAGAAAGGCATGTAAGAAAGAAGAGAAATAAAAGTTAACCATTTGGGGTGATGACTCTATGCCAACCTGTATTTTAAGTGTTTACAGGTGTTAAATTCTTCAATACTGACATACACAAAAATCTATGAAAAAGTTACCGCTGTCATCATCTTCATCACCATTATATTCATTACAGATGAGGAAACTGAGACACAAGTCTCTGGCTAAGGTCACATAGCTAATGGCTACCAAAATCAAGATTCAAACCTGGACTCCAAAACAGTCAAATGTGTAGTTGCCATGGCCAACAGATATAAAAATGACAGGAATATCATAAAAACCTCTTCTACAGCAACTAGTACAATAGCCAATTCTAGAATTTCTAGGTCCCATCAAGCAGGTGTCTGGGTTATCGTGGTTCACTCTGTCTTGCATTTTCCAAGGGACTCCTACCACTAATCTAGAAATCAACAAACATTTGCTTGAAACCAACAATATGTCAACTAATTTTTCCTGGGATTGAAACTTTTAAGGATAAATTAACACTGGTCATGGTATAACATCTAGACTTTATTGGTGAAAAAATGGTGATTGGCAGCAGCCAACTCTATCTTGCTTCCACCTCTATTAATATTCATCTAATAAAAAAGCAAATGTGACATAAAAGCATTGTGTTGTATTACTAAAAAGGATCCTAAAGACTATCTCAAACAAACTTTGTTTATTGATACACAAACTGAGTTTTCCCCACAATTGTTATCCTGCCTACAGTAGACCAAGCGTTAGACTTAAAGTCCCTAAATCCCCAGTGAATACATTTTTCACTTCACCATTCTTCATCGTGAAATGTAGAAACTATCTTTGCTTTAGCAATTGTGCACTGTCTTCTGATCTTTTTCATCCAAATCTACTGAGGCAAACTTGTTTGACACTGATGACAATGGTACAAAATTATGCTATGGTGATTAAAAAGTAAACACCCATCTAATTCAAGATATTTGCAGCAACACAGATCAACTAGAGATTCTCATGTAAGTCCAAAAGAGAAAGACAACCACCATATGATATCAGTTATATGCTGAATCTAAAATACACCACAAATGTACCTATCTACAGAACAGGAACAAACTCATGGACATAGAAAACAAACTTGTGGTTGTCAAGGGGGAGGGAGTGAGATGGACTGGGAGTTTGGGGTTAGTAGCTGCAAACTATTCCATTTGGAGTGTACAAGCAATGAGGTCCTGCTGTATAACACACGGAACTATATTCAATCATTTGTGATGGAGTATGATGGAAGATGAGAAAAAGAATATATATATAAAAAACCAGGTCACTTTGTTGTACAGCAGAAATTGACAGAACACTGTAAGTCTACTATAACAAAATTTTTTGAAAAGATAATTAGAATTATATTTAACTTGGCAGAATATCAAGTTTTTATAAAGTGGGATATATAAGGTAAAGATAAAAACTTTTCATACATGGTCAGTTCTCACTCCTGCACATTAATGAGTGGAAATGAGTATACAAGTGATTAGAAAGCATATAAATCAAAAGTCACTAACGATAATTACTTGCAAATTGGTAATTCTGTTTGCTGTTGACTCCTGATTCATGCTCTACACTTTCCTGCACTGTTCTGGGCCACAATGGAATGATCTGAGCAGACACAAGAGGAGTTTGGAGGCCTCTGTTTCTGTGCCTCTTTTAAGCAATGGCTATCCTCACTCCATATTTTCTTTCCTACTGAGCCCTCTTCCATGGGTCCAAGTTGTCCCAGCCTCCACAAACTCTTTATTTTTTCATGACTTTTTCTAGCCTGGAAGTGGTGATGTTGGTGGTAGTATTTTACCTGTAATCCAAGGCACCTCACTATAAGTGAAATATACATCCTGACTTATTAAAGTTGAGCATGACAACACAACCAAATTTGGCCTATAAAGAGCAAAATGACTGTGTCATTTCTCAGCCAGCCTCTATTATATTCTCATTTCCCTATGCCATGGTGACAAGCAATGTTGTGCACAAGAGCTGTTTTTCAACCTAGTTCCTAAAAGGAAGACAAGGAGAAGAGCTGCAACTCACCTATAACAAACGTCCAAAATGGATATGCAGCATGAGCTGGAAATAATGTTTTTGGACTCATTTATTTGGAACCGTTTATCACCAGAACATAACCTAGATCAGATCAGTAGCTGTAAATTGTCAGCATCTATCACAATCACCTAGTCCCACACCCAGAGTTTCTGGGGTAAAACCTGAGAATTTTCACTTCTAACAGATTCTACTGATGGTGCTAGTCCGGGGACCAGACATTGAGATTCACTAAGCTAGTCTACCCTGACTGATACAAGTGTAATGTTTTCATGCTGTTGTTAGCCTCTAATACTCTCCATCACCTTTTTTTTTTTTTTTTTTGCTTTTCTAACCTTGCCCGCATTTCTGTACAGACTGATTAAATTTGATTAAATGATCTTCAGTTGAAACCATCTAAATGGAAATTCTCCTTCATTTCCTCAATGATACACTTTGTATGAAATTACTCTTGATGTTATCCAAAAGCTGTCCATGTAGGTTATCTCTTATTAGCCACACAACTACCTTGAAAGTTGATAGGGTAAATAAAACTCAGCAAATGAGGAAATTGAATTTCAGACAGAGTGAGACTAGTCCCTCCCTGATGGCTAATTTGTTTCAGATCTTGGATTGAATTTAAATAGCTCCTATTTCATATATTTGTTCCATGATGATGCCTTATAGATCTTGTTGGAATATATCCTATGAGCTTCTTTTTTGGGTTTCCTCATTGTAGCTTATTGCATTCCTAATTACATTTTACTGCAAAATTATAGGAACTAGTTTCAATTTCCAGAGGACAAAAACCACATTATAAGCTTTCTGAGAGATCCACAAAAGAAAATATGTTATGGGAGAAAAATTAATTTGACCGATAATCGTTCAGGAAAGAATGGAAAGGTACTTAGTAATGGGATTTAACTATACCTGAATTAGTTTTATTCCTTGATCATTACACACTAAGAAAATGCAGTATAATAATACTGGATTCCTCTCATCAGGACCACTATTCACATATGTAAATAAATTATCAATTGAGACATTTCACTTTTATGGGAGAATATGTAAAGAAGCTATACAAGCTTATTAGATTGATTATACTTTATATCTGTTAATATTTCAATATCAGGCACTAGGGATTTTACAAATATAAAAAGTGTATGTAAAAGAATGTTCAATGCAATAAAAAACTGGAGATAATCTAAAAGCCTGTCAATAATAAAGTAAATTATGGTACATCCATTCAATGTATGCATATATTATATATTTAAATAAAAGCATATAGTGAATAACAGTGTGCAAATTATGCCTCCATTTTTTTCCAAATATGTGTGTATGGGATGTGTGAATATACACAATTATACAGTAAATATTTGTTAGTATTTATAGCAAAAAGTAAAAAATGGTCATCTTAGGTTTGGGTAATTATACATACATTCATTTTCCATATTATAGTTATATCTTTCTGAATTTTAAATTTCTACACTTTCAAATTTTCTTAATTTTTGTCAATAAGCAGTATTACCTTTATAATATTTATATGATAGTGTACAGGGAAATATAATAGTATTATTTTAAAATTAAAAAATAATATAAGAAAAGCAAATATCACATGTAACCATAAATGACCCAGAATTGCCAAAGCAATCCTGAGGAACAAAAACCAAGCAGGAGGCATAACTTGTCCAGACTTCAAGCAATATTACAAAGCCATAGTAATCAAGACAATGTGGTACTAGTATCAGGCATACAGACCAATGGAACAGAACAGCGAACCCAGAAATAAACCCAGACACCCACAGTCAATTAATCTTCGACAAAAGAGGCAAGAATACAAAATGGGAAAAAGACATTCTTTTCAGAAGTGGTACTGGGAAAACTGGACAGCAGCATGTAAATCAATGAAACTGGAACATACCCTAACACCTTGCTTAAAAATATACTGAAAATGGCTTAAAGACTGAAACATAAGAAGAGAACACTGGCAACACATACTCTGACATCAACCGTACAAATGTTTTCTTTTTTTTTTTTTTTTGCCTTTTGTCATTTTTATGGCCGCGGGTTTATGGCCGCACCCGCGGCATGTGGAGGTTCCCAGGCTAGGGGTCTAATCGGAGCTGTGGCCACTGGCCTGCGCCGCAGCCACAGCAACGCAGGATCCAAGCCGTGTCTGCAACCTACACCACAGCTCACGGCAACGCCGGATCCTTAACCCACTGAGCAAGGGCAGGGATCGAACCCGCAACCTCATGGTTCCTAGTCGGATTTGTTAACCACTGCGCCACGACGGGAACTCCTACAAATGTTTTCCTACATCAGTCTCCCAAGGAAACAGAAATAAAAGCAAAAATAAACCAATGGGACCTGATCAAACTGTAAAACTTTTGCACAGAAAAGGAAACCATTGAAAAAAACAAAAAACAAAAAGCCTATGGAATGGGAGAAAATGGTCTCTAACAATGCAACTGACAAGGGCTTAATCTCTAAAATATACAAACAACTTAATACAACTCAACAACAAAAAAAAACCAACAACACTATTGAAAAATGGGCAAAAGACCTGAAGAGACATTTCTCTAAAGAAGATATACAGATAGCCAACAGGCACATGAAAAATACTCAGTATCACTGATTATTAGAGAAATGCAAATAAAAACTACAATGAGGAATCACCTCATACCAGACAGAATGGCCATCATTAAGTCTACAAATAACAAATGCTGAAGAGGGTGTGGAGAAAAGGATACCCTCCTTCACTGTTGGTGGAAATGTAATTTGGTACAACCACTATGGAAAACAATATGGAGATATCTCAGGAAACTAAACATGGAACTACCATATGATCCAGCAATCCCATTGTGGATTCATTCATTCAGAACATTCAAACATTCATTTAAAAAGGTACACGCAACCTATGTTCATTGCAGCACTATTCACAATAACCAAGACATGGAAATAACCTAAATGTCCATTGACAGGTGAATGGATTAAGAAGTCTCGGTACATACACACAATGGAATACTACTCAGCCAACAGAATACAACTCAGCCATAAAAATGAACAAAATAATGTCATTTGTGGCCACAAGGATGAAACTATAGACTCTCACACTAAGTGAAGTAAGTCAGAAAGAGAAATAAAAATACCACATGATATCACTTAGATATGGAATCTAATGTATGGTACAAATGAACCTTTCCGCAGAAAAGAAACTCATGGACTTGGAGAACAGGCTCGTGGTTGCCAAGGAGGAGGGAGGGAGTGGAATGGATGGGGAATATGGGGTTAAATAGATGCAAACTATTGCATGTGGAGTAGATAAGCAATGAGAACCTGCTGTATAGCACAGAGAACTATATATATTCACTTATGATGGAACATGATGGAGGATAATGTGAGCAAAAGAATATATATATATATATACACGCACACTGGGTCAAATGCAGTACATTAGAAATTAACAGAGCACTGTAAACCAACTATAATGAAAAACATAAAAATCGTAAAAAAAAAAGAAAGGCAAATATCATAAAGAGCTAAAAGTAGAAATAAAAGATTAATTTGTGGTCCATAAATTTAGAAAGCAGCTTAAAAATAAAAAAATAGTAATGATAATAACATGAAAAAAATTTAGTTAAAATTTATGAGGTATATTTTTCATTATGTCACAATACTCCTTATAAAAATTGAAAACTATATAAAAGCCCAAGAAGAAAATTAAAATTAAAACCCACTAATAAACTCTGTTTTATTTTTAGGCCTATATTTTAATATTTTAAATTAATCTACCAGATTAAAATATATAATTATAGATTTCAGACCTCTTTATTGAATAAATGGCCTTTCTGTCAAGGTTAAAAAGAACATGTTGAAAAAGAAAATCACTATCAGTGTAGCTGATGTGCTGGAATTGTACTAAAGTATTAAACGTGGAGAGAATTACATCTTCAGAATGCCAGTGAAGGGGTAACTTGGGCATCCCTTGAGCTTTCTTTTTGTTTATTAACAAACTATCAGGTTTTTAAAATGCAAAAAGGAAGATAAATGAGACAATATGTAAAATTGTTTTTTTACTTAGAATTTGGGTTGACTATTTTACAAAAGGAATATCAAAAGCTGCCATCACCCAATCAACTAAGGAAGCAGAGAGGCACAAAAGTAAAATAATGAGTAGAGAACTTCTAAATAAGACTTTGACTTTTCTCTTTTTTTCCTGTGTAACAAGGCCCCTTCCAGGGTGCTCCAGGAAGCAACTGGCTTGCTCCTACAGGAGGATTATGTGTGGTGGACACAGCTGTGCAGTTCTGGCACCCAGTGTGTTTTTTTCCCCAGATTTGCCAGCTCTCTAACCTCTCTCACCCCACAGTTGTTGCTCAGAGTCCTCTAATCCTCCTCTGAGAACAGAATTATGCCTCTCCCACCCTGGCCCCCATGGGAAACCCACCATTACAGACAGTAAGAGTGTTTTCTCTTTACTGTTTTCAGACAACATTTGGGCTAAAATGAAGAAAATATATAGTATCAAAATTTCTATCATCTCCACTTGTATGAAACCCATGTTCCCTGCTGCCTTTTGAAATCCTGGATTTCATTATGAGTAATTCAGGCTAATGCAATGTGGGAAAACATATCTGCAGCCTGTCATGGAGGAATAATATTGATTTCAAGACCCTACAGAATTTATCTAGATGAGCTTAAAGAGTACCACTTGAAACTAACAATGATACACAAATAATGAAAAAAACTTCATAACTCACCTATTTGTCTGAAGAAAACTTAATGAAACAAATAGCTGAGTTAAAGCTAGGTTCTACCTTGTAAACCACTACATTTGTTCATTTTTAAAATGGTCTAGATGAATTTTTTCAACAAATAAGCAGGAAATCTTTCTTTTGACTGTCTCATTCATTCATTTACTCATTTGTTCAACAAATACTTTTTGGCTATCTTCTATGTCAACAATATTCTAGGTGCTCAGAATATAAGAATGAACAAAAGATGCCAAAGTCTAAACAAACATATAAAAGCACTTGGCCTCAGTGAATTTAAATTCTATCAGGGAAGAGAGATGATACACAAGAGACATAATAAATACATAAATTATGCAGCATTTTAGAAAATAATACGTGCAATCCACAAAGATAAAGCCAGATAAGGAGGACTGGAAGTTCTCATGTGAGTTGCAACACTAAATAGCTGGTCAGGATGGGTCATTGTTAGAAGCTAATATTTGAGCAATGACTAAAGAAATGAGGAAGTTATCCATGTTATTTTTGGAGGGAAACCATTTTATTTAGAGAGACTGTGAAACAAGAAGGCCAGTATGAATATATAAAGAGCAAAGGGGAGAGAGATAGAAAATGAGATGAAATCAAGCTGTGTAGGGCCTTGGTTGAACATTGTGATGACTTTGGCCTTTTTCTCTGAAGTGGGGACCCATGTAAGTGTTGTGAATAGAGGAGTGACTGAACTTGTTTTATAAGGGGCCCTTTAGCTGTGAAATCCCTTTGGAGGTGCGAGTACCAGTGGAAACATGGAAACCAGTAATGAGGCTTTTGTAGTAATCTGAATGTCCAATAATAAATACTCTACTACCCAGGATGAAAGCAATTTAAATATTTTTGCTGAAAGACAAATTTTTGCTCTATTCTACAAGACAGCTTGATAACAAGATTGGCAGCTAAAATTCTACAACCAACATTCAGAGAAGAGTTAATAACCTATTCTTCTGAAACCCTTCCAAAAAATAGCAGAGGAAGAAACACTCCCAAGCTCATTCCATGAGGCCACCATAACCCTGATACCAAAACCAGACAAGGATATCACACTCAAAAAAATTACAGGTCAATATCACTAATGAATGTAGATGCAAAAATCCTTAACAAAATATTAGCAATTAAATACAAAAAAAAATGTATTAAAAGGATCATACACCATGATCAAGTGGGATTTATCACAGGGATAAAATATCCTCAAATCAATCAGTGTGACACATCAAATCAACAAACTGAAAAAGAAATACCGTATGATCATCTCAATAAATGCAGGAAAAAGCTTTCGACAAAATTCAACACCAATTTCTGATAAAAACCCTCCAGAAAGTGGGCATAGAGGGAATATACCTCAACATAATAAAAACTATACATGACAGACACACAGTTAACATCACTTTCAGTGGTGAAAAAACTGAAAACATTTCCACTAAGATCAGGAACAAGACAAGGATGTCCACTTTAACCACTACTATTCAACATAGTTTTGGAAGTCTTAACAATGGCAGTAAGAGAAGAAAAAATAAATGAATAAATAAATAAAACGACTCCAAATTGAAAAAGAAGTAAAATTATCACTGTTTGTAGATGACATAATACTATACTTAGAAAATCCTAAAGACACTGCCAAAAACTGTTAGAGCTCATCAATGAATCTGGCAAAGTTGCAGGATACAAAATTCATACACAGAAATAGATTTCATTTCTATATGCTAACAATTACAGATCAGAAAGAGAAATCAGAGACACCACAACATTAACAATCGCAATAAAAAGAATAAAATACCTAGGAATAAACCTACTCTGAAAACTATAAGATACTGATGAAAGAAATCAAAGATGATACAAAAAGATGGAAAGATATATCACGTTCTTGAATTAGAAGAATCAATACTGTCCAAATGACTATACTACCCAAGGCAATATGCAGATTCAATGCAATCCCTATCAAACTACCAAAGGCATCTTCACAGAAGGAGAACAGAATATTTTTAAATTTATATGGAAACAGAAAAGAGCCCAAATAGCCAAAGCAATATTTGAAAAAGAAAAATGGAAATGGAGAAATCAGGCTCCCTGACTTCAAACAATATTACAAAGCTACTATTATCAAAACAATGTGGTAGTGATACAAAAGCAGAAATGCAGATCAACAGAATAAGATAGAAAACCCAGAAATAAACCCAAGCACCTATGGTCAAGTAATCTATGATGAATTAGGCAAGAACATACAGTGGAAGAAAGATAGCCTCTTCAATAAGTAGTGCTGGGAAAACTGGACAGCTACATGTAAAAGAATGAAATTAGAACACTCTCTGACACCATAAACAAAAATAAACTCAAAATGGATTAAAGACCTAAATATAAGTCCAGATACTATAAAAATTCCTAGAGGAAAACATAGGCAGAATGCTCTTTGACCTAAATCACAGCAACATCTTGTTTGGTCCACTTCCATGAATAATGACAACAAAAACAAAAATAAACCCATGGAACTTAAACTCAAAAGCTTTTGCACAGCAAAGGGAACCATTAAAAAAAAAAATAAAAAGACAATGCACATAATAGGAGAAAAACTTTGCAAATGGTACAACAATGGCCTAATCTCCAAAATATATAAACAACACATTAAAAAAATTGACAACAAAAAACAAACAACCCAATTGAAAAATGGGCAGAAGACCTAAATAGACACTTTTCTGAAGAAGACATATGGATGGCCAACAGGCACATGAAAAAATGCTCAATATCCCTAATTCTTAGAGAAATTCAAATCAAAACTACAATGAGGGAGTTCCTATTGTAGCTCAGTGGGAACAAACTCAACTAGTAAGCATGAGGATGCGGGTTCAATCCCTGGCCTCACTCAGTGGGTTGAGTATCTGACATTGCCATGAGCTGTGATGTAGGTTGCAGATGTGGCTCAGATCTGGTGTTGCTGTGCCTGTGGTGTAGGCCAGCAACTGTAGATCAGATTCAACCCCTAGCCTGGAAACTTTCATATGCTACAGGTGTGGCCTTAAAAAGCAAAAAAAGAAAAAATCTACAATGACTTACCACCTCACACCAGTCAGAATGCCCATCATTAAGAAGTCAGCAAATAACAAATGCTAGAAAGCGTGTGGAGAAAAGGGTACCCTCCCTCATTTTGGTAGGATGTAAATTGGTACAACCACCATGGAAAACAGTAGAGAGGTACCTCCAAAAACTAAATATAAAACTACCATATGATTGAGCAATCCCACTCCTGGACATATATACAGACAAAACATTCATTCAAAAAGGTAAATGCACCCCTAGGTTCATCAGAGAATTATCACAATAGCCAAGACATGTAAATAACTTAAATATCCATCATCAGATGAATGGATTAAGAAGTTGTGGTACAAATGTAAATTGAGAGTGATGGGATGGGAAAAGATATTTCATGCCAATGGACAAAACAGGAAAGCAGGAGTTGCAATACTCACATCAGACAAAATAGAGTTTAAAATGAAGGCCATAAAGAAAGACAAAGAAGGACACTATTTAATGGTAAAAGGATCCACTCAAGAAGAGGATATTACTATCATCAATACCTATGCCCCTAATATAAGAGCACCCAGATACATACAACAAATACTGATATAAGAGCAAAAATAAATGAGAATTCAATAATAGTAGGAATCTTTAACATCCCGCTTCATCAATGTACAGATCCTTGGGACAGAAAATCAATAACAGACTCTAAAGGACACAGTAGAAAAGTTAGTCTTCATAGATAATTTCAGGACATTACATCCAAAATAAGACAGAATATACATCCTTCTCAAGTGCACACGGAACATTCTCAAGGATCAATCACATACTGGGCACCAAATAACCTCAACAAATTTAAGAGCATAGAAATTTTTTCAAGTGTCTTCTCTGACCACAATAGCATGAAAGTAGAAATCAACCATATGAAAAGAAATGAGAAAAAAATAACTTCATGGAGACTAAACAACATGTTACTAAAAAAACCAATAAGTTAATGATGAAATCAAGAAGGAAATTAAAAAATACCTCAAGACAAATAATAATGAAGACACAACCATTCAAAATCTATGGGATGCCACAAAAGTGGTACTTAGAGGGAAATTCATAGCCACATAGGCTTTCCTCAAAAAAGAAGAAAAATCTCAAATTGGCAACTCAACCCACGACCTTAATGAATTAGAAAAAGAAGAATAAACAAAACCTAAAGTCAGCAGAAGGAAGGAAACCATAAAGATCAAAGAGAAGAGCAATAAAATAGAGATTCAAAAAACAATAGAAAAAGTCAATAAAACTAAGAGCTGGTTCTTTGAAAAGGTCTTGGTGAGACTGACCAGAGGTACTGACAAACCTCTGGTCAGTCTCACCAAGAACAGGATAGGAAAAAAATAAATAAAACAAGAAATGAAAAAGGATAAACCACAACAGATAATGCAGAAATAAATTAAAAAAAAAAAAACATACGAGAATACTATGGACAATTATATGCCAACAAATTTGACCACCTAGAAGAAATGGACAACTTTCTAGAGACTTACAGCCTGCCAAAATTGAATCAAGAAGAAACAGATCAACTGAACAGACCGATCACTAGAAATGAAATTGTATGTGTAATAAAAACACTGCTTACAAATAAAAGTCCAGGACCAGATGGCTTCACAAGTGAATTCTACCAAACATACAAAGAGGAACTTATACCTATCCTCCTTAAGCTTTTCCAAAAGGCTGAAGAAGAAGGAACACTCCCAAAGACGTTCTATGGTGTTACCATCACCCTAATACCAAAGCCAGGCAAAGATACTACAAAAAAAAAATTATACACCAATATCTTTGAGGAATGTAGATGCAAAAATTCTCAACAAAGTTTTAGCCAACTGAATCCAACAATACATAAGAAAGTTCATACATCACAACCAAGTGGGATTCACACCAGGTTCACAAGGATGGTTCAACACATGCAAATCAATCAACATCATACATCACATTAACATAAGAAAAGTCAAAAACCACATGATCATCTCAATAGGTGTAGAAAAAGCATCTGACAGAGTCCAACATCCAGTCATGATAAAAATTCTTACCAAAGTGTATAAAGAGGGAACACACCTTAACATAATAAAAGCTGTTTATGACAAACCCACAGCATATATGATACTCAATGGAAAAAGCTGAAAGCCTTCCCACTAAAATGTGGAACAAGACAAGGATACCCACTCTCACCACTGTTATTCAACATAGTACTGGAAGTCCTAGCCACAGCAAGCAGACAAACAAAAGCAATAAAAGTATCCAAATTGGAAGAGAAGAGGAAAAACTGTCACTGTATGCAGATGACATGATTCTATACATAGAAAACCCTAAGGACTCAATCCAAAAAGTACTCCAACTGATCAATAAACTCAGCAAAGTAGCAGGATACAAGATTAACATTCAGAAATCAGTCACATTTCTGTATACTAATAATGAAATACTAGAAAAGGAATACAAAAATACAGCACCTAGTTGGCGTAGCATCTCCTTTGTGGTCTAAGTGGGACACGGTGCTTCCTGGGGGCAGGAGCAAACCAACACCATTATCCCTGACTCCAGAGGAGGGCATGGCCCACCATCACAGGCGACATCTGAAAAAAAAAATTACTTGCAACCACAACCACCTCAGGGGCACCACAGAGAAGGACATTATGACAGAACACCACCTGCTGTTGCTCTCTCTCCCCTGGGAGCACACCCACCAATGCCAAACATTCTGGGCAGTGCCCAGATGCTTGTCCCTTCCCAGGAACCTGTAACCAAGAGTACCTTGTGCAGCACATCCTGTTGGGGCTAAGCAAGATGAGGTACTTCCTGCATGGTTTATAGGAGGCAGAGGCAAACCACCACAGTTATCTCTGGCTCCAGAGATGGGAATGACATGTTACCACTAAGGGTATAGGCACCACCTGCAGCCCCAGTCACCTCAAGGGCCCTACAGAAGAGGGCACTGGGACTGAACACCACTTACACTCCTGGGAACACACCAACCCCGCTGCTCCCACTGCTAAGTGCTCAGTACCCATATGCCTGATCTCTATCACTTCCCAGGACCCTGCAACTAAGAACAACCTGTACAGCACCTCCTATGTGGGCTAAGTGAGACAGGTTGCTTCATGCATGGACTACAGGTGGAGGGGGCAAACCACAACAGTTATCACTGGTTCTAAAGAAGATCATGGCTTGCAACCACTAGCAGACTCTGAACAGGTACCACCTGCAGTTCCAGTCACCTCAGAGGAGGGCTTTTCAATCGAACACTAGCCGCTGTGGCTCTCACTCCCCTGGGAACTCACACATCCAGCTGCTGCTACTGCCAATTGCTCTGTTCAACTGGTAGATCTACCTAGAGCTCATTACCACTTCTCAGGGCCCTGCAACTAGGAGGAGCCAGTGCCACCTTCCTACAGATCCTTGCTGCTGTTGAGAGCCCAGAGACCAGGCACCAACTGCTGGCCCATGCCATTGCTTCATTATCCCTGAAAACACAAAGAGCACAAGGGAGATAACAGCCTGCTCACACCAAAGAAAGAGACACCAAATATTCAAACTCCCACACCAAAAATAAATAGTAACCCCACCAAAAAAATACAAAGGGGTGCTACTGCCTAGAAGTAGCCTTACAGGACTACAGTGTGGCTTCCCCAAACTCACGGAAAAGGAAAACCATAAGCAAGATGAAGAAGCTCAGAAATGATTCCCAGTTAAAAGAACAAGTCATCTAAAGCAGCCAACAATGAAACAGACCTCTGCAATCTGACAGAAATGGAGTTCAGAAGGGAGGTAGTGAAAATACTTGAGGAATTAAGGCTGAATATACAGGAATTAAGAGAAGATGCAAACGGTAATGCAGATTCCCTCAGAAAGGAACTAGAAAATACAAGGAGGAGCCAAGAAAAGCTAGAAAACTCATTTGCAGAGATGCAAACTGAGCTAAAGGCAATAAAGAGTAGTTTGAATAATGCATAGGAACAAATTAGTGACATGGAAGATAGAATAATGGAAATCATGCAATCAGGACAACAGACAGAAAACCAAACGAAAAAACATGAAAGCAATATAAGAAATCTATGGGATAATATAAAGCTGCCCAATTTACACATAATAGGAATTCCAGAAGAAGAAGAAAACGAAAAGGGGATTGAAAATATTTTTGAAGAAATTATGTCTGAAATCTTTCTAAATCTGAAGGAAGCTGACATCAAGATACAGGAAGCACAGAGGGCCCCCCAAAAATTGAACCCAAACAGACTCACACCAAGGCATATTATATTAAAAATGGCAAGAGTTAAAGATAAAGAGACGATCCTAAGGCAGGTTTATCCCCCATAAAGCTCTCAGCTGATTTCTCTACAGAAACACTACAGGCCAGAAGGGAGTGGCAAGATATATTTAAAGCACTAAAAGGAAAAAATTCGCAACCTAGAATACTCTATTCAGCAAGAATATCATTTAAAATAGAAGGGGAAATAAAGAATTTCTCCAACAAACAAAAGCTAAAAGAGTACAGCAATACTAAACCCTTTCTAAAAGAAATGCTGAAAGGGTTCCTATTTAAAAAAAGGTAAAAAGTAAGAAATAGAATGGAGGAAACCACAAATGTAAAGCATCATTTGAATAAGCCAGCATACAGACCTAAACATGAAGATGCTTGAGGCACTGCGGTGGCAGCGGCAACGGCGGTGCAGGGTCTCTTTTTAGGAAGGTGATGGGGGCTTGGATTTCAGCACCTCACCCATCAGCATGCAGAAGCTCCTAGGGCCAGGGATAAAACCTGAGCCATGGCAGTGACAACACCAGATCCTTAACCCACCAGGCCACCAGGGAATTCCACCTTTAGGCACTTCTGCTCTGAAAATATTGAGAAGGGTAAGAATGTACAAATGACTCATAACAAAAACCCAAACAACTCATTCAAAACATGGCCAGAAGGGGAGATTAGATTAAGATGGAGGAATAGAAGGACTGGAGCTCAACTTCTCTCCCAAATAACAGCAAAACTACAACCAAAGGCCGAGCAACCTTCAACCAAATGGACTGTAAACTTCCAGAAAAGATACTCTGCTCCAGAAGACACAGCGGAGACCACATCAAGAGGTAGGAGGGGTGATTACGTGATAGAAGCAACCCCATACACCCAGGTGGGAAGCCCCACAGACTAGAAAGTAACTGCATCACAGAGACTCACTACATGACTGAGACTTCTGAGCTTAACATCAAATCCCCACGCCTGGGGATCGGGCACAGGGAGAAAGAGCCCCCGGAGCATCTGGCATTGAAGGCCGGAGGGGCTTGTGTGCAGGAGCTCCACAGGACTGGGGGAAACAGAGACCTCACTCTTGAAAGGCACACACAGACTTTCACGTGCACTGGGTCCCAAGGCAAAGCAGTCTCCAGAGGAATCTGGGTGGAACCTGACTGCAAATTCCTGGAGGATCTCCTGAGAAAACAGGGGTGACTGTGCCATGTTGCGCGGGAAGGGTATTGGAGGTGGAGCTCTCGGGGACATTCAGCAGCCTGCATTTCTCTGGAGGGGGCCATTTCTGTGAAAATCTGCTCCCTCCCATCAGCACTGAGAAGCCCCAGGCCAAACAACAATTCAGGTGGGATCTCAGCCCCACCCATCAGTAAACAGGCTGCCTAAAGACCCCTCAGGCACATAGCCAGCCTCTAATCTCATTCAGAGACAAAGCCACATCCATCAGAGGGAGAGGAATCAACCTCACCTACCAGTGAGCAGGTATCACTCCCTCCCATCAGGAAGCCTACAGCAAGCCCCCTCCATACCAACTTTAACCACAGGGAGGCAAACACCTGAACTAAAGGAGGCTACAACTCTATTGTCGACACAAAGGTCATCACACCAAAAACCTACAAAAATGAAAAGACAGAAAACTCTAACTCAAATAAGGGAGAAAGAGAAGAGCCCAGAAAAACAGCTCAGTGATGAGGAGATTATCAGCCTCCCAGAAAGAGACTTTAGACTGTTGATGCTGAAGATGATGGAAGGCATTGGAAATAGACTGGAGGCAAAGATTGATTACTTACAGGAAACACTGAGCAGAGAAATACAAGTTGTAAAAATTAAACAAGAAGAGATGCAAAATACAATCACTGAAATAAAAAATTCCTTAGAAGCAGTCAACAGTAGAATACAGGAGGCAGAAGAACGAATCAGTGAGGTGGAGGACAGATTAGTGGAAATCACTAATGCAGACGAGAAAAGAGATAAAAGATTGAAAGGAAATGAGCAGAGTCTCAGAGAACTCTGGGATAATGTTAAACGCACCAA
>PVHT020000141.1:10063324-10175263 GCA_004024745.2 Catagonus wagneri
TCTAGGCAGACAGTTCTCCAAAGAAGACATGCAGATGGCAAATAAACACATGAAAAGAGTTCAACATCACTCCTCATTAGAGAAATGCAAATCAAAACTACTATGCGGTACCACCTTACACCAGCCAGAATGGCCATCATCAAAAAGTCTACAAACAATAAGTGCTGGAGAGGGTGTGGAGAAAAAGGAAGCCTATTACACTGTTGGTGGGAATGCAAATTGGTGCAGCCACTGTGGAAAACAGTGTGGAGATTCCTCAGAAAACTCAAAATAGAATTACCATTTGATCCAGCAATCCCACTCCTGGGCATCTATCCAGCAGAAACCATGACTCGAAAAGACACATGTACTCCAGTGTTCATTGCAGCACGCTATGCAATAGCCGGGTCATGGAAACAACCTAAATGCCAATCGACAGAGGAGTGGATAGGGAAGATATGGTACATGCACACAATGGAATGTTACTCAGCCATTAAAAGGAAAGAATTACCAACATTTATAGCGACATGGATGGACCTAGAAATTATCATGCAAAGTGAAACCAGTCAGACAATTAGACAGCAACACCCAATGCTACCACTTACATGTGGAAACTAAAAAGACACAATGAACTTCTTTGCAAAACAGAGAATGAGTCACAGACTTTGGAAAATCTTGGTTTTTCAAAAAAGACAATCTGGGGGGTGGGGGGAATGCACTGGGGTTTGGGATACAAAATCTATAAAATTTACTTGTGATGATTTATGTACACCTATAATTGAAATAAAATCCATTAAGAAAAATTAAAAAAATAAACATTAAGATCCTTGAAAAAAAAAGGGGGACAGCAAAATCATACATCATGGGGAGGGAAAATAAGAAAATATAGACTACTTTTTTTTAACTTAAAAAAAAATTAATGATGTTTTTGATCCTATAATGCTATCAGGCTACAAGAAGCAGATATAAGAAGGTGTTAACATACTTAGAAAACAGGTCAACGACAAATCAAGACAGAACATCACATCCACAAATATTGAAAAGAAAAGCACTCAAGCATAAAATAAATGGAAACCATCCAACCAAAAAAAGAAAAGCGAAAGATAGAATAAACTGGAAAACAATGTCTAAAATGGCAATAAATAGGAGTTCCCGTCGTGGCGCAGTGGTTAACGAATCCGACTAGGAACCATGAGTTTACGGGTTCGATCCCTGCCCTTGCTCAGTGGGTTAACGATCCGGCGTTGCTGTGAGCTGTGGTGTAGGTTGCAGACGCGGCTCGGATCCTGCGTTGCTGTGGCTGCGGTGCAGGCCAGTGGCCACAGCTCCGATTAGACCCCTAGCCCGGGAACCTCCACATGCCGCGGGTGCGGCCATAAAATGACAAAAGGCAAATAAATAAATAAATAAATAAATAAATAAATAAATAAATAAAATGGCAATAAATACATATCTATCAATAATCAGCTTAAATGTCAATGGACTGAATGCTCCAATCAAAGACACAGAGTGGATAAAAAAGCAAAACCTACAATCCGGTGCCTACAACAGACTCACTTTAGGGCAAAAGACACAGATAGATTGAAAGTGGTGGGATGGGAAAATATGTTTCATGCCAATGGACAAGAAAGAAAAGTAAGAGTTGCAATACTCATATCAGACAAAATAGACTTTAAGATGAAGGCCATAAAGAAAGACAAAGAAGGACACTATTTAATGGTTAAAGGATCCACTCAAGAAAAGGATATTACAATCATCAATATATATGCCCCTAATATAGGAACACCCAAGTACCTGCAAAAAGTACTATCAGATATAAAAGGAGAAATAGATGGAAATTCAGTAATAGTAGGAGACTTTAACACTCCACACACATCCATGGACAGATCCTCTAGGCAGAAAATCAGTAAGACAACAAAGATCCTAAATGACATAATAGAAAATTAGACCTAACTGATATTTTCAGGACATTACATCCAAAAAAATCATAATATACATTCTTCTCAAGTGCACATGGAACATTCTCAAGGATAGATCACATACAAAGCTAATCTTAACAAATTTAAGAGTATAGAAATTATGTCAAGTATATTCTCTGATGACAAAGGCATGAAACTAGAAATCAACCACAGGAAAGGAAATGAGAAAAAACACACTACATGGAAACTAAACAACATGCTACTAAAGAAATGAATGGGTCAATGAGGAAATCAAGAAAGAAATTAAAAAATACCTCGAGATAAATGATAATGAAGACACAACCACTTCAAACCTACGGGATGCTGCAAAAGCAGTGCTCAGAGGGAAATTCATAGTAATACAGGCCTTCCTCAAAAAAGAAGAAAAATCTCAAATTGACAACTTAAACCAGCACCTAAATGAATTAGAGAAAGAACAAAAAAACCCTAAAGTCAGCAGAAGGAAGGAAATCATAAAGATCAGAGAGGAAATCTATAAAACAGAGATTTAAAAAAACAATAGAAAAAATCAATAAAAGCAAGAGCTGGTTCTATGTAAAGTAAACAAAATTGACAAGCCTCTGACTAGACTCACCAAGAAGAGAGAAAAAACCCAAATAAACAAAATAAGAAATGAAAAAGAAAAAAGAAAAAGGAGAAGTCACAACAGATATTACAGAAATACAAAAAAACATGAGAGAATACTATGAACAATTGTACACCAACAAATTTGGCAACCTAGAAGAAATGGACAACTTTTTAGAGACTTACACCCTGCCAAAACTAAATCAAGAAAAATAGATCAACTGAACAGACTGATCACTAGAAATGAAATTGAGTATGTCATAAAAACACTCCCTACAAATAAAAGTCCAGGACCAGATGGCTTCACGGGTGAATTCTACCAGACTACAAAGAGGAACTCATACCCATCCTCCTTAAACTTTTGCAAAAGGTTGAAGAAGAAGAAACACTCCCAAAGACATTCTATGAGGCCAGCATCACCTTAATTCCAAAATCAAAGATACCTTGAAAAAAGAAAACTATAGGCCAATATCTGTGATGAATATAGATGCAACAAAATTTTAGCCAACTGACTACTCCAACAACATATAATAAAGATCATACACACACCACAACCAGGTGGGATTCATCCCAGGCGCACAAGGATGGTTCAACATATGCAAATCAATCAATGTCATACACCACATTAATAAAAGAAAAGTTGAAAACCACATGATCATCTCAATAGATGCAGAAAAAGCATCTGACAAAGTCCAACATCCATTCTTGATCAAAACTCTTACCAAAGTGGGTATAGAGGGAATAATCCTTAACATAATGAAAGCCGTTTACTACAAACCCACAGCAAATATAATACTCAATGGAGAAATGCTGAAAGCATTCCCACTAAAATCTGAAACAAGACAAGTATGTCCACTCTCACCACTGTTATTCAACATAGTATTGGAAGTCCTAGCTACAGCTATCAGACAAACAAAAGAAATAAAAGGCATCCAAATAGGAAGAGAAGAGATAAAACTGTCATTGTATGCAGATGACATGATACTATACATAGAAAACCCCAAAGACTCAATCCCAAAATTACTTGACTGATTAACAAATTCAGCAAAGTAGCAGATATAAGGTTAACCTTCAGAAATAAATCGCATTTCTGTATACTAACAATGAAATATTAGAAAAAGAATACCAAAATACTCTACCTTTTAAAATTGCACTCCAAAAAATCAAATACCTGGGAATTAACCTGACCAAGGAGGTGAAAGACTTATATGCAGAGAACTACAAAACATTAATAAAGGAGATCAAAGAAGATACTAAAAATGGAAAGATATTCCATGCTCATAGGCTGGAAAAATTAATACTGTAAAAATGACCATACTATCCAAAACAATCTACAGATTCAGTGCAATCCCTATCAAATTATCCATGACATTCTTCACACAACTAGAACAAACAATCCAAAAATTTATATGGAACAACAGAAGACCCAGAATCACCAAAGCAATTCTGCGAAACAAAAACCAAGCAGGAGGTGTAACTCTCCCAGACTTCAGGCAATATCACAGGGCCACAGTAATCAAGACAGTGTGGTACTGGTACCAAAACAGACAGACAGACCAATGGAACAGAATAGAGAACCCAGAAATAAACCCAGACGCCTATGGTCAATTGATCTTTGACAAAGGAGGCAAGAACATAAAATGGGAAAAAGACAGTATGTTCAGTAAGTATTGCTGGGAAACTTGGACAGCTGCATGCAAATCAGTGAAACTAAAACACAGTCTCACACCATGCACAAAAATAAACTCAAAATGGCTTAAAGACTTAAATATAAGACAAGACACCATTGAATTCCTGGAAGAAAGCATTAGTAAAACATTCTCTGATATCAACCTTACAAATGTTTTCTCAGGTCAGTCTCCCAAAGCAACAAATAAAAGCAAAGATAAACCAGTCGGACCTAATCAAGCTGACAAGCTTTTGCACAGCAAAGGAAACCGAAAAGAAAACTAAAAGACAGCTTACAGAATGGGAGAAAATAATGTCAAATAATGCAATTGACAAGGGCTTAATCTCTAAAATATACAAAAAACTTATACAACTCAACAGCAAAAAAGCCAACAACCTAACTGAAAAATGGCAAAGGACCTGAATAGATATTTCTCCAAAGAAGAGATGCAGATAGCCAACAAACACATGAAAAAATGCTCGACATCACTGATTATTAGAGAAATGCAAATCAAAACTACCACGAGATACCACCTCACACCAGTCAGAAAGGCCATCATTAATAAGTCCACAAACAACACATGCTGGAGGGTGTGTGGAGAAAAGGGAACCCTCTTGCACTGTTGGTGGGAATGTAAGCCGGTACAACCACTATGGAAAACAGTATGGAGGTAACTTAAAAAGGTATACATAGAACTACCATATGACCCAGCAGTCCCACTCTTGGGCATATATCTGGACAGAACTTTCCTTGAAAAAGACACTTGCATACGCATGTTCATTGCAGCACTATTCACAATAGCCAAGACATGGAAACAACCCAAATATCCATTGACAGATGACTGGATTAGGAAGAAGTTGTATATACACACAACAGAATACTACTCAGCTATAAAAAAGAATAAAAAAATGCCATTTGCAGCAACATGGATGGAATTGGAGACCCTCATACTGAGTGAAGTAGATCAGAAGGAAAAAGACAGATACCATATGATATCACTTATATCTGGAATCTAATATACTGCACAAATGAACCTTTCTACAGAAAGGTAAATCACGGACTTGAAGAACAGACTAGTGGTTGCCAAGGGGGAGAGGAAAGGAGTGGCATGGATTTGGAATTTGGGGTTAATAGATGCAAACTATTGCCTTTGGAATGGATAAGCAATAGATCATGCTGTATAGCACTGGGAACTATCACTAGTCTCTTATGATGGAGCACAATAATATGAGAAAAAAATATATATATATGTATGTTGTGTGACTGGGTCACCTTGCTGTATAGTAGAAAATTGACAGATCACTGTAAAGTAGCTATAACGGAAAAAAATAAAAATCATTAAAAAAAACGAAGTTGTGGAACATATCCACAATGGAATACTACTCAGCCATAAAAGGCAATAAAATAATGTCATTTGTGGCAACCAGAATGGAACTAGAGATTCTCTTACTAAGTGAAGTAAGTCAAAAGGATAAAAACAAATACCATATGATACTACTTACATGTGGAATCCAAAATAAGGCACAGATGATCCTATCTACAAAATGTAAACAGATCACTGTCATGGAGAACAGACTTGTGGTTGCCGGGGGGAGGAAAAGGGAGAGGGAATGGAATGGAGGGGTTGGTGGATACAAACTGCATCATTGGGAGTAGAAGGCAATGGACTCCTACCTTCAGCAAAAGGAACTGTATGTGATTGTGTCACCTTGTTGTACAAAAGAAATTGAAGAAACATTGTAAATCAACCATACTTTAATTTTTAAAAAATCTGCAATCATGGTCCTTAGAGCAGGGTAAATCAGTGGCTTAGGCCAAGTTGTGAACTACACATGCATCTTGGTATTGAGGTTCTGAAAAAAATGTCTCTCCTTCTTCTACATGTCTAATGGTTTATCATGGTGACATGGTGACCATGCAAAGTAACTATGAATAGGCTCAATACCTGGGGAGGACATAAGAACTTACTAACAATTTAAATTACATCAGTGTACTTGATAATGTTTCAAACTGTACAGTCAGAGTCTTTTAAATCAGAAATCTGAGAAAAAGTAAACATAAGCCCATTCACTTTGGTTACAAGGAGGAATATAAACAAAACTCCCAATCCCAATCATTAGCTGTGGCTCTTGATAGGCAAGTTAGAAAAATCCTGCCTTGAGGTGTCTGTATCAGGGACTAGACACAGGAGGTATGGGTATGGGGGTGTTGAACTAAGGTAAAGATGCTACTGCAACCCAAGATTTCCCAAAGTCTATTCATCCAACAGAGGTTGCTGCAGAAATTAATAGTTTTTTTTTAACAAAACAACAGTTCTTGGGATACAGAATCTTCAAGTTAAATAGATCTTCCTATCAGAGATTGTCAGACCTTTAATATACTAACTTTCATCACAAATATCTAAGAGTATACTCTAATATGTTTAGTTTCCCAGTGTTATTAGAGACCTGCTCAACAGTAATTTTTTTTTCAGTATTCTCTGTATCTTTTGCCATCCTAACACAGTGCTTTGAGCAGAAAATTTTAAAAGTAAATAAATTCATCTTCCTAATTCTCCAATTAACTTATGCGTAATGAAGCCTATATAAAGGTACAGGACTTTATCTTAGTATATAAAATATCAGACAGATAGCAACCCCAGAAAGAAGAGTCATAGGGTGTGGCTTTAATCATTCTGCTTTCTTTTTCTCTACAGACTCTGGATTGTGTAATATACAAAATCATTTTTAGTAGAATACTAAATGCTAATACATGAACATATATATGTATAAATGTGTGCATACACACACATACACATAATTCTTAGAATTATGATGTATCTTTTAGAAATATGCTCTTAACTTCAAGGCCTATCATATATATCATGATTTCTATATCTCCTTTTGAATAATAGGTAATTGAAGCAATTAGGATACTTGTCCTCTGTCATCCACTATGCAAGATAAAATGAATAATTTAACCCAGGGTGTGCTGAGTCAAAGCCAATTTTTTTCTGCTTCTAAAAAGTATAGAATGAAAACAGAATATAAAATAGGCTAGGTATTAAACTACTTTTATAACACACTTATAATGACCTGAAACTTATATTACCATCCATTTTTAATCCATTAAGTAGTTTTGTTTCAACTATCTGAATAACTATAGATATCATTAAAAATCTTTGAGCCAATCATTTAGAAACTTCAGTACACCAGTAATTCTATTCTTCAAGAACACACATACGGGCTTGCCATTGTAACTAATGAATTTACATATGTTAAGTCCTTGCATGCATATACCACACCACAAAGATAGGATTTACTTCCTGAATATACTGTCTCTAGTATGAGCATTGAAATAAATATACAAGAAATATTTTTCTTCATATAAAATAACAGCAACAGTTTCCCTTTGTATAAAATAAAAGCCAATGTTCTTCCACCTGTTATGTCATGATCATTCTAAAATGAATAATAAATTCATAGTAAAGTATCTTTTACTATGTAATTAGAAACACACTTTTTGAGCAGGTAAAATGATTTCTAAATTAAAAGCATCTACCAAAAGTCCTAACTTCTAAGAAGAAAAGAGACTCTTGAAAGTTTTTGAAAAATTATCCAGTCAATATACTGGTCACAGGGTGTCTCCGAGAAAAAAGTATATGTAGCTCTACCCAGAAGGGGTCCTGGAAAACCCCCTTCTGAAAGTCTGCTCTCCCACAATGGGCAGAAGCATCTTCTAATACATAGGATGGAACTTTATGGCATCAGTGGGAGAGGTACTCAATCATATAGGTTTGAAAGTGCACAAAGAAATAGCAATGACTTTTGATATTTTTTGGCCATACCTGTGGCATGCAAAGTTCCTGGGCCAGAAATCAAACCCAAGCCATGGCAGTGACAACACCAGCTCCCTAACCCAATGAGACATCACGAAACTCCAAGGACTTTGATACTGAATAATACTTTTTATTAGTACAGTCAGCAGCATTTGGTATGCTGTAGGTAGAGCTTATGTATCACCCATAACAAGTCACAAAACTCCTTAAGGTGAAAAAAAATTTTAATGAAAAGAAAATGAAACTTCTTGAAGATATGCACTTTGGGAAAATTATGATGTCCTTTTAGTAAGGCAGAATGCCAGCTTAGTAAAAATAAATAAATAAAAAAAAAACAACAACAACCAAAAACCCTCCTGAATTTTCTCTGTAAGTTAAAATGGTTTAAGTAAATTTAGTCAAAGTAAATGACATCTAGTAAGGAATACAAGAAAACTGTATTTACCTACAAATTCAATCTAAATTTAGATTCTAAAAAAGTAATTTACCAAGCTATATTTTTAAGAATTTGTGATGTGGTTCTGACAAAGAAGATCAATAATTTTAAATGGTAGGAGGTGATGGGTGGAAAAAAGAATATAGGTTGATAAAAAGATTCATCTACAGGCTCAGGCATCTTAATGTTACAATCTATGACTATGAGTAATCATTTGGAAACAAAAACTCCTCTAAGTGGCTCTTGTCCTTTTCCTGCCCTCTCAGTACCTAACCAACTGTAGCTGACATCAGTTTAGAAATAAGCCATGTTTCTACAAATCAGAGGATATAAAAAGAGATATACGTTGTTAGCTAACCCACTAGATATTGATGGTGTATTAAGAAGCAAACATTACTATCTAACCCAGACTGAAGACTAGTTTTGTTGCGATTTTAAATAATTGTTTTACTTAGCAGATCTTTAAATTTAACCAAATAAAAGTAAAATTCATGTGAAACGTAAAAAGGAAAAATAACAATGTAAGTAGGTTATTAAGAACTAAAACTAAATGCACCTAAACCAGCTTGTTCCCAAATAAGTATGATCAGAGATCAATGAGATTAATCAGTGTCACTGAGCTAAATGCCATAGACAGAAGAAGTCTGATGTGGTACAGGACAAATAACTTATAATTACTCAGCATTTTGCTTGAAGTTTGATCTCTTGGTTGTAGTTTTGCATTTCTTTAAACCTTACCAAAAGACTCTTAGCCTTTGAATGTCATCTGACCAATAATCAAGTTCATATATTGAGGATACATGGAACGCTCTGTGTTGTAAAAAAAAAAAAAAAAAAAAAAAATTGTTGTGACACCCTTGTGTAGTCATTTACCAAGATCCAGAGTCACTTCCACATTTCTTAAACACTTGAACACGAGGCTCATTGTCACCCCTCCCAGTGTTACTTTCAAGGGTCTGGGTAATGTCAGTATCCACACTGATGGCTCTTTTAACACTCAGTTCCTTCATTCCTTGATCCCTCTCAACTTCAGCAGTCTTGTATTCCATCCTACCCCAGTAACTCAGGCTCATGGGCACACCATAGGCCAAGAGGAGGGCAAATTATGCCCACGGGCCAGCCACTTGTTTTTTCTTAATAGACTTTATTTTTAAAAGCAGTTTTAGGTTCACAGAAAATCTGAGCAAAAGATACAGATTTTTCCATATATACACTGCCTGTCCCCAATCAAGCAGAGACTCCCCTACTATCAATGCTCCTCACCAGAGTAGTACATTTGTTACAAACAATGAACCTACAATGACATGTCATTATTATCCAAAGTTCACAGTTTACATTAGTTTACTTTTGGTGTTGTGCATTATATGAGTTTTAACAAATGTATAGTGACATGCATCCACCACTGTAGTATCGTGTTATGCAGAATTGTTTGACTGATTTAAAAGTCCTCTGTGCTTTGTCTATCCATCCCTCCCTCCCCTAATCCCTGGTAACCACTAGTCTTTTTATCCTCTTCATAATTTCACATTTTCAAGATTGTCATACAGCTGGAATCATATAGACCTTCAGATTGGCTTCTGTCACTTAGAAATAGGCATTTAAGTTACGTCTATGTCTTTTTATGACTTGATAACTAATGTTTTTAGTATTGAATAATATGCCTTCATTTGGATGTACCACAGTTTATCTATCCACTTAGCTATTGAAGGATATCTTGGTTGCTTCTAAATTTTGTCAGTTATGAATAAAACTGTTATAAATATCTATGTGCAGGTTTTTGTGTAAACTATGTTCATTTAAGTAGAGGCCAAGGAGTGTGATTGCTGAATCATATGGCAAGAGTATAATTTTGCAAAAAACTTGACAAACTGTTTTTCTCAAAATGGCTGTACCATTTTGCATCCTATGAATAATAAATGAAGGTTCTTGGTCCACACCCCTTGACAGGATTTAGTGTTGTCAGTGTTCAGCATTTTGACCACTCTAATAGGTATGTATTGATAATCTGAAATTCTCTAGTGATATATGATGCTGAACATCTTTACATATGTTTATCTACCTTCTGTATATTTTCTGTGGTGAGGTATCTGCCCAGGTCTTGTGGTCTATTTTTTTAAACCACGTTGTTTGTTTCCTCATTTTTGAGTTTTAGGCATTCTTTGTACATTTTAGATAGCAGTCTTTATTAGATACATCTTTTGAAAATATTTTCTCCCAGTCTGTGATTTGTCTTTTCATTCTCTTGACATTGTCTTTCACAGAGCAGTTTTTATTTTTAATGAAGTTCAGGTAATCAATTATTTCTTTCACGGATCATGCTTTAGAGTAGGAGCTAAAAAGTAACTGCCAAATCTAAGGTCATCTAGGTTTTCTCTTATGTAAACCTCTAGGAGTTTTATAGTTTCATGTTTTGTATTTAGGTCTATGATCCATTTTAAATTAGTTTTTATAAAGGGTGTAAGGTCTGTGTCTAGTTTTTTTTTTGCACGTGACTATCCAATTGCTCTGGTACCATTTTTTTAAAAGACTATTTTTGTTCCATTTTTTTGCCTTTGCTCCTTTGTCAAAGATCAGTTGACTAGGTTTATGTTGACTGGGTCTTTTATTCTTTTCCATGGGTCTATTTTTCCTTTCTGTTGTCAATACCACACTATCTAATTATTGCAGCTTTATCAAAGGTCCTAAGACTGCGTAGGGTCAATTCTCCAATTTGCTCTACTTCTTCAATATTTTGTTGGCTATTCTGGGTCTTTTGCATCTCCACAGAAACCTTAGAATCAGCTTGTTGATATTTATTAAATAACTTGCTGAGATTCTCACTGGGATTAAATTGTAGATTAAGTAGGGAAGAACTGACATCCTGACAATATTTTTTTCTTATCCATGAACATGAAATATCTCTTCATTTATTTAATTCTTCCTTGCTTTCCCTGGAGTTCTGTATTCTTTCTCATACAGATTTTATACATATTTCATTAGATTTATAACTAGGTAGTACATTTTGGAGGTTGCCAAAGTAATGGTATTTGTTTTAATTTTATTTTAATGATTTTTATTTTTTCCATTATATTCGGTTATTTTTCATATTTTTTCTTTCTTTTCAACATATTTACTTGGAAAAAAGTGTTAAGCCTGGATAAAAGTAATTTTCTACCTGCTTTCAATTTTCTACTGTACAGCAAAGAGACCCAGTCACACTGGTATTTGTTTTTAATTTCAAATTCTACTTGTCCTTTGCTGGTATATAGGAAAGTAATTGACTTGTGCATATTAATCTTGGATTCTGCAACTTCGTACATAGTGCTTTTTTAATAAGTAAGTTTTACTGGAACAAATTCATGCCCACTAATTTATGTATTATCTATGACTGTTTTCCAGCCACCACAGTGGAGTTGAGTAAATGTGACAGATATGCTCTGGCCTGAAAGCTTAAAATATTTGTTACCGACAATTGTACTCTTTCCCCCAATATCAATTGCAGGAATCTTGCTCTTCTGACCTCTGCCTCTGTCTTTTCAGCTTACTTTCTCTAGGCTTCTGACTACAACAGTTTCTGACTTTCGGGGACTTTGAATCCACTGATCCAACACATTATTTCTTTCTTTCATTCCTTACCTACCTTATACTCCATGATCCATCATTTTAATCATTCTTTTTCATATTTTTTCTTTCTTTTCAACATATTTACTTGCAAAAAAGTGTTAAGCCTGGATAAAAGTAATTTTCTACCTGCTTTGTGCTTATAATTTTGCAGTTGAATATGTGACCAAAAAAAATCACAACCATGGCCACTGGTTTTTCTTTCACTTCATAACCATAAAACTAAACAGATTTCAATGTAATAAAAAAAAGCTAGGAGTTCCTGCTGTAGCACAATAGGGTTAAAAAGCAGCTTGAGTCACTGTGGAGGTACAGGTTCAATCCCCGGGTCGGCACAGTGGACTAAAGGATCTGGCGCTGCTGTAGATTCAGCAAAGGTCAAAGCTGCAGTTCAGATTCAATCCCTGGCCCAGGAACTTGCACATGCTACGAATGCGGCTATTTAAAAAAATTTTTTTTGTTACCAGGTGTAACATCAACACCTCTTACAGCCTATTGCCTACTTTTTCCATCTTCCTCCAAAGATTGTACACCCTCCCCTCCCGTCTCACAACTGATAAGTGAAAACAGAAGAAATCAGAAATTTCACAAACTCCTAACACAACTAGTCATTTAACCAAATTTATATCTTTGTACTCTTTTTCCTTTGTTTTCCATAGATGACTGTCTATGCTCCCAACAACTTATCTACTCATTCTCTTTCCATCTAGGATACTCAAGAGCATTATTCCAGAAATTATCTCTTCTTTTTTTTATACACCATTATTTTACCCTGTCTACTGGATCAAGCCCATCAACGCATAAACATGCTGTAATTCCTCCCATATTAAAACAAAACAAATTCTCTTGACTTCCAACTACCTTTCTGTTTCCCTTTACCATAAGTTCCCTAAAAAAGTAGAGTATAACTGATATCCCTACTTCATTTCCTTTTCTTCCTTCTTGAAAGCAATCTAATAAAACTTTCACTCTAAACCTTCCACTGAAACCACTCTTCTCAAGGTCACTAATACTAACTCCAAGACCAAACACTGCTCTCAACTTCCTTAATCTTTCAACAGCATTACTTTGGGTTTTTCCTGATACAAAGTTTCAAACGAAAGGATTTATTTAGAACTTTCAATAAACACTAAAAGGTAAGTGGAAAGTGGTACAGGAAAGGAAAGCCAGCCAATGAAGGATATATTATTAAAATAGCTACCACTGTGATTTAGTCCATTCAGGACACTCTTATAAACATTATAAATATTCAACTCAGCATTATTCCCACCTACGAATCTAGAACTGGAGTATTTATATACTGACCACCCCCCCCCAGTCACTGATTAAGGGTTTCCAAATAGGAGGATTGTATTAATTTCCCAGCATTTCTGGGTCATGCTTGGTCACAGTGCGTTTTCCTTTGTTTTGGAAACAAGCCTCAGGTATGAAGGTGTGGATATTGATAGCTGAAAGTTGTCAGGAACTCTCAGAATAGCAAGATCCAAAAGGTGTGAATGAGGCACCAACTTCTGTTAAAGCTGTTAACCTCTCCTTCCTCGGTTGGCTTTAGAAGTAACACAGACTCTTGGTTTCCCTTTTATTTTTCTGATCTGTCTTATCGGTTTTCTTACCACTTCTCCTCATCCCTAACCACCAAATGTCCTCCTTGTTAGCTACACACACTCCCAAGATTATCGTATCCAGTTTGTACATGTTGATATCTTCAAGACGTACAATTTTAACCTAGATTTTTTTCTTGAAAGTCAAACTTATATATCAAACCATCTAGTTGACATCACCACTTAGAAGCATCTCAAACATATTATGTCTAGGACCTGATCTCCCTATAGTCCTCCTTATCTTAATGGAATCGCCATTTTTCAAATTCCTCAAGCCCAAACCTGGGAAACAAGCTTAACTCCTTTCTTTCCCTCAAATCCATACCTAATCCATCAGTAAATTTTACAAAATCCATAGTCGACCTATATCTAAGGATCCAATACTTCTCACCAACCCCTCCATTAATAACCTGGCCCCCATGTTTTGTCAACAAATTAACTACAATAGCCTTTCAATGTGTCTCCCTGTTTTCATTCTTACCATTCCTACTCCACACACATGCAAACACAGTCTATGCACAACATAACATCTTGAGTTATCTTTTAAAAACTTTAGATCTTACGACTCCTCTCTTCAACTCTCTAATGGTTTTCTGTCTCACTAAGAATAAAATCATTCTTTACATGATCTGGCCTCCACTACCTTGGTGATCTCATCTGCTGCCATATCCCTTTCACTCAACTTTGCCCTGTCAATGCTGATCCTTTACTTTTCCTCAAATGTACTAATCATGCTCTTATGTCAGGACCTAGTAACTTGCTGGTCTCCCGGCCTGAAAGACCTCTCCAATATTAGCATGGCTCATATCCTTACCATCTTCTGGCTTCTGCACAAATATATCTGTAACAATGAGCCTTGCCCTGACCAACCAATTAAGAGAAACAAACCAACCCCCCCCACACACACACAACAGTTCTCCTTTTCTTCCCCTGCAATAATTGTTTGACATATTATACATTTTACTTTTTTGTCTATCTCTTCACCTGAATGTAAGCCCGGCAGTGTTACAGTTTTTCTTCATTATTCACCATTTTATGTTCAGACACCAAAATAGTATATGTCACAAGGTTGACACTCAATTAATACATGAAAAATAGATAAAAGAATTAATGAAAATAATTAAAATTTAACAATTAGCCTTTTGCCATGGAAATTACTCAGATTACCTAATTATAAACAAATGCAGATGAAAGAAAAAAGTACAAACTTTTTGGTCTCTTCATTTTGTTATATCTTTTTAGCAAAAAGTTCACATTTATGAAAAGATGGATGTAACCAAAATATAAGATAAAGCAATTTACTTATCTTTCATTGAATTTATATTTTTTATAATTTATTATAAATTGGGGAGTTCCCGTCACAGCTTAGCAGAAACGATGTGACTAGTATCCAGGAGGATCCAGGTTAGATCCCTGGCCTTGATCAGTGGGTTAAGGATCCAGTGTTGCCATGAGCTGTGGTGGAGGTCACAGATGCAACTCAGATCTGGTGTTGCTGTGGCTGTGGCAAAGGCCAGAGGCTGCAGCTCCAATCAGACCCCTAGCCTGGGAACTTCCATATGCTGTGGATGTGGCCCTAAAAAGATAAATAAATAAATAAATAAATAAATAAATAAATAAATAAATAAATAAATACTAAAATACGCTAAGTAAAAATAAATAAATAAATAAATAAAAATTGGACAGTGTAAAATGAGAAGAAAATATACTTTATAGCCTGTAGTTATTTAAGTTGAAATGTTTTCAAATTCCTAGGGCTTTAATCATTTCCTCACTACTGCTTCATAAATTTTCCAAATTCCAATTATTATCACACTTTGATATGTGACACATATGTAATTTCTTTTTTTTTTTTTTTGGTCTTTTTACCTTTTATGGAGAGCCGCACCTGCAGCACATGGAGGTTCCCAGGCTAGGGGTCTAACAGGAGCTGTAGCTGCTAGCCTTCACCACAGCCACAACAATGCGGGATCCGAGCTGCGTCTGCAACCTTCACCACAGCTCATGGCAACACCAGATCGTTAACCCACTGAGCAAGGCCAGGGATCAAACCCACAACCTCATGGTTCTTAGTCGGATTCGTTAACCACTGAGCCATGAAGGGAACTCCCGTAATTTCTGTTCTTTGCATCAAACACTGCATTTTTTCCCCTCACATACACTATTTTACAAAAATGTTGGCTAGAGATAAATTAACAGAAGGCAATATGACAGAGTGGTTCCTTTCCCATATTAGGGAAGTTTTCTGCTATTGTCTCTTTGAATATTTTTTCAGTCCTCTTTTCTCTCTCTTCTCCCTCTGGCACCCCTATAATACAGATGCTGGTGTGTTTAACATTATCCCAGAGTTCTCTGAGACTCTTCTCACTTCCTTTCAATATTTTTATCTCTTTTCTCTTCTGCGTTAGTGATTTCCACTAATCTGTCCTCCACCTCACTGATTCGTTCTTCTGCCTCCTGTATTCTACTGTGGCTGCTTCTAAGGAATTTTTTATTTCAGTTATTGTATTTTGCATCTCTTCTTGTTTAATTTTTACATCTTATATTTCTTTGCTCAGTGTTTCCTGTAAATTATCAATCTTTGCCTCCAACTTATTTCCAATGTCTTACATCATCTTCAGCAGCCAACAGTCTAAAGTCTCTTTCTGAGAGACTGATAATCTCCTCATTAATGAGATGTTTTTCTGGACTTTTTTCTTTCTCCCTTATCTGAGTTATAGTTTTCTGTCTTTTCATTTTTAGAGGTTTTTGGTGCGGTGACCTTTGTGTCGACAATAGAGTTGTAGCCTCTTTTAGTTCAGGTGTTTGCCTCCCCTGTGGCTAAAGTTGGTATGGAGGGGGCTTGCTGTAGGCTTCCCGATGGGAGGGACTTATGCCTGCCCACTGGTAGGTAAGGTTGGTTCTTATCCCTCTGGTGGGTGGGGCTTTGTCTCTGGATGAGATTAGAGGCTGGCTATGTGCCTGAGGGGTCTTTAGGCAGCCTGTTTACTGATGGGTGGGGCTGTGATCTCAGCTGGATTATTGTTTAGCCTGGGGCTTCTCAGCGCTGATGGGAGGGAGCAGATTTTCCCAGAAATGGCCACCTCCAGAGAAATGCAGGCTGATGAATGTTCCCGAGAGCTTCACCTCCAATGCCCTTGCCCCACAACAAGCCACAGTCACCCATTTTCCCAGGAGATCCTCCAAGAATTGCAGTCAGGTTCCACCCTGGTTCCTATGGAGACTCTGCTTTGCCTTGGGACCCAATGCATGTGAAAGTCTGTGTGTGCCTTTCAAGAATGGGGTCTCCTCTTTCCCCCAGCCCTGTGGAGCTCCTGCACACACGCCCCACTGCCCTTCAATGCTCCAGGGGCTCTTTCTCCCTGTGCCAGATTCCCCAGGCATGGGGATTTGATGTGGGGCTCAGAACTCTCAGTCCTGTGGCTGAGTCTCTGTGATACAGTTACTTTCCAGTCTGTGGGGCTTCCCACCTGGGAAGTACGGGGTTGCTTATATCACGTAATTGCCCCTCCTACCTCTTGATGTGGTCTCCTCTTTATCTTCTGGAGTAGAATATCTTTTTGAAAGTTTATAGTCCATTTGGTTGAAGGTTGCTCAGCATTTGGTTGTAGTTTTGTTGTTTTTGGGAGAGAAGTTGAGCTCCAGTCCTTCTATTCTGCCATCTTAATCCCATCTCCCGGAAGGCAATACGACAAAATAAAACAGTAATTCCTTCTTTCTTGAAATTGCCGGGTTCTTTCTTCTTTGTTTTGCATGTGTCATACCTTGTTCATGACTACAAAAATGGAAATTTTTTAATTTGGCACTGGACACCTCTTCCACATGCACTCTAGTATCCACCCTCTGTGTGTTCCACATCCCCCATCACGTGCTAGAACCATGTGCTTGCTACCATGTTGACCCCCGTGGGCCAGTCACTGAGTTCACATATTAAAAACAGAAGAGACACATTCACATCACTCTTTTTTTATTACCATGTTCTCTTATCATCCACACTAACATGTTTTCTTCCACTTTAATAATTTGCTTAATTTCACTGTTTTTTTTTCCTTTTCTGTTACACTAATGTCTAAATAGGACCATCTATGGAATATTAACCTATTCATTATTTTATGCTTATTTACTTATCACAAAATGAATCAATAATTTGAGTTTTTTTGAATAATTATTTGTAGAGCAATCTATTTCTAAATTATTCCATGAAAATATTATTAAATTTACTTTAGAATGCTAACAAAGGTTTTAAAAAATTAAAGTAGAAAGAAAGAACTTTTATGTAATGGTTGGTGCTTTTTTTTTTCTTTGGCTTCTTAGAGCCACACCCATGGCATAGGGAAGTTCCCAGGCTAGCATCCAAATCAGAGCTACAGCTGCCAGCCTAAGCCACAGCCACAGCAATGTAGAATCTGAGCTGCTTCTGCGACCTACACCACAGTTCACCACAATGCTGGATCCTTAACCCACTGAGTAAGGCCAGGGATCAAACCCATATCCTCATGGATACTAGTCAGATTCATTATTGCTGATCCATGATGGGAACTCTGGTTAGTGGTTTTATGTAATGGTTAGTGCATATTTTGAAACCGGGTCCCCAAGGTGATGGTATTTGGAAGTGGGGCCTTTGCAGAACTGTCATGAATGGGATTAGTGCCTTTGTAAGACACCACAAAGATATCCCTTCTTCTTTCCCCCACTGAGAACAAAGGGAGAAGACAGCTATCTACAAACCAGGAAGTGAGCCCTTTTAAGAAACTGAATCTAATATACTTCATTCTTGGACTTCAAACATCCGGAACTGTGAGAAATAAAGTTCTATTGTTTATCAGCCACTCAGTTTATAGTATTTTGTTACAGCAGTCCAAACAGACTAAGACAGCATAATTTATAAAAGATAATCTTCAGTAACATGTAATAAGAGTGATATCTTCCAAAAATTATTATGAGAATTAAATGATATAATGTATCAAAAAGACACAGGGTTTGGATTTCCCATCATGACTCAGTGGTTAACAAAGCTGACAGTATCCATGAGGACACGGGTTCTATCCCTGGCCTTGATCAGTGGGTTAAGGATCTGGCTGTGGTGTAGGTTGCAGATGCGGCTCGGATCCCATGTTGCTGTGAAGTAGGCCAGTGGCTACAGCTCCAATTCGACCCGTAGCCTAGGAACCTCTACATGTCACAGGTGGGGCCCTAAAAAGACAAAAAAAAAGGAAAAAAAACCCTCAGGGTCAATATTACCTCATCATAGATGCTTCATAAAAGGTGAATCTAGCACAAGATCTTTCCATAATGAGTCCACATTAGCTAGGCAGATATCATGACTTTGCTCAAAATGTCTGAGAAGTTGATAATCTTGGCATGGCTGAGCACTATTTGGTAGAGTCTAAAGAAATTAACAGAAAAGCTCAAGAATGTTAAACCTCCCCATTAACGCCAAGTAAGTGTACCATTTTGAAAGTAATAGAAATTTAAAGCACAATAGCCTCATCAGGATGACAAATGATTACACTATAGTATAACTGTTTCATATTAAATTATCCTGTAAATACATATTGTGTTATTTTCAACAATCAAGATGTTTTTTAAACCAGACAAAATAAAAGCATGCACTATTTTTTTAATGTTTATATCAACAAAACTTCTGAAATCGAACCAGCATTTATCAAATCTTGAAATTACCTTTCAAGAATAAGGAGTCTAAAAGTAAACACAAATGAAATATTTGAAGCCTTCAAGTTGTCCCTAAATAATCAAAACTGTAAATATAGTATTGATGATGAAGAACTATTAACACATAATCAACATTTCCTCTTTCAATTAGATATCAGAAAACAAAGTCTTCAATCTCAGTTTAGAATAATACTCATTTTCTTTTTTTCTTCTTAGGGCCTTACCTGTGGCATATGGCAGTTCCCAGACTAGCGGTTGAATAGGAATTACAGCTTCCAGCCTTCACCACAGCCACAGCCACACCAGATCCAAGACACATCTGTAACCTACACCACAGCTTGCCACAATCTTTAACCCACTGAGCAAGACCAGAGACCACACCTGTAGCATCATGGATACTAGTTGGGTTCTTAACCCACTTAGCCACAATGGGAACACCCTCAAATTTATATACACATATAAAAATCTTTTGTTAAACTGTACCAATTCTCATTTTCAAACCACAAAAATTAATTTAATGATTTACTCATTAAATCACCAGTACAAAATACTTCATACACTAATTTTTTTGTAAATTTTGGTAGAATTATTTCTAATAAAGATAATATTCAATATCTTCTATTGTTTTTATATTCTTCCTTAAAATTTAGTTCAAAACTTCAAAATGTGTTTAAACAATAATTCTGCTCAATTTTCTTAACTGGAAGTAAAATGACCATTAATGTAATTTTAAAAATATATAGTTTAAAGTATACAGATTTTTCATTTTAAAAAACAGTGTATAAACAACTGGTTCAAAAACTATCAAAGCACTTCTTGAACAATCTCTATCCTCACTAAGAAATTTATCTAAATATAATGAGACTGTGTGTGGACTTTCAAGTATGCTTGGTATATCTGGAAGATGAAAGACAAAGTCTCACTGAGAAAACAGAATCAACAGAGATACAAGATTATTTCTAAAGAGGGGAATTTTCTCACTGATAAGAGGGATTATTCTTTTGAGAGTATGGTAGAAAATCCTGCTGTGCTTCTCTCCCTCCAGCTTCTCCACTCCTCTACCATTTTTTCCTCTCTCTCCCCTTACTGATTAACTCTAGAAACAGGTATAGTCACATGAGAGGCAGGTTAAAGCAAAGTAACTAAAACCAAAAATTTCCAGCTGAGGAAAAGAGAAACATGTTGGGGAAATCAGAGAGGAGGGATTTAAGAAAATGATTCTATGAAGTTGTGTATGAACTCCTGGGCTCACTACTAAGCTGACCATGCACAGACCTGACCTTACCAAAACAAACAAAAACAAGTGATATTCTCCATAGGATTAAATAAGATCTACAGGAGTTCCCATCGTGGCGCAGTGGTTAACGAATCCGACTAGGAACCATGAGGTTGCGGGTTCGGTCCCTGGCCTTGCTCAGTGAGTTAACGATCCGGCATTGCCGTGAGCTGTGGTGTAGGTTGCAGACGCGGCTCGGATCCTGCGTTGCTGTGGCCGCGGCGTAGGCCAGTGGCCACAGCTCCGATAAGACCCCTAGCCTGGGAACCTCCACATGCCACGGGTGCGGCCATAAACCCGCGGCCATAAAATGACAAAAGGCAAAAAAAAAAAAAAAAAAAAAAAAAAAAAAAAAAAAAAAAAAAAAAAAAAAAAAAAAAAAAAAAAAAAAAAAAAAAAAAAAAAAAAAAAAAAAAAAAAAAAAAAAAAGATCTAGAGTCACAAAACATAATATTAAATGTCTAAGATACAATCCAAAATAAACTGACACACAAGTACCAAAAAAATTTTAACTTCTCACATTTAGCATAATCAACAGATGCCAAACTTAAGATGACACCAATATTGGACTTACTAGACAAAAAGGCTAAATCAACTGTTAAAACCTTGCTACAAGAAGAAACATGTGAAAGAACTGTCTTTCAAGCAGATGTTTTTCACTGTTGATTACTACCAATAATTTAAAGAATAAATGATACCAATTCTAAATAATTTCCCCAGGAAAATAAAAGAGGATAGATCATATCTCACTTATTATATATACTAGCATTACTCACAAAACAGACCATAACAGAAGAAACTTAACTATTAGCCAATATCCTTTATGAACATTCAAAAAAGTTATATACAAAAATATTAACATATCAAATCCACCAATAAATTTAAAAAATAATTCATCATGACCAAGTGGGGTTTATCTTAGTAATGTAAGGTTAGTTAAATATTAAAAATCAATTTCTGTAATCCATCGCATCAACAGAATAAAAAAATAAGATGATTATATTAATCTGTGCAGAGAAAAATCTGACAAAATTTAATACCCATTCATGGTTTAAAAAAAAAAAAACTCTCAGCAAATGAGAAATAGAATAAAATTCTGTAGTCTGATAAAGGAAATTTAAAAACAAAAATAAAACAAAACAAAGACACACACAGCAAACATTATTCTCAATGCTAAAGAGTAACTGTTTTCACCTTAAAATCAACCACAGGGCAAAAATATCATCCTCATCCCTTCTCGCCAACATTTTATTGGAAATTCTAGCCAGTGCAGTCAGTAAGAAAAAATAAAGTTAAAGGAATACAGTTAAGAAAAGAAGAAATAGCATGTGTGTGTAAACTGGGTCACCTGCTGTACAACAGAAAATTTATAGAACACTGTAAACCACCTATAATAGAAAAACTAAAAATCATTATAAAATTTTAAAAAAAAGAAAAGAAGAAATAAAACTACTCCTATTGGTTGATAATACGACTCTCTATGTAGAAATCTCATGAAATGAAAAATAAATTCTTATAACTACCAACTTAAGTTCAGTAAGTTCATAGGAAGATAAAATGCCAATATTAAAAAAAAAATAAAAACTTATGCTCACACAAACACCTGTACTTGAATATTTATAATATTTTATTAATATTACCCCAAAATTAATAAAAAAAAAGTTCCAATGTCCTTCAATGGGTGAGTGAAAACAAACAATGATGGTACAGCCATGTAATGAAATACTATTCAGTAATGAAAAGGAACAGCATAGAGTTGCACACATTTACATGGATGAACCTCAAAAGCAGTGATGCTGAGTGAAAGAAGCCAGTCTCAAAAGGTTATAAATTCTATTTGTATGACATTCTATAAAACACAAAACCATGAGGATGTAAAACATCAGTGATTGCCCAAGGTTAGAGGAGGGAGAAGTGTTTGATAACAAATAGACATCACAGAGAAGTTTTTGGAGCAAGGGAATTCTTCTTTACCCTGAAAATTGTGGTGATTACACAAATCTATATATGTATGGAAATTCACAGACCTTAACACCAAAATATAAAAGTTAAGTTAAATATGTAAACTTTCAAATATTTCTTTGAAAAGCAAACCATACATCTAACCTATACCCAGACATTTCACTCTTAGGTATTTACCAAGATAAATGAAAACATGTCTCCACAAAAGGCATGTATTTAATTTCCTTATTCATAGTAACCAGAAAGTGGAAAGAGCCCACATATCCTATAATAGAATTAGTAAACAAATTGCTGTGTTTACTAATAATGAAACACTACTCAGAAATAAAAAGGAACAACATGAATGAATCTCCAAAATATTATTTTGAGTAAGAATATCCAAATAAAAAACAGAACATATGCATGCTATGACTCCATTTATAAGAAGTCCAAAAACAGGTACACATACAAACTATATAGAGAGAGAGAGAGAGTTGTGTATTGTGCAACATATATATACATATTGTGTATGGGTTATGGGTGAGGGGTATGGTTATTAAAAATCAAAACATTAATTGCCTAAGGACATAAGGGAGAAGTCTGGAATTAATTAATTAAAAGAACATTGGGAGTACTTTCAGAAGTGATAGATATGTTGTATATCTTATTTGGGTTATGGTAACATGGGTGTATATAATTCTCAAAAGTCATCAAACTGAACACGTGAAGTATACTTCAATATAAAAAACTACAGCAGAAACTGACAGAACACTGTAAATCAATTATAATTTTAAAAATAAAAATACAACTAAAAGAAGAAACCTATGTAAACTTCTAAATTAAACTAGGATACTATAATTGCTTCATCACCACAAACACAAATTGGAGCATATGTGGGGAGATGTGGATCAAAAAAGTCAGCATGAGACATGAATTCCCTGAAAAGTCATTCATTCCCTAAATGCAGTTTATTAAAATGACACTAACCTTAATTAGTTTCAACGGCTTGTGCTAATAAGAGCTGAATCACGTTTTGGACATCTGATAGTACCTTCTGAATTATATCTCAGACGAAGTCACTATATTGACTCCAAGAGGGCAATGCTGTATGGCTTCTAAACAAAATATTTCCTTTTTTCTCTCTCCTATACTTAAGGGTATAAAAGGTTTACATACTTAGGCATGAGATTTTAATTTCCTTTACGTTAACCACAGCTTCTCAAGGTACTTTTAATTCTTTGGGCCATAAAGGAAATGAAAAGTATTTGGAAAAAATGAATTTTTGTAACGTCATGGCCTTTGGTAAAAGGGCATCTGCTCCATAGTACTACCAACCTATTCCCTCCAGAGGTTTAAACTTGCCAACACCACCGTTGTACCACTGCAGTAAATAAAGACCCTGGCTCCCCTATCGAATCACACTGACTCAATACGACTTCCCTTGCCCATTACAAATTACCCGTAACAATGGAGATTTCTGTGAGACAAATGTGTGTGGCAGAGAAAAGTCAGAGAAGAACAAAGATAAAATTTACATCCAAATTAATATAACAACTAGATATGACTGATACCACTTTGAAAAAAGTAAAGTGGCCATGTACTATGACTTCCCCATCCTGCATTTAAGGCAATTGTCACCAACACCTCATTCTATTTGTTCCTACAAAGCTTGGATAGAACCTCAGAATCATCCTCCTCTCACCATGTCAGGAAAACACTACCAACTGGTCACAATTAGTATGCAAGGAAAAATTTATCTGCCATCCTTTGAGAGCTTTATGGTAACTTGACAAGAATTATTTTTGAAAATTATTTATTACTGGTATTATTTACTGAGGAAAACTCTAAAAGGCGTTTTTAAAATTGGCCCTCACATATCTGGGTTGCATAAGAAATTACTCTTTCTACAAAACCCTATCACAAGCATTTGAAACCTAAGAGTGTCATGAAAGCAATTCCTAAATCCTTCTAATAATGAAACTACTCCCTATCTTTTACCACACATACACAACACAAACCTCACCAACATTTCTCCAGGATTTCTAACCCAGCATTTTTCAAGCCAACACACTAAAATAATGTGAAATACAATGTGGTCTTCAAAGTTCCAAATAGTGAATATTAATGAAACTATTCATTTAAAAGCAAACGTCTGCTCCTACAAGTTGTTCCCAGTTGGCTATGGAGCTATTCCCATTGTCAGTGATGAAAACTTTATAAATAATCAAAGAGCAATGAGCATCCTTAGGTCTGAAGAGCTTTAAATAGTCTTAACTAGTTCCATTAAGTCAACATTTAAAATTATGACTCTTCTGGCTCTGCAAACAAAATATCTTCTATGGCTTATGTATTTAGGTTTTTCAGGAAAATTCAGATTGATATTATTTGTGAATGTACAAATACTTTAATTTCAAGAAAGCATGAAAGATATCCTTTGGATATGATGTGAGAAAGTAAAGGTTCAATGAAAGATACACAAATTATAGTTTTAATTTCCAAACCACCACAAATCCAATTATGCAGCATTTTCATCTCAAATACACCAAGAAATTAAAGATTATTTGACTTGCAGCAATTAAACAAAAGCACAGCCATTATGGAAGCATTGCTTCTCAGGCACGTAGACTAGTTTTAAAGATTTGTTTATTTTGTTCTGTTTTTAAAGCAAAGGCATTATCTGCTCAATTGCCCAGCAAGAAGGTTTTACAAATTTCTCTCAAGTTTCCATAGAAATGCATTGATTAGAGCATAATTTCCATTAATATTTTCTTCTTCTTCAGACTCCTCTGCCCGCTTAAACTAACAGTGCACCTGCCCCTTGCAGTCGTTTTCATCTTTTGTTCGGCTCAGTAGGTTACCTAACTGGTGGATTTTATTGAGTTAAATCAAGCTGTCACTTCATCTGCCTGAAGGATGACTCAAATACTACACATAATAATAAAAGAAAAGTAGGATAAAATAATCTTGTCAAGCCAGAAAAACTGATTGCTTGAAGTTGTAGCCTTCAATCAATACACTAATTCCACAATTTATACCTTTTTCAATTGAAAAGGAAAGAAACCCTGATATGGTATTTCTTGGCTCACTGACCAACTTTGACCTTCTATCTATGTGAACGTAGGATTAACAAGGGCTTCTGCTTAGTGAAATCATCTATGAAAATAAGAAAACAAATGTGGGCATTTGTGGCTCCAAGTAACTATTAATTTCAGAAAGGCAAGGAGCACACTTGTTTTATATGTCTATTAAAACGAAGATTTTATTTAGCTTGAGGTAGATGCTCTTTCCTATTTAGAAATAATTTGAGGCTAGAATTGTGGTAAAAAATGTTTTAGAATTTGGCATGGTGTTATTCCCTAAGGATTTTTTTCTGTTTGATCTATTCATTAAAGGCTTATGCAAAAGAATGGGTAACTAAGCAATATACCACTCTGTCTTTCAAACTGTATACTTATTTGGCTTCTAACAAAACCTGTCATCTATGATAAAACAGAGTCACACCCGTCTACTGAGCTTGAGCTATCATTTCTTAGAGAGCATAATGAACTGTCTTTTTATGTTATTATTTTTTAATAATCTATCATTTTCAAAAGCTTAGGTTTGTTTGTAAATTGTAATTAATTTGCACTTTAAAATCAGTAAAAACACTTTATTTCACAACTCTGGACTCTCTTTGGCTGTCAGATTTCTGCTTTCCTTTTGTAATTCCTCCCCTCCAGGCACCAACCGGGAAATAAAATTCTTTGTTTAGCGATCCTTTTATATTTCACTAGGCCACCTGCTTACCTTGAATTGTGGCATGCAATCAAGCAGGGTCACCCAAAACTAGTACTTTTTCTTCTACCCTATATCTTAAATGTGTGTATGAGTATGTGTTTGTGTATAGGTTGTTTGTGTAAAGCAGTCTATAAGCTGGGCCATTAAAATTCTGGTTAAAAACACTGTCAATTACAAAAGCTAAGACATATTTTTTCAAATAGTTTTGGCTTTAAATAAGCCATATTATCAAGCAGTAATATTTTCATCAAAATGAGAGCTACATTATATATGTATATACATATATACATACATTGTATATATGTGTCTATATATAGATATATTTCTGAAATGAGCTTCTTTACTGCTGCTGTGTAAACACAAGACTGCCTTTGTCCTTCTGATATGCTTAATCACATCTCGCTTCCAGCTTTAGCTTCTTAAGCATACATCTAAACTTTTCAAAAAGCTGGGTGAGACCATCCTGTCATACAAACCATCTGAACACGTGAGGTCACTGAATGAAGTCGAACACAGATCTCCAAACGTTGCTAAGCTTTAAGAGCAGTAAATCAGAGTTTGAGATGGGTGAAAAAAAAAAATATATATATATATATAGGTCTTTTTTTTTCTGCACTGCAAGCATATACTTGCCTTGCCTAACCCAAAGCACACCGCTCAAACAAGACTGTGGTCTCCTTCTACACATTTGGATTTGTTTTAAGAAGGAGGAAGAGGGGGGAAAGAGAACCAAGAAAAAAGTTTAAAATCTCAAGTGCTTCTCCTCCCTACCAGTCACCTACACCCATATACACACACCACTTCTTCTTACCTTCAGAAAAAATTAAGCCAAATAATCTCTTAGAAAAGTTTGTATTTACACATATGGAAACTTATGCTCATTTCTAAATGATGGAGTACATTCAAACTAGTACCAAAATTATCTAGCAAGTAAATTCTACGATGTATTTAAAGATCATCAGTGGCTTCCTGTTTGCACAATCCAATGAACTTGACACACGCTTTATGATATTTCTGAAGAATTCCGTTCATTTGACTAATTTCTTCATGAAAATATTCATTCTCCTTTATGCTCTTCCACCATTTATGTGTCTTTTATTCCCTTTTTATTCTCTACTTCCTTTCCTCTACTTTGAGCATTTCACAAGGTTTGACCCAGAGACCTGTACTTATATATTTCTCCTCTCTTTGATAATTCATTTATTCTAAAGGCTTCCATCTTATGACTGAACTGTAGACAGCAGTCAATCTAGGTTCAGGGTATGGTTCCTAGGAGTCATGGAGAGGTCAAGCATTAAGCACGAGGTCAGGCCAAGCAGACAGTCTGGAACCAAAAAGAGTACGGAATTCAGCAGTCAAAGGCCAATTGGAAGATCAAGGCTGAATGAAATGAAAAGAAAGGGATCATGCCTCAGCCAGATGTCAAGCCAGTACAGTGGGCTTTAAACTAGGACAGGTACCACAGACCAGAAACACGCAGTTTCATATACCAAACACCTTAAAGAAGGAAATCCTACCTCCTGTATCCTTCATGCCAGGTAGAAGTCAGTGACCAGCTTTCCCAGAGATCCAGCCTCCAGAATATGGATATCCTCACTGTTGTCTTTAAGTCATCTGAAAAAAATGAAAAGATCCCAATAATTTTCTCCTCTACACAAATATCTCCCAAATCCCTATTTCTTACCTGACCTCTCCTCAGTCTCATATTTTCAAAAGCCAGCTCTCCCTGGCGGCTCTGTTGTTACTTCGATTTTTTAAATTTTTTTGTCTTTTTGTTTTAGGGCCGCACTCATGGCATACGGAGGAGGTTCCCAGGCGAGGGACTGAATCAGAGCTATAGCCTCTGGAATATGCCACAGCCATAGCAACTCCAGATCCAAGACGCGTCTGCGACCTACACAACTCATAGCAACGCCAGATCCTTAAGCCACTGAGCAAGGCCAGGGATCAAACCTGCGTCCTCATGGATGCTAGTCAGATTCATTTCTGCTGAGTCACGATGGGAACTCCCATTGTTACTTCAATTTGACAGAAGCCAATAGTATCCTCACTTGAGCTCTCTATTTCTGTCCATTCAGTCTTTTATTTAACAACATGTATCAAGTGACTACACTGTAATAAAGGGTATTCTGGGAAACAGCAGAGAACAAAAGTGACAAAAATTTCATCCTTTGTGAAGCTTGCATTCTAGGGGTGGAGGGAAACAGACAGTAAATAAATGGGAAAATCATATAAAATGTTCCACTAGAATATGATGCATACAGAGTTCCCATTGTGGCTTGGTGGTAATGAATCCAACTAGTATCCATGAGGATGAATGTTTGATCTCTGGCCTTGCTCAGTAGGTTAAGAATCCAGCATTGCCATGAGCTGTGGTACAGGTCACAGACATGGCTCAGATCCAGCATTGCTGTGTCTGCGGTGCAGGCCAGCAGCTATCGCTCTGATTCTACCCCTGGCCCAAGAACTTCCTTATGCTGCAGGTAGAGCCCTAAAAATCAAAACAAAAAAATTATATGATGCAGAAACAGGGCCCTGTGGATATAGAGCATCAACACAGACAAACAGATCAGTGGAACAGAAGAGAAAAACCAAAGATAGATTCACATACATATAGGCAACTGATTTTTGACAAAGAGGAGAAAGCAATTTAGTGGAAAAATAACAATATTCTTAATAAATGGAGCTGGAAAAATTGAATATTCTCATAAAAAAATGAACATCAATTCATAGCTCATGACATTTATATAAGTTAACTGAAAAAGCACCATGGACCTAAATGTAAGTCATCAAACTATAAGATTTCTGAAAGAAAATATAGGAAAGAAATCTTTGCGATTTTACTTAGGCAAAGAATTCTTAGCTACAACACCAAAAATAGAATCCTTAGAAAAGAAATTGATAAGTTGGATTTCATCAAAATATAATACTTTATTTTTCAAAAGATACTATGAAAATACAAGACACAAATCAGGAGAAAATATCTGTAAATGATATATATGATAAAAAATACATCTAAAATATCTTTTTAAAAGTTCTCAAAACTCAACAATAAGAGAATAAACCAATAAGAAAATGGGCAAAATGGAGTTCCCTGATTGCTCAGTGGGTTAAGGACTGGTGTTGCCCCTCCTGTGGCTTGGGTTGCTGCTGTGGTATAGGTTCAGTCCCTGGCCTGGGAACTTCCACAGCCTGCAGGTGCAGCCAAAACAAAAAAACAAAAAAAAAAAGCAAAGAAAACAGGCAAAAGATTTAAATGTACTTCACCAAAGATGTAGGCAGGGACTTTCTTGTGTGTAGTGAATTAAGGATTTGGTGTTGTCACTGCAGTGGCTCAGGTCATTGCTGTGGAGCAGGTTCGACCCCGACCTAGGAATTTTCACATGCTTTGGGCACAACCAAAAAAAAAAAGATATAGGGCATATAAAAATATGAAAGTTAGTTCCATCCATGTTGCTGCAAATGGCATTATTTTGTTCATTTTTATAGTGGAGAGGTATTCCATTGTGTATATATATCACATCCTCTTAATCCAATCATCTGTCGATGGACACTTAGGTTGTTTCCATGTCTTGGCCATTGTGAATAGTGCTGCAATGAACATGAGGGTACATGTGCCTTTTTCAAGGAAAGTTTTGTCCAGATATATGCCCAAGAGTGGGATTGCTGGGTCATACGGTAGTTCTATGTATAGTTTTCTAAGGTGTCTCCATACTGTTTTCCATAGTGATTGTACCAATTTGTATTTCTACCAACAGTGCAGGAGGGCTCCCTTTTCTCCACACCCTCTCCTGCATTTGTATTTTGTGGACTTATTAATGGTGGCCATTCTGACTGGTGTGAGTGGTACCTCATAGCAGTTTTGATTTTCATTTCTCTAATAATCAGTGATGTTGCTGTACAGTAGAAAACTGACAGAACACTGCAAACCAGCTATAAGGAAAAAAATAAAAATCAGTATAAAATAAATAAATGTTTTAAAAAATTTAAAAACATATTAAAAGCATATTGATATACCACCAGAGACATACCAGAATGACTACATGAAGAGCCACACTAAGTGTTAGAATGTGAAGGAACTAGAACTCTCGTATGTTACTGGTGGGTACATAAAGTGGTACAAACACTTTGGAAAACAGTTTGACAGTTACATAAAAAATAAAACATCCACCTACCATACGATTTGGTCATTCCATCCCACCTCACTTCCCAAAAAATGAAAGCCTGTTTCCATGAAAAGACTCATACATGAATGTTCACAGCAGCCTTATTTGTTGGTACCAAAAACTGGGAAGAACTGAAATGTTTATCAACAGACAAACAGAAAAGTAAACCATGGTATATTGATTTGATGAACAGTACTCAACAATAAAAAGGAATGGACAATTGATGTACAGAAAACATGGATGAATCTCAAAATAATTATGCTGCATAAAAGAACTTGGACAATAGAAAATGCATGTTGTGTTATTTCATATATAAAATTCTGGAAAATTCAAACACCTAGAGTAACAAAAAGCATATCAGTGGTTGCCTGAAACATGGGGGTAGGTGAAGAAAGAGCAGGAGGTATGAAATAGAAGGGAGTAGGACTATTTCGTAGGTGTACACGTATGTCAAAATTAATCAAACTGAACCCTTCAAATATACATGATAAGAGAAATGTTAGAACAGTTTAAACAGATATTAAATATGTGACTTGATGGAACAATGACATATTACTGATTTTTTTATCAACTCCTCTGAGAATCAACTATAGGGAGACAAGAGTAGAAGGAAACATAAATTATGAGGTTAAGACAATAATCTAGGTATAGTATAACTGTCGCTTGCATCAGGAATATAGAAGTATGGTGAAGAGAAGTCATTGAATTCCAGATATATTTTAGATAGAGTCAACAAATTTAGCTTATGGATTAGAAATATAATGGGAGAGGACTCAAGAATGACTCCAAGATTTCTGGCCTTAACAACATAAAGTATTGCATTGATAATATCCTGAAGAAAGTGAGTGCAAATTGAGGGTAACAGTCTGCTCTAGGACACACCCACAACAGTTTAAAAAGAAGAAAAGTAACAAAAGAGGCTGAGAAGGGGAAGGAGGTATGAAAGGAGGAAAGCCAGGAGAGTATGAAGAAAAGTAAAAAAAGGGGTTTTAAGAAAGAAATTCTGTTGACTCTTGAACAACACACAGTTGAACTGCATGAATCCATTTATATGCAGATTTTTTTCAATAAGTATATTGGAAAATTTATTGGAGATCTGCCACTATTTGAAAAATTCTCATTGAACCACACAGCCTAGAAATTTTGAAACAAATGAGAAAAATTTAGGCATGTTTTGAATGAAACTAGTCTAACTTTACATACGTAAAATATGAATAATATTTAAGAAAAATTAATAATATATTAGTTTATTATTTTATAACTTTTCTCTCAAAGAATTAGATTATTGTATAGTACACTGCTCTCTCAAAATGAGAGAAACTAAGTATCAGTCTACTGTCACAGGCTTTTTTTTAGGTAATAAATTTTCCATTACCGTACCACAAAAAATGTCTCCAATACTGTATGCCATAAAATTTTATAATGATTCATTTATTAGTATATAGACTAGGCTACCAGGAAGCAAAAGTATTGATAATGCTAGGCTACCATAAACCAATCATTTTGAGACTTATTCATTATCAAAGTATAAACTGTTATAAATAAATATGAATTTCTTTTTCACATTATCTTTTCACTTTTGTGTTCTTTTTTTTTTTTTTGTCTTTTTGCCTTTATCTAGAACCGCACCCGCGGCATATGGAGGTTCCCAGGCTAGGGGTCTAACAGGAGCTGTAGCCGCCGGTCTTCGCCACAGCCACAACAACGCAGGATCCGAGCCGCATCTGCAACCTACACCACAGCTCACGGCAACGCCAGATCCTTAACCCACTGAGCAAGGCCAGGGATCAAACCCGCAACCTCATGGTTCCTAGTCGGATTCGTTAACCACTGAGCCACGAAGGGAACTCCCTCACTTTTGATTTCTATGTTAGAAATACATATGCCACCTACAGTGTTTCTCATGTAAACAATATCAATGTGGTATTGACAGAGACGACTCATCTTGCAAATAGATGATGTAATTTTATGATTTTGATAAATAAGCACAGTTCTATAACTATATTTTCTCTTATTATGATTTTCTTAATACTATTTTCTTTTCTCTAGCTTACTTATTTTGAGAATACAATATATAATACTTATGCAAAATATGTGTTAATCAACTGTGATCCGTTAAGCCTTGCAATCAACAGTAAGCTATTATCAGTTAAGTTGTGAGGGAGTCAAAAATTATACATTGATTTTCCACTGTGTGGGGGTTGGTGCCCCAACCCCTGTATTGTTCAAGGGTCAGTTGTAACTAAAAAGGACTGAGAAGTGATAAGAAGGTGGAGAAAGATAAGGACTGAGAATTGACCAATCTATGAGAGCAACTCATAAAGTTTTACCAGATTGCAACTGCATAGAGCCCCTAAGTTAATTCTATGATTAATTTTCAACCTGTATTTAGTACTGAAATGTCAAGCATTGTGCTATGTCCTGGATGATACAAAAAATACATAGCAGGAAAGGTCCCTGCAATTGGAAATTTGAGCTTTCGACAGGTGGGGAAAGAAAAGGGTAAGGAGCAAAGGAAAAAACAATACAGAGCTATCCTAGACTCAAAGTGCTCAAAAACAGTTAAAATAGGAAGAAAGAAATAAAGACTCAAAGGCAGGTGTGAATCCAAGAAGAAAATGTGCACACAAAATGGCAGATTCAGTGAAAGCACATTTCTTAGAAATGGTGAACAAGGCAGGGATGCACTAGGAAAAAAAGGAGAATTCCACTCATCACTCGCAAAGCACTTATTAAGCACAAAATATGCTGAGAACTAGGACACAAATAGAGAGCTAGGTTCTGCCATGATGTATCAAGACACTACCTGCCCTATATTTTCTTCTTTTTTTCTTTAATTCACTTTAATAGATATCTTTTTTAAACTTTATATCATTGACATAAATTAAAATCAGTAATACTTGCCAGGATATAAAATACAAATTCAAATAATGCATAGCAGAAAATAAGATCCTCAATGAAAAGAGTAGAATTATTTATGATCAGCTGCTAATTAGTGACTATTAACCTCAATGTCCCTTATTTTGGTACAAAATGAGATTCTATGTCAATAAGATTATTTACTCTTTAAATTTGCTCTTAACCACTACTAAGAAATCCCAAACGCTGTGGGCATATGAGAGAAAAGTTTAAAATTTTTCCTACCTTCTCTGAAAAGTAAAATGCTGGGAATTAATACCTAACCAAATGGTATGGACTTGTAAGTAAAGAAGCTAGCTAAGGTGATCTCCAGAATTTGTTTTTCTGAAAATGTTAAATACCTTGGAACTGCCCAAAAAGTGATGGGAAAGTGTTTCTTATCCATTCACAGCAGTCGTTTCATTTGGGAAAAATATCACAATTAGCTTTTATCGTCTTTCAAAATATTTCCAGTGAATATTCCAGATGGCTGTATGATCAGGATATTAAGATGACCAAAAAGTTCTTAACATTTGTTGATTGGCTGAGTGGAAAATAAGGTTTAGGGCTACCAGCCCTAGATGTGTGATATCTGCACACAATAACAAAATAGCTATAATTTATTTACTGATAACTATGTATCAGACACTATTCTCATTCCATATATTGGTATTAATTGTGAAAATTATAATTATTCTCACAATAACCATATAAGGTAGCTATTACTACTATCATTTTTTTTTTTTTTTGGTCTTTTTAGGGCCACACCCACGGCACATGGAGGTTCCCAGGCTACGGTTCCAATCGGAACTGTAGTCGCTGGCCTACATCACAACCACAGAAACACCAGATCCAAGCCACATCTGTGACCTATACCACAGCTCATGGCAATGCCAGATTCTTAACCCACTGAGCAAGGTCAGGGATCAAGCCTGCATCCTCATGGATGCTAGTCAGATTAGTTTCCACTAGGCCACAACGGGAACTCCTAGTATCCTTTTTATAGTTAAGGCAAATTTGTTTCAGTAGGGTGAAGTGAATGCCCAAGATCATACAGCTAGTAAGTTGTAGAGATGTGACCTGAACAAAGATCTGCTTCCAGACTCTCTCTCTTTTTTCAGAGTATAATTGATTTACAGTGTTGTGTCAATTTCTGCTGTACGGCATAGTGACCCAGTCATACATATATATACATTGTTTTTCTTATACTATCTTCCATCATGTTCTACCCCCAGAGATTGGATATAGCTCCCTGTGCTATACAGTAAGACCTCATTGTTTATCAATTCTAAATATAATAGTTTGCATCTATAAACCTCAAACTCCCTATCTATCCCACTTCCTCCCACCTCCAGACATGGAGAGCACATCATCCAATACCAAAACCAGACAATGATACCACCAACAAAACAGAAAACTATAGACCAATATCTCTGATGAATATAGATGCAAAAATTCTCAACAAAATTTAAACCAACAGCATATAAAAAAGATCATACATCACAACCAAGTGGGATTCACACCAGGTTCACAAGGATGGTTCAACACATGCAAATCAATCAACATCATATACCATATTAACATAAGAAAAGTCAAAAACTACATGATCATCTCAATAGGTGTAGAAAAAGCATTTGACAAAGTCCAACATCCAGTCATGATAAAAATTCTTACCAAAGTGCATATAGAGGGAACACACCTTAACATAATAAAAGCCATTTACGACAAACCCACAGCATATATGATATTCAATGGAGAAAAGCTGAAAGCCTTCCCACTAAAATGTGAAACAAGACAAGGCTACTCACTCTCACCACTGTTATTCAACATAGTACTGGAAGTCCTAGCCACAGCAAGCAGACAAACAAAAGCAATAAAAGTAACCAAATTAGAAGAGAAGAGGTAAAACTGTCACTGTATGCAGATGATATGATTCTATATATAGAAAACCCTAAGGACTCAATCCAAAAAGTACTCGAACTGATCAACAAATTCAGCAAAGTAGCAGGATACAAGATTAACATTCAGAAATCAGTCACATTTCTGTATACCAACAATGAAATAACGAGAAAAGGAATACAAAAATACAGCACCTTTTAAAACTGCACCCCCAAAAAAATCAAATATCTAGGAATGAACCTGACTAAGGAGGTAAAAGACATAATGCTGAGAACTATAAAACATTAATCAAGGAAATTAAAGAGGATTCAAAGAACTGGAAAAATATTCTATGCTCCTGGGTTGGAAAAATTAATATTGTAAAAATTGCCATACCACCCAAAGCAGTCTACAGATTCAATGCAATCCTTATCAAAGTACCCATGACATTTTTCACAGAACTAGAACAAACAATCCAAAAATTTATGTGGAACTACAAAAGACCCACAATTGCCAAAGCAATCCTGAGGAACAAAAACCAAGCAGGAGGCATAACTTACCCAGACTTCAGGCAATATTACAAATTCACAGTAAGCAGGACAGTGTGGTACTGGTACCAAAACAGACAGACATACCAATGGAACAGAACAGAGAACCCAGAAATAAACCTAGATACCTATAGTCAATTAATCTTCCACAAAGGAGGCAAGAATATAAAATGGGAAAAAGACAGTCTTTTCAGCAAATGATGCTGGGAAAACTGGACAGCTGAATGTAAATCAATGAAACTGGAACACACCCTCACACCGTGCACAAAAATAAACTCAAAATGGCTTAAAAACTTAAAAGTAAGACAAGACACCATCAAACTCCTAGAAGAGAAAAAACATTCTCTGATATCAACCTTACAAAAGTTTTCTCAGGTCAGTCTCCCAAAGCGACAGAAATAAAAGCAAAAATAAACCAATGGGACCTAATCAAACTGGCAAGCTTTTGCACAGCAAAGGAAACCATAAAAAAAAAAGACAACTTACAGAATGGGAGAAAATAGTTGCAAATGATGCAACAGACAAGGGCTTAATCTCTAAAATATACAAACACCTTCTACAACTAAACATCAAAAAAGCCAACAGCCCAATGGAAAAATGGGCAAAAGACCTGAATAGACATTTCTCCAAAGAAGATATACAGATGGCCAACAAGCACATGAAAAATGCTCAATATCACTGATTATTAGAGAATTGCAAATCAAAACTGCTATGAGGTACCACCTCACACCAGTCAGAATGGCTATCACTAATAAATCCACAAATAACAAATGCTGGAGAGGGTGTGGACAAAAGGAAAACCTCCTGCACTGTTGGTGGGAATGTAAACTGGTATAATCACTATGGAAACATTAGAGAAGGACCTTAGAAAACTATAGCTAGAACTACCATGTGACCCAGAAATCCCACCCTTGGGCATGTATCTGGACAAAACTTTCCTTGAAAAAACCACATGCACCTGCATATTCATTGCAGCACTATTCACAATAGCCAAGACATGGAGACAATCTAAATGTCCATCAACAGGTAATTGGATTGACTCTTACACTATGTGAAGTAAGTCACAAAGAGAAAGACAAATACCATATGATATCACTTATATCTGGAATCTAATATATGGGACAAATGAACATTTCCACAGAAAATCATGGACATGGAGAACAGACTTGTGGTTGCCAAGGGGGAGGGGGAGGGAGTGGCATGGATTGGGAATTTGGTGTTAATAGATGCAAACTATTGCCTTTGGAATGGATAAGCAATGAGATCCTGCTGTATAGCACTGGGAACAATATACAGTCATTTATGACAGATCAGGATAATGTGAGAAAAAAATAATGTATACATGGATGTGTGACTGGGTCATCTTGCTGTACAATGGAGAACTGACAGAACACTGTAAACCAGCTACAATAATAGGTCAGTCACTGTGCTATGTCCTGGATGATAAACCTATCAGACTCAGGCAACAATGCCCCAAGAGAAGCTGTCTCTCAACACGAAAGTATTCCACATGTTTATGGGTTGAAGAAATATAGCCTTTAACACAAGTTTTAAACTAATAATCCTTAGTGCTAAATCTAAACATTTACCTATGGATTGTAGAAGGTAAATAAAAAGAAAATATAAACAAAAAAACATGGGGAAATTAGGACTGCCCGTTGTGGCTCAGTGGTAACCCAACTAGTATCCATGAGGACACAGGTTCAATCCCTGGCCTTACTCAGTGGGTTAAGGATCCAGCATTGCCATGACTTGCAGTGCAGGTCACGGACAAGGCTCGCACCCCGCATTGCTGTGGCTGTGGTGCAGGCCAGCAGCTGCAGCTCCAACTCAACCCCTAGCCTGGGAATTTCCATATGCAGTGGGTGCGACCCTAAAAAGAAAAAAAATGGGGAAACTATTCAGGAAAGTGTTCTGGGGTTGCGATGGTTTGGTAGTGGGTAGATCTGACACACTGGCATTCATGCTTTAAGACCTTTTATGTAATAATATCAATAGCTGTATTCTAAGATTTCTGTCCCCAAAATTCAGGAATAGTCTTTTATGTTTTATTTTTTAAGAAGAAGCCTATAATGTTTCCATATTTGATTTGTTTAGTTTGTGATTCAGCTTACTCTCACCCTGTGAGGTTAAGATATCTTAGCTTATATGCAAAGAGTCAATATGGGTTTAGTTTGAGCAAAAACTCCAGTCCACAGCCTGCTCTGCTTAACACAGTTCTGTTCTCATGATTCTAATAAAACTTTCTTTGGAAAATGTTATTCTTGAAATTTAGGGTATGTACACTCTTAACACAAATCTAACATGAAACACAAATTTTAGAGTTAACAATCATGGATAAAAATGTCACACAACAAACATTTAAGAGTCTGAATGTGTGTTGCCAGTGTTTAGTTAGTTAAGCTTTTCTGTAACAGTTTCATTGAGATATAATTCACATACCATACAATTCACCGATTTAAGGTATATGATTTAAAGGTTTTCAGTATAATCATACAGATGTGCAACTATAACCACAATCAGTTGTAAAACATTTTCATCCTCTCAAAAAGAAATGCTGTTTTTAGCTATCACCTCCCAATCTTCCCATCCACACCTGCCTAAGCCCTAAACAACCACTAACCTACTCTCTGTCTTTATATATTTGCCTATTGTGAACATGTCATCTAAAATGAATCATATACTATGTGGACTCTCTTTTTTTTTTTTAGGGCCACACCCACAGCATACAGAAGTTCCCAGGCTAGGGATCAAATCAGATCTGGAGCTACCAGCTTACACCACAGCCACAGCAACGCAGGATCCGAGCTGCATCTGCGACCTACACCACAGCTCACGACAAAGCCAGATCCTTAACACACTGAATGAGGCCAGGGATTGCACCCACATCCTCTTGGATTCTAGTCGGAATCTTTAACCACTGAACCATGAAGGGCACTCCTACTATGTGGTCTTTTATGTGGTTTCTTTCACTTTGCATGTTTTCAGGGATTACCCATACTGTATTGGTACTTCATTACTTTTTAGGACAAACAATATTCCATTATCTGCAAACACCACATTATATTTCCCATTCACTGGATGATGGACACTTGGGTTGTTTCTGCCTTTAAGATATTATAAGTAATTCTGCCATAAACATTCACATATAAATTTTCTCATGGACATGTTTTCATTTCTCTCTGGTATATACCTTTAGTAGAATTGTTGGATCAAATGTTATCTCTAAATTTAACTTTTCATAAACTGCTAGACTATTTCCCAGAGTGACTGCACCATTTTATGCACCCACCAGCAGTGTATGAGGGTTCTTTTTTCTCCACATCCTTGTCAACACTTGTTATTAGCTGACATTTTGATTACAACAATTCTAGTTTGTGTGAAGTGCTATTTCACTGGGATTTTGATTTGCATTTCCCTGACGATTAATGATGTTAAGTACTTTTCCATGTGTACATTTCCATTTTCATATCTTCTTTGAAGAAATGTCTATCCAGATCCTCTTAAATTGGGTCATCTTTTGATTGAGTTGTAAGTGTTCTTAATACATCCTAGATAAAAACATCTCATGAGATATATGATTTGTAGACATTTTTCCCCACTACATTGATTGTCTCTTCACTTTCATGATCGTGTTCTTTGATGCACAAACATTTAAAATTTTGAGTGATTATTTTTTTGTTTTTGCTTATATATAAGTTTTCTGTTTTTAGGTACATATATGTATACATACATAATTGCTTCATCTTCCAGACATATTGATCATTTAATCATTATAAAATTTTCTTTATTTCTAGTAATTTTTTTTATTTTAAAGTCTACTTTGTCTGATGCTAGTATAGCCACTCCAATTTTCTTACTGTTCAGTTAGATTTTGCTGCTAATAAAGGATTTATTTTGGATAGTGATTACATCAATGTTGGCTTTAAAAATTAGTCATTAATCATTGCCTACCCTAAACAATAAAAGGCCTAGGTCTTTAATGCCCATTTAGAATTTGTTTAAAAAAAAATTGCTAGTCCTTTGGCCCCAGGGCCAACAAATTTAGAATCTTCAGGAATAGGATTTAGATGCCTCAATTATTAACAGACTCTCTGAATGATTCTTATTTCTGATGGTACTTGGGAGCAATTGTGCTAAAGATTTAATTACATAAATGTCTTTATTCTGGATTTTTTTTGTTTATTGATTTATACCTTATGATTTTCTGTTTGAGATCTTTTAATCAAGTCCTCCTTATGGATTACATATCCCCTTCAAGAACACGACTACATTCAGCAATTAAAGAGTATGAGTGATTCTTAACCCATAGCAAGTTATACAAGGAAAGTCAAACTGGAGATAAATAACATTCTAAGCAAAGGCCTTAGAAGTGGGACACAGGCTAGCTTGATTGGAGACCTACAATCAGTTAGATCACAAGATGAGCCTGACAGGGACAAAATATGTTATTGTAGAGATATTCAGGGGCCAGGTCATCATGTGACAAGCAGAAGAGTTTAGATGATATCCTATAAGTAATGCCTTTTAAAAAGATTACTTCACTGGTACATAAGTCTTAAATTCCACAGTATTCCATAGAATATAAGACAAGGGCTTGACTACAGAAGGAACTGAAATACAGAGAGAGGGTGGATAATAAAGATGTTGAAGGTCTAAAATCAACCCAATTTGGATGAGGATAAAAGAAAAGGGAGTTTGCAACCATAATTTCATAGTTCCCTTAAACGACTTGGGTATGGTGGATTATAACTAAACTTTACAAATGAAAGCATTATGGCACCAAAGATAAGTTACAATTATACAAGACTGATAAATTCTAGAGATCTTCTGCACAGCATAGTGCCTATAGTGAGCAGCATAGTTTTGTGCACTTTAAAATTGGTTTAAGGCAGATCTCATAATTAATGTTCTTGCCACTAAAAAAGAGGCAAAGAGACCCAAGAAATCTTTTGGAGGTGATAGATATGTTTATTATCTTGTTTGTGATGATGGCATCATGGTGTATGTATAGGTCCAAACTCAAAATATATACATTAATATACATATACATTAAGTATGTGCAACTTTTTGCATATTAAATAATAAAGTTAAACACTAAAATAAATATTTCATAATTTCGAAACAAGTGAAAAACTTTGTAACTGTTGTTGAAAACTAAAGAGCATTAAACAGATATGATACCTAGCTAAGGTGTAATCGATGTCTTTCTTTAAAGGACAATATTTGCCACAATTTGAATAAGGTCTACTGATTAGATGACAGTATGACACCACATAACATATTTAAAATGCAAGTGGGTCTACATTTTGACTCTTAAGTTAGTTCTTCTTAAGAACTAATTTCCTTTGATCAGCTGCTGTACCAAAATCTGATTATTTGTAAGCATTGTTTTAAGAAGTACTATGTAAATTTTACCCTTTTCTTATTACATGTAATAATTATCTATCACTGTGAAACAAACTATTCCAAAACTTATGACAAGTAATATTTCAAATCTCAGGTTTTCTCAAGGTTAAAAATTCGAGAGAATGAGTTCCCCTCATGGTTCAGTGGTAAAGAACACAACTAACATCCATGAAGGACAAGGGTTGAATCTCTGGCCTTGCTCAGTGGGTAAAGGATGTGGCATTGCTGTGAGTTGTGGTGTACGTCACGGATCCAACTCGGATCCGACATTGCTGTGGCCATGCTGTAGGCCTGCAGCTACAGCTCTGATTCAACCACTAGCTTGGAACTTCCATGTGCTGCGGGTGTGGCCATAAAAAGACAAAAATAAAAAAAAAAATTCAAGAGCAGCTGAGCTGGATGGCTCTGCCTTGAATCCTTCACAATGCTGCAGTCAAGATGTTGGCTGGAGCTGTAGTCTTGAACTTGGGCTGGCTAATCCTATTCCAAGGTAGCTCTTTCACATGGCTGATAAGTTGGTGCTGGTCAATGGTGGGAAACAGTTACTAAGCAGGTGACCCTCTCCATAGGACTGCTTGATTGTCCTCATATTTTCTGATCTCCTCCAGAATGAATGATCCAAGAGAGAGAGAATGAAGTAGAGAGTCTATCTTTCAACGGTCCAGCCTCAGAAGTCACTTGGCATCCCTTCCACTACCATCTATTCATTACAAGCAAATCACAAAGCCTGGCCTTTTTCACTTGAACAAAAGGAAAACGGCACTTCATACAGAGGCCTAATAAACAGATTAATCAGTCAGAACTAATTAGTTAGAATGTGGGTGCCACCTTTTAAAGGAAGTGTGGAGTCAAAGATTTTGTAGACATATTTTAAAACCACTGCATTATGTATTTAGCTTCCAAGTTGACGTACTTTATTTGAACAATCAAAAAATCCTAATACTTTATAAAGTTTCAGTCCTCAAAGTATTTACATATAATTTAAATGGCTCTAAGTATACTTGTTTGGATTACAGACAAAAGGAAATGGAAGATGCAGAAGAAGGTGTTTATAGGAATCTAAATACAAAGGGACCAGAATTTGAAGATGGTTTGATGATGAAAATGAAGCAGAAATAATCCTTGCAAAATACTCTGCACAAAGTCACAAACCTCACCAGATCTGAGCCTTTTCCATTCCTGGCCTCACCCTTGTTTAATTTCGCTAACCATTATGCCACATATCACATTTTACAGTTGGATTTTAATTATATAAACGTTTAGTTCATTGTGCATCAATTAGCCTTTTCTAGTGACTTAAAACAAAAACAGTTTAATATTTCTCACATTTCCATGGGGACTTGGCACTCTGGTCTAGTTGTTTGAGCTGAGGGCTGGCTGGTCTAGTTTGGCTTTACTCAAATTTTCTGTGGCTGTGGAAAAGAAAAGGGTGGCTGGAGTGTGTGAGTCTCTCTCTACACATAGTTCTGGTAGAGAGAATTGAATGTTTGAGCCTCTCCCTCTAATCTCTCTCCTGGAAGATAGCCCAAGCTTTTGCACTTGGTGCACTCATGGTTCTCAGCCATGATTAGGGTGAGCTCCCATATAAGTCAGGATTATCCAGAGAAACAAATTTATATAAAAGGACATTTATTATAGGAATTGACTCCCATGGTTATAGAGACTGAAAAGTCCCACAATCTGCCCTCTGCAAGCTGGAAAATTAGGAAAGCTAATATCATAAATCAGTCTGAGTAAAAAGGTCCAAGTAAGGAGGATGGAGGAAGGGGTAGAGTGTGCAATTTCCAATAAGCCTGAGAACCAGAAGTAGGAGATGGATGTCTTGACTCAAGCTACGGGGTGGGGAGGAGCAATTTGCCCCCCTACCCTTTTTGTTCTATTCAGTCCCTCAAGGGATTGGATAATGCCAACCCACACTGGGGAGGGACATTTACTCTCACCAATGCAAATGCTCATCTCTTCTGGAAACACCCTCACAGACACACACACAGAAATAATGTTGTACTAGCTTTTTGGGCATTCCTTTGCCCAGTGGAGTTGCACATAAAATTAACCATCGTAGACCCTAGTGCACAAGACTTTTCAAGTCTCTGCTTGAGCTATGTTTGCTAGTGTTCCACTGACCCAAGCAAGTCACAGAGGCAGATACAATGGGCAGAGAAATAAAGTTCACTGCTCAAGAGGACTTGTGAAGTCACATTTCAAATGTATGTACAAACAGGAATGAGAATAGTTTTTAATCATTTCTAGACTTTGTTTCTGGTTTAACGGTTATTAACACTTACTATTTTTGCACATTTTTTTGACTTTTTAGCACTCTGAAGTTTTGTGAATATCTCCAGAAATCAACAATATGCCTGTAACTCCAGGATGAGTGGAAATTCAAGAAATATTCCCTGACTAGATAGCCCCCACAATTTTGCTCTGAGGTTTTATGAGGGTGCATATTTATCATTTCCAGTAGCACCCTTTAATATATATCTCTTTATCACACAACAAGCAGACAGGTGAACTAGCAATGGGCTGACTTATAATCCATACTTTGTGGCTTTATTTTCCTACTTGAACTAATCAGCTCACAAGTTTTAAGGATGTAGTACATAACACGTGTGTCTGTTTTTCACTTTCTTGATACTGTATGGTAACACTGGCAAGCACATAGGCTCATGAGCTATTTAAGTGCTTTGTAGTCTATTAATACGATTGTACTGGGCTCCATTTAGGATTTTAATTACGTTATTTTTCCCTTTTGCTTCCAGCTTGTTTTGGCTAATGAAATCACCCACAGCTGTCTCAGACTGGCCATTCCTTCTAGGAGGAAAACCATATGGAAAAGCTTAGAACAGGTGCTTGGGACTTGACCAGCTTCATCAGTTTAAATGAGTTTGACCTGTGGCACCTGATGTTGGAGCGCCAGCCTACAGATGTGTGTGCAAGAGTTGGAAAATTGCCTCTTTTTTATTATAAGGACAAGGTTAAAAACTTTTGCTTCCATATAAGAATTTTCGCAGTCGTCGTGAGACCACAGGTGTAGTAAACTTGGAAATGTTGCTAGTATTTAAACCGGTGACTGAATAGGGGGAAAAAACAATGCTCAGTTTCCTCAGCCCTTCTATTACCATAACACTGGGCATATTACCATGACCAAAGAGCAAAGAATGGAATTGTTATTGTCCATGAAAGCCTACAGTAATGAATTTTTACACCCTTAAAAGAGGTATTTGGAGGAACTGGAGATTATCCAGAGAAAGGTAATTAGAGGAAAAAAAATTAATGCTGGGGGGGCTTCCAAGAAGTTAAGACCACTTAACCTAGAGGGGAAAATAAGTCAGAGGAGTTTCTACATTAATGAATTGAAATTATAAGGAAGGTGTTGAGCAGCTGTTCTCTGACTCTACAGAGCACTGAACTAAAGAAAAAATAATCTTGACAGACACAATAGATGTATCAGTTGAAATGTAATTCCCAAAATCTTGTCTCTAAGGGTTGTTAACCAGTGAATAATACCAAATCCACTTAGGAAGTCTCAAAGAATAAAACAAAAAAAATTGACTTTCTGAGTGTCATAGCATGTAATTCTGCCCCAAGGATGGTGGCTGGACTCTATTTCATTTATCGATCAAAATAAAGATTGTTGAGCCTCTGCTATGTGCCAGACATTGTGTGGGTGAGCTTATAAAGAAGGCTTGGTCCCATTTCTCAGGCTCCTCCCTAGGGCTAGAATGTCTCCTGCATCACAGTCCTGTGCTCTACACTCAGTGGTTTCTAATCTCCTTCTGAATCAAACATTTCTCCAGCTTCTTGGCTGGAATATCATTTCAGGAATATGTGCCTTAATGGAAAAATAAATAAATAAATAAATAAGTATGCTGAGAATTACCTGCAAGGCTCTGACCTGTAGACATGTTAGACACTATGTTTCTGTCAAAAAATAAAACCACATAAAAAGCAGGTCGTTTTGTTTGCTTCTCCCTGAAATACTAATGAATCAAAATAGACTATCTTATATCTTTGGCTACTCATTTCAATTAATTTAAAACCCTAAGCTTTGGTAATCAAAACTGCTGCTTTCTTGCCCAGCAAGGTCATTTGCATTCAAACTCTGGCCAGCAACCCGTAGGTAGTCCTGGTTTTAGTCACAGCCATAACCTTTCGTTTAGCCCATACTTCCTCAGCAGAAATACTAGCCAGTATATAAGAATGTTGATATCGACTCATTAGAATGACATCAATCCTCAAGTCCCAAAACAAGGCATTTCTGTTAAATCAGTGGAACCACATCTATTTTTTAACCAATACACACCAAAGAAGAACTCAAATCAAAGTTATAAATTCAAATAGAGATATTTCAATAATTTTTTCCAGGCTTTTGATAAGGAGCCAAATTTTATCAAACTCCTTTATAAGCTCTTATTCAAAGTTCTAGTGTGATTACCTTATTATAGAATATAGTATAAAATGTTAGTTAAAATGTGTTTTGATGTGATTGGAGTTTATCCTTTGAAAGAATACTAAAAAGTGGACATACTGCAAAGATTTTGTTCAGGAATATCAATATCTTTCTTTAAAATAGTGTGCAATAAATTCTATTTCTGATGTTTAAATAAAAATAGACAATTTCACTTTAATTCAACAATTGTTTGTCAAATGTTTACCACATGGCTACAGGATTTCAGTAGGTCAATACTATAGGAGACTTAAAGATGAGTATAAGGCATAGCCTTTAAGGTGAGATACCTTACAGTCCAACAGAGGAGATAAAAATTTTCCTAATCTATAACACACTGTACAGATTAGAATACTATAAAATCCATGTATGAGAGAACTCAACATTGCAAATGACTAAAACTGCCTTAAGGGGAAAGGAAGAATATATTGCTTCACAAACTGCAAATTCCACAAGACTTAGTAAGTTCAGAACCAGCTGGGTCCAAGCATTCAAATCATGTTGATAGACATCTGTCTTTGGCTGATTTTTAGCTCCCCTTGGTTCAGGATTGGCTCAATTCTCAGGCAGGCTCTCCTATGTGTTGGCAAAATAACCACTGATAGTTTCACACTTATAGTCTGCCAGATTATCAAACGCAGAGACAAGCAAATCTTGTTCCTAATAATTCTTACGGTAAACCTGGGCTAGTGCCACTGATTTATCTGGTTATTTAACAAATATTAAGCACATACAAAGTACTAGGCAGTGTCGCAGGCTTTAAGGCGGCTTGTGTTATGAACAAAATAGACAAAGCTTCTGCCTTCATGGAGCTCATATTCCTGTGGGGAAAACAGATATTGGACAAATACAGAAATAAACACGTACATTTATTATATAAGGGCTAGAATGAAAAGCAAAGCAGGGTAGAGGATAGAGAGTGATTCATCTGTCCAGTTCGTGTTACCTGTTTGTTCTTGAATCATTAAATGGGCTGTCTGGGCAGGCCTGGAACATATGATCATCTCCGTTATCACCAGGAATTGCCCTCAGCACCTCTGAAATCACCTGAGAGAAGAAAATGGAATAAATAGCTCCCCCAAGAGAAACTCAAGATGTTGTTACCACAAGAATGCATAGCTTCTCAAATGCCAAAACCAAACCCCACCGTGTTATAAGAAAAGTCTATATAAAATTTTCTCAGGGGCATGAGATAGTACATGTTGGTTGGGAATTAATGAAAGTTCTGTGGTCCAAGTTTGCGTGCCACATATGAAATGGGCCTGGAAAGATGGCTAGGATTTAGGCAAAGATTAGGAAGAAAAATAGAGTGACAGTAAAGGGACAACAAGCAGAAGAGTTTAGGGTTTGCAAAAGTGTGTGTACAGGGGGCAGGGAGCACAAGATTATAAATTAAGATGTGACTGCACTTGGAAAGGCCTTGAAATACCCATTCGGTAGGCAAAGAGGAGATATGGAAGATTGTGCGTGGAAAATAGCATTATTGAGTTCTGCTTTATGAAATTTAAACTTATAACAGTGTGCAGGAGTGGTCTGAAGGGAGAGCTAGAAGAAGCAGAGAAATAATGTAGAGACCTATTGTAATGTTGAGAGTCTGAATTATGAGGTTATCTGGATCAAAGCAGAAGAAGTCATATGTGTTTTTGATGTTTCAAGCCTGGGTCACTGAAGGAATGGTGCTGCCATTGTCAGCATCCCAAAGGCAGCAGTGAGGTCTGAATTGAACAAAGAGGTTGAAAGAGAATTAGCATCATAGTACATAGAGTTAAAGGCTCTGTCAAAACTATGGTAGGGTGTTAAAATGACAGTGCAAAATGCAATCTAGGGCTTAGGGAGAGGTTGGGACTGGTGATGTATATTTAATAATTACCTAAATAAAAACAATTAAAGCCATCAGAATGGGAATGAAATCCAAGGTTGCTTCTTCTCAGCTCCTTTATAGCTTCTCACCTTCCTAACCTCTAAAGGTTGAAACACCCAGCACTCAGTCTTTGAAACTTGTCTTAAGTCTTACCATACTCTGATGATTTCAAAGTCTCGTGGTTTTCATTATTGTCTGCTGGTGAGTCCAGACCACTCCCCTAATATCAGACTAGTGTTCAACAACCTTTCCTTTGAGTATCAAATGAATGATCCCCAAAACCACAGTCCTGATTTTTCCAAGACCTCCTTCTCCTACAATCATTTTTTTTTTCTCAGCAAATAACAACTCTATCTTTCCAGTTGCTCAGTCCAAAAATTTTGAAGGCATTTCTTACTCTTCTTTCTTCATTATAGCATACACAGACCATCATCAAATTTTATCACCTATTCTATAGTCTATTTTGGATATTTCATATAAATTGAATAATACAATATGTGATCTTTTGTGTTCAGCTTCTTTCACTTAGCATATGTTTTTACAATTTATCCATATTGTAGCATGTATCATCATTTCATTGTACTGATACACCACACTTGCCACATTTTCTTTATCTATTTATTCGTTGATAGACATCTGTGTTACTTCTTCCTTCTGGCTATTGTAAATAGTGACATTATGAACATTCATGGACAAATTTTGTTTGAATACTTGTTTTCAATTCTTTTGCATATATGCCCAGGAATGGAATTGCTGGATCATGCAGATATTCTATGTTTAACTTTGTGAGGACCTGCTGATGTATTATTCAAAGTGGCTGCACAATTTTACATTCCTACCAGCAATATGTAGACAAGGGTACCAATTTCTTAACACTCTGGCCAACAACTGTTATTTTCCATTTTTTATAGCCATTCTTATTGGGTGTGAAGCGGCATCTTTTTGTGATTTTATTTGCATGTCCCTAATGGCTAGCAATGTTGAGCATTTTTTCACATACTTGTTGACTATTTGCATATCTTCTTTGGAAAAATGTCCTTTGAAGTCCTTTGCTCACTTTTTGACTGAGATATTTAGGGTTTTGTTATAAATTGTAAGAGTTTTTAATATATTTTGCATCCTAGACCTTATCAGATATATGATTTACAAGTATTTATTCCATTCTTTTTGATTGTCTTTTCACTTTCTTGATGGTGTCCAGGTAGGAGTAATGTACTATATTTTATAATATACTTCTCTACCTTGTTATTTTATGTGCTTCACACTAGAATGTAAACTCAACCAGGGCAGAAAAGGATTTTGTTCACTACTGTATTGCTAGCCTTGCTATAGTGACTTCTTCATAGCAGAAGAACATTATTTGTGAAAGGAATAAATTAATTGACCAAAAGTGTTTTGAAGAGAAGGCAGCTAAAATGATCCTATATCAATACATTACTATTTAAAAATGTATCTCTGATAAAAAAAAGTTTAACAAATTTTATCACAGGAAAAACGGAACATACGCAAAATAGTGAGCTATGCCCTTAATATTATAAAGAATAAAAATATAGAATCACCACACGAAAGCACTGCTATTGGACAATCAAGCAGGCAAAGTGTCCAAGAGCTGACGGAAAATATTTACTTGTGCCATCAGTTGCCTATCAGTCACACTGGTCTGTTTCCTATGGACATTAAGGGATGCTTTCTCTCTGACCTTTCTTCTCCATGTCCTCCAAAATCTTCTTGCACTTTATTCTCTCTGAGCCCCAACAGGTTTCTGAGTCTTTCTTCACTATGCTTTGACCCATGTAGTCCATCCCTCAGCAAGTTGAGGGAAATGGAGCAGCTCTCCAGATTCTGAGGAAGAATACGAAGGAAAATTGTCCTTCCTAGTCTAGGCTCCATGAAAATAATTTATAACACAAATCAAGTCCTTTCCTGCTGATACTGATTTTCCTCATTGTATAACTCCTGTTATTATGCTATGAAAATATCTTTCTCTTTTTCCTGAAGTCTCAAATTAAACCCTAGTTGTACATGGTCCAGGACCTCAAAAATGGCGTGGGTATATGAGGAGAGGGAGTATTAGAAAACTCTATTTTTCATAATAATACTGACTTTTAGTACTTCTAGTACAAGTCTCATAAATGATAAATCAAGCTGCAGTTATTTAACCCAAACCAAGACTGACAATCTGCTAGCTCTAGTCTGGAGAGCCATATCGACTGGTTCCTGTCCAGGATGGCTCTCTTTGGTTGGTGATAAGACACACCAGTTGATAAACATTTTAAATATCACTTGTGGCTAACCTTAGGAACATTGTTAGAGGAAACTTCTCAGAAGAGTTAACAAGAAACAGAAGATAAAACTGACACCTTGCCAGGGTGCACCAACTTTATACATTATTGCTAGAAATTTGAGTTTATTGTAGATACTCATAAAAGACCTCATTTACCCCAATCGCATTGTCTATGGAAAACCCCAAAGCAAATTGGTTGGCACCAGGCAATAAATCCACCCAGTCAGTGAAAAACCACCTAGGCCTTTACTTTCTGTACACAGTGGAGAAATCTAATACATTTGGAAAACAAAATGGACTCCAGCTCAGTAATAAAACTAATCCTTCTTTAATTATTGAAAGCACTATGTATTCAAAATGCAAAAGAATCCTGAAAGTTGATCACTAATACGTAAAAAGCTATAACTACATAAATTAAACAACCATTGTCAACAATCCTCTTTTAGGGTTATAAAAACAAATGTAGCATACTGGATTTAATAAAACTAGATACTCCTACCTATAAAGAATCTGGTTCTCTTCGGAACTCAAACTCACTTTATTGAAACTTTGTCAGGTATCTTGCTTTTTATTCAGTCCCACACACATATATGGAGGTGAGAAGGGGGAAAATATTATTTCTGTTCATTATGAGGTGGATCTAGGGGAAAATAATTAATGAAACCCTCCATCTTACCAAATACTAATATTAGGTCTGTCTCCTCTGGTTCAGAGTCATTGACTTCTAGTAATTATAATGACAATTCAAAGTTCGGCGCCCTTTCAAGACACCTCATTTCCTTCCCAAGGAGGACATCTGGGTGTGAAGTTGAGCTAGCCACACCTCATGTCACTGAGGAAGGGGCCTCGTGCTTTACTTCCCTTCAGATTTTTATCCTTCTAGCCTGTAGGGAGCAAGCAGCCTCTAACCTCATTGGCTTCAGGGCTAAAGTGGCTATAGTTTTTGTTTGCCTATTCTATTCTGTCCTTAGAGAAAGGAATTGTGATTTCTCCCAGGAAACTTATCCACCCATCTGTTGTACAGAACACCTCTTCTTTTCTCATTGAGGTTATAAATCTCCTGTGGTCTGGCCATGATTCCCATCGAATCCCCAACATTAACATACCTTCTGCACTCTTCAACTGGAGATAAGTGGAAATTTTTCAAATCCCTTCCGTCACCCATGGAAAGAAGGAAACTCATGAGAATTATTTCAGGTTGCTCTTTGCATAGACATCCCACACAGCCATTTCTGTGCCATGATGAGAGGTAATCAAAGAGGCCATACTCAGAATCACAGTGGAGCAATGCACAACTCCAGTGGAACAACTGAGATAGACTATAATTTGACTAACACTCCCTAAATTTCTGTTGTACCCACAGGTACATGGTAGGCAATTATGACAGTCTTCCTCCCAGAATTCCTAAGAAAAATGGAGAAGCAAAACTTCATAACTTTTAGCTCAGTTTATATTGTTTTCAACCTTTCCATCTTTCTATAAGTACCTTCAAGGGCCAAAACCAAAGAGAGGCTTTGAACCACTTGAGGAATGCCTTTCTTTTCTACAGTTCCTTAATGCTTTTGTGTTTTATACCCCCAGAGGAAAAAAAAATTCGCTGCTACTTGGATAAGAATTTTTCTTATATCATGTCTTATAATTGCCATACATTTGACTTTATAATAAGACACTAAGATCTCCAAGTTTTCCTCCTGCTCTGTAAAGGCACACTTTAGGATCTTTGAATGTCATTTTCTTTCTCAGCAAAGCTTGGTTTTTAAAACTTTTGTCTCCTTAACTTAAAATCACTTGTGAAACTTAAGCCCGAATAATAACTTCTTTATTTTCTCTGAGTGGTCCGTGGGCTCTGGGGATGGTAGAATCACAATGCAAAAAGATTGATGGGATATAAAAAAATAACTAAGGTAAAGTTTAACCTTATTTTTAAATAACACATATATTTAAAGTATTTATTATATTGGACATTAAACTTCTTAACAGATAATGTCCATGACAAATTCATTTTGATGTTACCCTAATTATGCATAGCATAGGCCTTCAATTAGTGTTTGGGTGAATTAAAAAATATGTTTTCTCTTAAGTCCAGTCTTAATAAAGACTGAATATAGTCTAGTCTTAATAAAGACTGAATATGGAAAGAAGTTGCTTCTCAGACAAATGCTGTGTAGTTTTAGCATGTACACCAATAAAAGTATTTGGATAAGAAAGTCTAGAGAGATTCCATGTGAAATCCAAAAGAGAAGACACTCCAATAACCAAGACATGCTGATTCCAGAGAGAATGAACAACATCGAACAGAACTAAACGAACAGAACTAAAAAAAACAACTACCAGTTCTTCCTCTGATCTTGCTAGATCTCTAAATAGACGAGGCTTTTGGAGCAGCAGAACTATTCTTGAGACATGGCTAACAGGGGTTCCCTTTCCTTTTCATCAAACATACTAAGCTTCTTTCTGCTTTACGAAGTTTGCACTAGTGTTTGCATAGCATGTTGCTGCTTATCCTACAGGTCTTCTCTCAAATGTCACCTCTTCCCAAATCCTTCCCTAACCACCTGATTGACACATTATAATCCCTACCCTCCTGCACCCAAACCCTATCATTCTCACATCACCCATTTTAACCTTTTTTCACATGTGCTAGTTTTTCATGTATTTGTTCATTCTGCTTCAACCCTCCTCAACTCCTACATACATCATTTACTAGTTATGTGACCTTGTTAACTTAATGTCTGTGCTAGCCTTTTCATTTGGTAAAACGTGAATAAAAATAATACCCATTTCAGAGAGTGGTTAAGACTTAAGTGAGATAATGCATATAAAACAATTAGGAGTATCTGGCATAGAGTAAACTCAAAAACAGCTTTGGTTAAATCAAAGAATAAACATTTGAGCAAAGAATCTTTGAAACAAAGAACTGCATCTTCCAAAATTAAATGTACTAAATATTGTATAAAATCTTTGTATCTCAAACCAATTTATTAGTAATTCCTCACCTTAGAATCTAATCTATACAAAATGATGAAAAATGCAAAATTGTGAAGTTATTTCTTTTTGTTCAATTAAACAGGCTCTTCCTCTACATCCCAGAGGGCTTGAGACCCTATCCTTCACCACTTCCCTCTCAAGCCCCCATACCTTTGCTGGCTTCAAATGTTAATGCCTCTGTTAATGATCGTATATGTTATCCTCACAGGGCTTTCCAGGAATAATGAGTTAATGATAAGGCGGCTCACTTGATGGGAATTATGGTACTTGTTTCAAGAGACTCTGTGATAAAGGAAGTTTTAGTAGGTCCAGGGGGCCTTTTCGCTGCCCCTCAACTATAGCACACAGATGCCTGCTCATAAAGTCGGTCCAGATTAAACTCCCTGGAAAATGTGAAAACAATTCACGATAAATTGAAATGTAATCCCTTATCTAAAACTCAACATGAATCTTGTAATATCACCTTAATTCTATATGTAAAATCTAAAAGCATACACATTTTGATCCAAGATAATTTAGAAAGTGATTAAAAAGTGCCATAGGCTACCAGGTTTGGCACAATTTAAAACAACCCAATAACTTGCTGAAAAGAAATGCTGCCTATTTGTAATGGTAGATCAAGAAGGAATTATAGAGAATCATCTACAAAACTGATTTATAATCCTGAGTCTATTCAATCATACGAAGATCACAGGGACTTAACTGTTGTCCTAAAGTCTAGAATTTTGTAATCCTGGTAAAATAGTGCTAAAAATTGTGATGGAAAAAGGCCTTCTTTTGCTAGAAACAACAGAATATAAGGAATAATTTATTCTTTCAGTAGTAGGTTTCAAAAGACAAAGCAAAGTTGAACAAGAGAAAGGTTCTAAATTAAACTATAAAGAATAAAAAGAGTTTATTCATGAATTAAATTTAAATTAATGTATTCTAGACTCCAAAATTTTCAGATGCTATCTTTTAAATGCATTAAGTTATGTTGAGTCTAAAATAAAATGCTGTTTAGAGTTATTGATGAGATCTTACACCTGAATACAATTTTAGCTAATCTACTGAAACTTATCAAGGTGATCATTTTTCTCCTCTATCCATTCTCATTCAATAATGTAATTTTATTCCAACATTAAAAAGAATGTCCTCTAGGGGCAGTGTAATTCAGTGCAGGGTAAGTGATCAGCATATATCCCCAGCTAAAGAATATCTTCCGTGGGAAAAAACATGCCACTTCCGCTCTTTCCCACTATTGACTCTCAGTTGCCTTCAAAACCAAAGTCCAGATTAAATTAAAAATAGGTAAATCTGTATACGTTGTTTCCTCTCTTAGTCTGACCCACTTCAGAAATACCATATTGGCCACTTTCTCAACCACAGAATTAAATATATCCCAAGATATTTTAGTAGACCTGGATCTTTTGTAACGCTATACAGTTTTTGGTATAGTACTTGGATATTGCTCTTGAGAAAACCTCAGTCATTTAGCAGTTATGAGTTCAGAGCTTTCACGGGTTTTCACTTTTTTGTAATCCTCTTCCCAGTATTCCTGTTTTTTGTCTACACTTATTGCAATGTCATCTATTGTTCCTATCATCTCAAGAGCTCCTTATTTCTTCTGGAAATATAACTTCAGGCTTCCTAGAAAGTCATCTTTCTTTCTACTCAGTTCTGTGATTCGGCTCATGATAATGCTACTCCTGAATCCAAGCATTAGACATAGGACCCAAGACAGAGCATTCCGTCCCACTGGCAACACAAATTGAATTATGAAAGAGCATGTGATCCAGACATTAAAATGCATACTACATTTGTATGGCCAGAGTGTTTGGGTCAAAGATGGGTACAGGACCCAAGGAAGTTCCAACTCAAGAATAAGAATATTGGAATGGAGATTCTCTTTCCATTGGATTGAGTTTAGTAATTGAGTTTAGTTGAGTTTAGGCAGATTTGAGTTGCTGAGGGCCATCTAAAGTTCCTATGGGAAGAGCTATTTGAATAGGAAGCCAACAGAGGAAATCATAGCCAAGAAGTAAAGTGTGAATTCTGATGACATTACCTGAGCTCCTATATCTAGCTATGCCTAAAGACCACCTGCCAATTTTCAGTTATATTAGTTTATAAAAACTAATTTTTTCTGCAGGTTGTTTCAGTCTGGTTTCATATCACCTGGAACTGAAACATTTTCCCCAACATATTTTTCAATTACTTTTTCAGAATGTCAGACTTTCTTGTCATAATAGCCAAGAAGATAAAAACAAAGATCACTAAATTATTTAAATAGAATAATTGGAAATTTTACCTGTTAACCCAGAGATTATTGAGGAAACTATCATATTAAACTAGAGTCTCATGGCTCCAGAGGAAGGCTATTACAATCCTTTTAGCTAATATGACATATATTTGTGATGTTATAATTACATAAGCCAGGCCCCTATTCAAAAATAGGCTTTCTATTTCTATTAAGAAAACCAAAATAATGCAGCAAGTTTTGAGACTTAAATTATTTCCAGGTTTTAAAAATGCATAGTTGAGTCAACTCATAATTCAATTATATTTTCAATTCTCTGTTTATTCATTCATAGAAATATTTGCTGGGTACCAACTCTGGACCAGTCACTTGGCTTCTTACTGAGTGCACAATATCTACATAGACTAATAAGGACGTATTTTTGCCTCTTGACCCCAGTGGGTTATTTTAGTATTCATTGTTACTTCCTTTACAGTATGGATAAGAGGGGGGGGGGGAGAGATGAAAATCCTGTCAGTTAAATGTCATCAATTGTAAATGATTTTACTAGTGGCTAAGTGGAAAAGCACTTTTAAATGAATGAACAATGTGAAATTCGGAGATTATTTGTCATTTCCATCTTCCTCTAACTTCTTTTTCACCTTTTTCTAATAAATCATTGATAATTGGCCATATTCCAAGTGAATAGATTTGTCAGAAGTCCCAAGTTATATGTTCATTTTAAGTATTTCGAAAATTGCTATCTCAAATATTTTTGTCTACAAAGGTTGGAGAGTGGACAACTTTATAAAACTATATGCATAATTCAAGTCAAGTGTTCTAACTGTTGATACCCAATGAGGTTTTTGATGATAATAATATAGCAAGCTTAACTTCGAGAAATTCAAAATATCAAGCAGTTCACATATTAAATTATGAGCATGGTTCCAGGAATCCAAAATTTGAGTCTCCATAACTTTTTCCCCAATCATTTGAAAGAGGGAGTTATTTAGTGCTAATAGTTGCAATCATTGTGTTTGAGGCAAAAGAAAAATACTGTAAACAAAGCAGGAAAATATTTTTGGTGTGTAGCATAAACACGCAAACAATTATCTTAAAATGTAATCTTCATGTGACTTATTAAAGTAGATTACATTTTAATGTGCATTGCAATTTGCACATTATAGAGAGCATTCTATATGCAGCGTTAACCGTGTGACCAGCCTGACAACCTGCACAACTGAAGATATAAAAAAAGAAAAAAACCCTCTGCTATCTTTCTCTAAATGGATGTATTTGGTGTTGATAGTCAGATACAGTTTTCACCTTTATCCCAGCTTGTTTCTGACCCAGTGGGTTAGTGTTAATCACCACTGTAGGCACCAATAATTTCCCCATATGTGGAATTTGATAAGTTAGAGCACCCACTTCAATTCAAGAAGATTCCAGCTGACTATCCAGTTATCGCTATGGACAGCTTCAAGCACATCCATTGCTGGGCTTGTATTCTTAGCTTTATCAAGCGCTTTGCACTTTTTGTCTTTTATCTCTTAATTGAGACCTGACTGCAAGAAATGCCTATCTCTTCAACTGGGTTGCATTAAGTATTAACTTTAACTGCTTTGGGTACTTGAGGTACAGAAGAGTAAAAAAAAAAGCCTTAAGAAGCTGTGTAGAGTGGAAAATCTTCCCAAATCTCTATTTATAAATTGTGTAAATGCTACAGCATTTTTTAAAAAGTAAATAAATCTTTATCTCTTTTCCAGATTTAAAAAAAAAAGTGTTTTATTACCAACTGGAGGAAAGTTTATGAATCCTTCATCATATTTGGCAGTAATAATAATCCTACAATTCTGGCCAAAAGAGATAATATTTAGGAAAAGTAAATAATTCAGTAATAATAGATGAGAAAGACTTTGTATTTTATGTCTCTGGAATGACTATGGACTGACTCTTTTCTAAAGGATATGGAAAGAGGTTTTTATTTGAGCCTAGAGTATACCAATTTGAAGATTCAGGATAGCTTGTACAGGCTCCAAGTCTTGCAATCTCTTTTTCTAAATATTTCTCACTTCTAAATATTACCCTATTTGTACTATTCTTGAATTCCTTGAGAGCTCTGTCAGTGCCCTTTGCATGTTTTCATCTCAGTTTCCTGCTTATAGTAAATATTCAGCTAACACTCATTGACTTAAATAACATTAACATGGGGTCTTGCTCAGCATTTACAAAACCTCCCTTTGACTCCTTTTTGTTTTCCTCTGTAAAAGATGTCAATTCTGCCAGCACTGTACCATCTATGACAAGTGTTCCTCCAAGAATAATATAGAAGCAATACTTGGAAAATATATGCCATGAACAAAACAATAGCTTTAGATAAGCACTGAAAAACCAAAACTCTAGAAAAATGGCAATTTACTAGTGGGAGAAGGGCCTGACTGTCACTAGTTGAAATGGCTCTCCTCAATTTTTATACCAATTCTTCAAAACTCAGAATAATGCTACACGCTAGTGTTTATAGATATCCCTTCAGTCAAAATGTCTCCAAGTTCAAGTACAAACAAGAAACATCTCCCTAAGAATCAGATTAAAGATAAAGCTCTAAAATAAATTTAAAGCTAGGAAGTTTCAATAAAACATAGAATAACAAATAATACTTCACAAATGCATAATAGTTATTATAAACCAAATTAACATTACTAATAGTGAAAGCGAATTCCCCATATTATATGTAGTTTCAATTAAAAATTCATTGATGAAACATATATTGAGGGGTGCATAATGAAAAGCATCCACATTAACAGATTTTACGTTTTGAAATGCTGATATGTAGCAATTAGTCCTCAAGTCCGTGTTCTAACTAGATGTGTTGGTTACCGAAGAGTTATCTAGATCTCAAAAGGGGATGAAAAAGAAAAGAGAATCATAATTTTAAAGACAAACAGAATATTAAGTTCAAACAAGAGAAATTCTATCCGCCAACACCCATGTGGTACCAGAGCACAATGGAATAAATTAATGTTTCACTCACTCATTCACTCCTTTCATGAATTTCTGAGGACTTTCTAAATCTAGGCAGCAGAGTAGCAAAACAAACAAGCTTTTCACACTGTCTTCTAGGCATAGTTGGCAGAGCACACAACTTATATTAAAAACTGTGAATCATTAAAATTTGAATCACAAGGACTCTAAAAATAGCATTAACTGACAGCAAATAACGCAACCTATTCATCATCTATACCATCTACAATAGAATTTCCAAGATTCTTAATTCTTTTGTTGGTCAGGTGCATTCATCCTCCTAGTACTCCAAATCCCAATCTCTGCAAGAATTACAGTATAACATCACTAACATTCATGAATAAAACCTACAATTGTTATGAGGAAAAATAATGCTATTAACAAAGGTTTAACATTCTGCTTTTCTATAGTCATGGAGAATACGTGAAAAGAATTTTTGATTTATGCTTTTAACTTCGACTTCTAAAAATCCCTCTCCCCACTTAAAAGGAAAGACAAAATACCCTCATTTTATTGTTTTCTTATAGGCTCATAAAATTTTAGCTTTGTGTTACTTTTTCAAAGACTCTATTAAACTTGATACATGAGACTGGTAGGCTGCCACAAACTCATAAAAATCTTTTCAAAGAATTGCTGCCTAGCAGTGGAAATTGAATGGCAATTTCTAAGAATCAAGCTAATGGCCTAAACTATAGAAAATGTGAAGCCTACTAATAGATAATTTAGGATTTCCCCTCTCCCCTCCACCACTGGAGAGAACAGAACATGAGCTTGAATAAAATTGCACCAAGATATTATTAATTTTCTGTCTGTAAAAGCTCAATTTTCCTACACAATGGTCTGTGGTACACATACCACATTTAAATCTATGCTTAAAATATTCTTCATATTTTGTAGCGAAAATTCTGTGCTTTTGACTATGTGGACACTTGTATTATTGTCAGTTTCAAGAGTTAAATATTCCAGCAGGAATTTGTTACTACACAGCCGTACATAATGCCTGAAAACCCCCTGCACCAATATTGCTCTCAAATTGGCAGCAAGTGAACAAGGGACATGAAGGATGCTTCAGCACAGTAACCTATCCTTCCTTCTCTCCTGGGAGCCACTTGGCCAGCTTTCATCCTCATAATTATAATAAATTTGACATTTCATAGATAATATTGATTTCTGTATTTTAGCATTTCACCATAGGTGACAGTCTAGCGTCAAGAATGAAATTTCTATTGATCTCCTGCGCATTAATCTCTCATGTGTATGTGATCATTTTTATAAGACCTTTTACTGCACATAAATCAATATTTCATATTTCCAGCTATGCCAGAGGAGATGTCATATTTGTAAACTGTGAGTTGACACCTGCAATTCCTTCCTGTTCGGCTTCAACTGTTCAGTAACAGTCGATTCAGGGTTGGAAAGGATCAAGCTCATGAAACAAGGTAGATGAAAGGCATGTATGTAGACTAGAGTAATTAGCTTAATGAACAAAGAAACCAAGTAAGTGAAATAAAGTGAAATAATATTTCTTCTATTAAAATTGCTTCTGTGGGCATAATCATCTGTAAAACAGTTTGGCTTTCCATGCTTGCTGGGGACTTGATACTAGATTTAGATGTCTATGTTAATAAGGAACACTGCAGTACTTTTAAATAATTGCTTAAAAAAGTACTAACAAATCTTGTTGGATAAGAAGTCACTATAATTCAAGAATGTTTAACATATAAGTGTGCGATCTTCTTACCCACAAATCCAGTAGGGTGCCAATACTGATGAAATTGTTTTCAGAACTGCGATCTCTTTGCTAATTCAGCAAGTATTTTTAAAAAATAAGTAAATTGTTTTTATAGCTTAATATTTAATGATTTTCATATTTCAACAACAAGATCTTGGAATTATATATGAAAATTTTGCTGACTCAAAATACAGTAGTATTACAAACACAATGTTTGGTCTTTTGTATAAATTTTAATGCAGAACGGGAACTCAGCTGTTTTCAGCAAGCAAATTCTTCAGTCTGAAGAGATACTACTCTTAAAGCTACTTAGGGATCCACTAAAGTATTCATTTTGCCAATTTCAATGATATGTAAAAAATTAGTATGCATTTGTAAATAATGCTTTTGGATTTGTCTATGCTTTATTACTTTCAAAAATGTTTCCTATCTATTAAATAACTGGAGTCTATACATGACATATTTTAAAAGCTTTTGGAATAAACCATTGGACACAAGCTGATCTATGTGGATGTTTATGTTTCTATCTCTAAATTTTCCCTAACTATTCTTACACTTTTCAGTAGAGGTTATTAAATGCCAAAGTCAATTTGGACATGGTCTAATACAAATGAAAAAGTATTGAGAAGAGAATGTTACCTTGTACAGTATTAAAATTTATTCTTTACAAAATTGCTATTCCACATATTTAGAGAAGTTCAGAACTCCAAACCCTGTGCAATAAACATTTTTAGAATCTGACAAAGATGCTTTTAATCCAATAAAGTGTTTGTTGGTTTAAAAAGAACTACTTTTTCCCAGATAAATGTGGACTTGGAAATGTCCACTTTCTAGCAATTTCCTATAGTCACTATTGACACACTATTATTTCAAATTATATGTCGTTTCACTAGAAGGAAATGCTACTCTTGCTTGTTTTTTAAAGGCCAATCCTTTTTGCTGATTTCTGAAACATGTTCATGGCCATAAAATATGTCAGCAAATGACTGTTTTAACATGATGACAGACACATTATCGGAATGTGACTGACTAGTGTATGAGTGACTATATTTCGACAGTTGTGTCAGCTTTTGACTGAAGGGGCACAATTAAAAAAAAAAAAATGGGAGAACCTAGATTGAATGGTAGGGTATTACTAAAGAAAAGTCAGCAGGTGAAATGTATCTTTACAAATACTTTAGTTTTCTCCAGTGTCAAAGGAATTAGTAGTGAGACATAATAAAATTTATTTTGTTTGAGAACACATTAACATTACAAAGACCTGGGCAGCGGGACTTTGTGTACTCAAAACTTCAGAACTTTGACTTTTCCGTCCCAGTTCAAGGACCTAACACTCTCACTTAGACTTAGTTAACTTTCCTTGCACGTTTTGGCATTTTATTCCTCTAAGGTGAAAATTTCTCAGCCCTGAAATCCCAAAGCTTAGATGGCCACCTACTTTCCTTACTAATATTTAAGCAATTTGAATAAAGAACTAGAAATTCATTCTCTTAGGGGAAAAACATTCCTCTAATTTTGTGAGCAAAAGCTTAAGGCAGTAACAGGGTACATGAAGTAATGCTCCCAAAATTAGAGACAGCATTTTTAAATGGTGTTTTAATTACACTTGATAATTTTGCTAGTTTGTGTTCCTTTCTCTCATCACAATTGTCAGTTGCCTCTTCTAGTCCAGAATCCACAGAGATTTCTCCAAGACACGAAATAGCATTACTTCTGTTCTCAGGCCTCTCCCCTCCAGTACCTGGATATGATATTTACTATTCTTGGTAAAGCTAGAACGTACATATCCTTGGTTCCTGTGACTCCCATGGATACTTTGGTCATCATACTCACCTGTACTATTATTTTAAGCATTTATATTTCTTTCTTTTCCAATATTTGAGAAATCTTTTTTCTGTCAATACACCCATTGTCTTGTACGTAGTATATGTTTAGCAACAATTAGATAAATAAACAAATCATTGTGGAATTAATGGAAGAATGAATAACAACCAGTGGTGCATTTAAAACAAGATGTTTCACAATGATAGGAGTCCTTAATTCAATGATGTGGATTGCACAAAGGATCCACTTCCCTATCTTAACAAAACTGTAAATGCAAGTTCCTTAACACTATTTTTTTGTAAGCAAAAAGTAGTTATCATCTGGTATAGACTCAGTATATAATCTGGACAATGTAGCACAAAGAAATTTTTAATTTTTAGCTCATATGCAAACAACATCTTAATTTTAAGTGCACGAAAATATCGCCCCATAGTGTCAATACTTTAAAAATAAGCACACAGTGTTTTAATATGGGAAGAAACATTATCTTATGATAATTTTTACAGTATGTTTCTAAGATCTTTATAATTATAAAAGAGAATTTTTTTTCCAGAGAGGATATCAAAAAATACTTTCTTCTTATTAATTGTTTAAATATATGTTGACAGAATATTATATATTTTAGGAAATTTTGCGTTAATTTTTCAAATTAATTATCCATTATTCAAAATTTCATAACATGTAAGTCAAAATTATAAGTTCTAACTAAAATTTAAGAGGTAAATACGTACAGAAATTATTTGAAGTCATAAAAAGTCTCAAATTATGGTAAAATTTAGAAATATCTATAAAGTAAACATAGATCACAAAGTTTTAGGGCTATAATAATTTTGATTATTTGGAAACAATAGATGCCTCTGTATAAATCACATTTGAAGTAACTGATAACAGACTAAAAGATCCAATTTTTAAAATAAATCTGATGTCAAAATTAAGAGATTGGGAAGTAAAACATGAACACTGAGTGAAAAAATGCTTTCCATAATGAAATTAGGAAGGAAGAAATTAATATTTTGGTAGGTTTCATAATATATAAAAACAATTAAAGTATTTCAATGCAATTTAAGAAGATAATATGCTGCAGCAATAAAAATTCCCAGGATTAATATTAAATGACAGATTATCAGGAATTTCTTCATTCATATAAAAAGAAGTTTATTAAACATATATAAATTGAAATATATATTTTTACTAAAGGGTTCTATGGGGTACATTTAGCCCAAAATTTCTTTATTACTAAGTAATTCATATCAACCACACATAAAAATTAAATTCAGATTTCCATAGTTTTTTAAAGTGTCTTAAAATGTTGAAGCATGTTACAATTAGAAAGAATTAAAGAGACAGCTATATAAATTAAGGTTTCAATGGATATATTTTGTTGTTTTTACCAAAAATAATATAGAAATTTTTATAGTGCATAAAATTGGAGAAAAAGGAAATGATTCAGTTGCTTCACTTGCTCATGCAGAGCTAAAATTATAAGTAAAAGGAAGAACATTTATTTTAATTATAATCAGAGCACAGTATGGAATATTTTTGTTCATGTCTTACAGAATCTTTTAAGAAATTCTCTCATTGATTATGGTTTCCCAAAATTTAAATGTTAACAAGAAAACCAAAGAACATGGAGGATTTACCAAGTAAGTGTTGAGCTTAAAAAATAACAGCTCTAGAGAGAACATGTCAAAGTATATATTACCATATAAATATGTATCAAAATATAATTAAAAGTGGTAGTCAAATCTAAAGCATAGAAGACTACCAAAAAGAATTACCATATAACAAGACTTCTTTTCTTCAGTTTAATTTCTCTCCTTCACTACTTACTCTTTTCTTAGAAACATATTATCTATCACCTATCCCCTTAATAAGTCCCTTCTGGTAAACTTTGGAGCAAAATATTTTATGAGGAATTAGGAATACCTTTATCTCTCCTATTTTACAGAGCTACTTGACAAAACTAGTTATTATAAGGCCAAAATTATAACCAAGAATGTTTTGTAAAAGGAAAGTATTACAGAAATAAATGATAGAATGCTCAAGTAAATCAGGAATATATTACAACCCAAAAAAATGGCAAAATAATTTTACAGTACGAAAAATAATAAACATGAAATGTTCAAACTTATTCACAATTAAATAATTAAAATAGGATACTAATTTTTTGCCCATCTGATAGTTTTAATTTTAAATCTGTTGAAAAATAGGATGGGGGAAAAGGAAATTCCCATCTTCTACTGGTGAGCATAAAAATTGGCATCACCTTTTAAGAGTAACTTGGCAATACCTCTCAAATTAAAAATGTACATACAATTAGACTGAGAAAAGCTATGACAAGAATTTGCAGCATATTTATAAATGTATATGTATACAGGAACACCCACAAAAGTTAAACTGGACAGCTACATGTAAAAGAATGACATTAGAACACTAACACTATACACAAAAATAAACTCAAAATGGATTAAAGATCTAATTATAAGACCAGATACTATAACACTCTTAGAGGAAAACATAGGCAGAACACTCTCTGACATAAACCGCAGCAATATCTTTTCAGATCCACCTCCCGAGTAATGAAAATAAAAACAAAAATAAACGAATGGAATCTAATTAAACTTAAAACCTTTTGCAGAGCAAAGGAAACCATAAACAACATGAAAAGACAACCCACAGAATGGGAGAAAATACTTACAAATGAAGCACCTGACAGGGGATTAATTTCCAAAATATACAAACAACTCATGCAGCTCAATATCAAAAAAAAAAAATCAAAAACCGGGCAGAAGATCTAAACAGACATTTCTCCAAAAAAAAAGACATACAGATGGCCACAAAAACATATGAAAAGGTGCTCAACATTGTTAATTATTAGAGAAATGCAAATGAAACCTATTATGAAGTACCACTTACACCAGTCAGAATGGTCATCATCAAAATATCTACAAACAATAAATGCTGGAGACGGTGCAGAGAAAAGAGAATGCTCTTTCACTCTCGGTGGGAATTTCAGTTGGTACAACCACTACGGAAAACAGTATGGTGGTTTCTCAAAAAACTAAAAATAGAATTACCACATGATCCAGCAATCCCACTTCTGGGCATATATACAGACAAAACTATAATTCAAAAAGATACATGCACCCCAATGTTCACTGCAGAACTACTTACAATAGCCAAGACACGGAAGCAATTTAAAAGCCCATCAACAGAGTAATAGATAAAGAAAATGTAGCACATATATATATATACAATGGAATATTAGCCATTAAAAAATGAAATAGTGCCATTTGCAGCAACATGGATGTACCTACACATTATCAAAGTAAGTGAAGTAAGTTACTCAGGAAAAGACAAAGATTAAATGATACCACTTATATGTGGAATCTTAAAAAAAAAGGAATACGAATGAAGTTATTTGCAGAACAGAAACAGACTCACAGACTTTGAAAACAAATTTATGGTTACCAAAGGAGACAGGTGTCAGGGAGGGATGGCTTGGGAGTTTAGGACTGGCAGATGCACACTGGTATATGGAATGGTTGGCTAACGAGGACCTGCTGTATAGCGTAGGGAACTCTACCCAAGATTCTGTGATAATCTATATGGGAAAACAATCTGAAAAAGAATGGATGTTTGTACATAAATAATTGAATAAGTTTGTTGTACAGCAGAAATTATCACAGCCTTGTAACTCAACTATACTTCAGTAAAACTTTAAAAATAAAAAATTAAAAATGTATACATAACTAGACTGAGAAAAATTTATGATAAGAATTGGCAGCATATTTATAAAAATACACACAGAGATACACATAAGAGTTATAAAATTGCAGCTAATTTTAAAAAATTAAAGAACCAAAAACAACTGAAATATCAATAAAAGGTTGAATAACTAATATGTGACATATAAAGACAATGAAACACCCTTTGTTCTCTTAGTAAAATTTTTAAATGTACAATATATTCATGTAAATTTTCACCTGTTATAGTGATTCTTTCTTGATAAATTTTAAACTTTTATTCATGAAAATCTCTCTTGTTCACAAAAATTTGATAATACCTTATTAAACTGAGTAAACAAGTCTCTTTAAGGAATATAAGTCTGGGGTTTGTGGTGAAGAGAAAGGAAATTTTAGATTTTTACCTTTTTTCCTTCTAATTTTTTTAATTTTCTAAATATGTTCGATTATCACTTTTATAATTTTTAATAAAACAATTGATTATATAGTAATGGTGACTGTAGCTTTTTTCCTTTCCTCTTAAAATCTGTGTCTAAAATTGTTTTTTAAAAAATATTGTGCACACACAAAGTATAAGTGAGAACCAAAAAGATCATATATATAGCCAAATGTTTAATTGATAAAAGTATATAGATAGATCAAAGTGTAAATGAGAACCAAAGTATAAATTAGAGCCAAAAAGATCATATACATAGCCAAATGTTTAATTAATAAAAACATATAGGTAGATAGATGATAGATATGTAATTTTATATATATGGGTGAGCATGCATATGTGTATATCTAACATATCTGGATTAACATGCATGGAAATAATGAAACAGCATTTCTTACTTAAAAATGCCTGTTACTGACCTATCCCTCTTTCTCCTCGGGTTCAAAATATGTCCACTTCTCTTTTAATATTTAAGTTAATATATTTTCAAATCCCCATTCCTCAGGCTCACAATGGGACAGCAAATTAAGAATGCCCAGATTTTAGAGCCCACTTCTGCCCCATACTAATATGGGGCTTTGAGCAAGCTACTTAGTTTCTCGTTTTGGTTTCTCTTCTGTAAGATAAAGAACATTTACTATCTCTAGTTTCTGGTGTAGTAACGATGAAATATGTTAATAGAAGTAAAGCCCTAAGAAGAATAAATTGTTTTGCACAAACATTAGCTAAGATTAGCATTCTCCCTCCAGATGTTCCCAAAGATTCCCAGGGTTTATTCATTCCAGTTCAACCAGATCTTGGTTTTTTCAATGGAAGATCTGGTCAGGCAGCTAGAAAAACTCATTTTCTCAGTTATACTACTGTCACAATTGCACAGTATCACCAACAAATATGAGCAGTCTGGGTAATAGAATAAAACTGCATACGTTCAATAAATATGGGTTGAGTGCTTCCTATTGCCAAGAATTATCCTAAGCAATGAGAATACGTAATGAAAAAAAAAAAAAAAAACAGCTGCTTTGGGGGCATTTCTACATATTTTATTGATCAAGCTTATAATCAAACCGCCACAATTTAGCAGTCTAAAACTGAAATCACCTAGTAGGCTGATTTTTCCAAACTATTTTTAATTTTGAATCATGTCGTAATGGAAAGCAACAGAAAGAAGCACTAAACAGTTTTCTGATAGTTCTTACCCAAAAGAATGACTTAAACTAATTTCAACTGAATATGTTTCATATTACAAAACTAAGAATATTGCATGTACGACTGTATATCTGTATATTATGCACATAGGTCAGTAGAATGTGTTAAATGAAACTGCACCTGCAAACAATGAAAGAGCTTTCATTTAATTTTTCTTTTATTTAGAATTTAAACTTAAATCCTCCAATTTCCACTCACAAGAAATAAAAGCATTTAAATTCAATCAGGTATCAATGGAAAATTTTAAAAGTAAATATTTTGTAGCCAATGCAAAAAATTAAGCCTAACACAAATGTGTATGAATATATGATTTCCCCCCCACCCCAGGAAATGTTAACATATTGTACTCTTGGTCCATGGCAGCTATCCTTGAAAAACTGATTCTACATGCCAGGGATATAATTTCACAGAATTCAAGGAACAGTGCAAACCCACCAGCAGAACTCCAACCAGGCCAAGTTGTTGCATAATTTCATCACCATAGAAGAATGAAGACTGCAAAATGTCAATGCATAGCTATCCCTAATCAAATTTGCATTCCTTGGACAGAAAATTTCAGTTCTATGAGAAAGAAAATTCCAAGCAATGGAAGAGAGATGTCTACCTATTTGCTAACCTGAAAATGCTCCATGGGCACAACCAGACAGATTAGTCACGTTTATTGACTCTTGCAATGTTTTCCCAAGTGGGACTACATTTCCCATTTGAAAGAGAAACAAAACTGCATTCATCCGGAAAACAGTTTGCTGTGATTCAGTACATCCTACTGCTTGAAATGGGAGTGACTTCAACAAGCATTTGTTTATTCTACACATTTCAAAACAAGTCTTTTTCATACTCTAAACTCAATATTTTAGGAATTGTTTCTATGATGAGAAATACAACTGAAATCACAAATCATTCAAAGTTCATTGTTTTTAACTCAAAATTTACATGTCTATATAATATACTTTCATTCATTCAAAATATTATTGAACATATCATATGGTAGACACAAGACTATATTTAGCAGCGTATAAAACTCATCTAAGCCTTACCTTCATGCAGCTTGAGGAAGTATACGGCAGAAAGTAAATACACTAATAAACATCTAATTAAAAATGTTGATGGATGTGTTGTAAATAATAAAGAGCCATGAGAGAGGAGGGTCATTTCAGACCACATCATTGGAGAAAGTCTCTAGGAAGAAAAGGGTCTGAAAATAAGACCAGAAAGATGAGAAGCTTTCTAGCAAACTGGGGGCTATGAGCGTGTGTGAAGGTCTGGCTGAGAGATAATTTCACATATTTATGGAACTACAAAATGAATAGTTGAAACTTGGGGAGAATAATTCCAGGAGAAAATGGAGAGAGAAGTAGGAGCCATTGGATGGAGGCCCTTAAGGCCAATTGTTCTAATTAGGAGAGTGACATTTTCAAATTTATGATATGAAACAGTCACAGCAGACAGAGTTCTGAGGAGGGCAAGAGTAGAATGGAGACCAGTGAAAATGATACTAGCGATGTACAAAATGTTTTAAAACCTTTGTTTTTGTACTGATGACTTTAGACACCTCCCTCAGACTGGCTTCTATACACTTAGTAGAAATAAAATTTAATTTTCTTTGGAGATCTTGTTCTGCTAACTCGTCAATAGTTATCAAAAAATACTTTCTCTCCATATTTCAAGTATGTTTATATGAATTCTCATGGGACACTAACTGACATCTATAATATTTTCATTTGGGATACATGTCTCGTGTGTTGGGAGTCATGGCTAACCAAGGGCATTCTCCATCTGAAGAGGAATCCACACCTCGTCTTTGTTTTGAAGGAATGGGTGTTGAGTGTTGACAAACTTCTATTTTTCCAAAAGGAACTGGAAATCTGATTTTTGATGTGAAATCTTTCAATATTCGATGTTGGTTCAGTTTCAAAAACAACTACATTTATACTAACTTCCAGACCATGTCAGCAATTTTCTCGACCATGATAAGCCTTGTCTGGGAGTTCGCTGGTGGCTCACTGGCTTAAAGGATCCAGCTGTGTCATTGCTGTGGCTCAGGTCACTGCTGTGACAAAGGTTTGATCCCTGGCCTGGAGAACTTCCTCATGCCATGTGCAGGGCCAAAAAAAAAAAAGGTGGGGGGGCCGTCTGGCTTGTGTGGTGAAATACGTAATGATGATTTCATAGTATAAGAGGATAAATTTCATTAACAACAGCATAATACATAAGGTACCTTTCTAACTCTAAATTATTCTAAGAAATCTTTAACAGTTAATAGTTGGCTCCAAATCCAAAAATATGTCTTTTCTACAAGTGAATTCTGCAGAAAATTCTGACATTTTCAAGAATGTCCACTGTATCCAACCTCTTGGAATAAAGATTAAGTGATTTTAGTATACTTAATCATTTATTTATTCATTCATTTATTCAACAGGTACAATGGGCCATTGTTTTTGACATTGACATAAATAGAATACAATAGAATACAACAGAATTCTCCTCATGAAGCTTGCAGTCATTGGATGGAAGAGGTAAGTCAAAAGTCATTATAGCATGTGGAATGTTTTACAATGGGAAAGTACATGGTGCTATGGAACTATATAGAAGAAGTCCATAACCCACACTTGGAAGTATGTGGAAGTGGGAAAATGGAGCTAGCAATGTTCTTGCAGAAGCACTCCATAGCACAAGGATAAATATGAATTGCCTAAGTGTGTGTGAAGAATGAGCACCTTTTGGGGGGTGGGGAGATGCACTGTGGGTTTGGGATGCAAAATCTATCAAATTGACTTGTGATCATTTTTGTACACCTATAATTGAAATAAAATTCATTAAAAAGAGAAAAAAAAAGAAATGAGCACCTTTAAAGAACCAATAATGACCGAGAGTAAAAATCATTGAATGGCAAACAGCAATGGGTCAACTATAAGAAAGAGAAGAATAGGGCATGAACCACACACAAAAACAGTAGCTTCAAACAACATGGCATTTTGTGAAATTTGGGAACAAGTAGCAGCATTAAGATCCTCAAGATAAGTAGCCATGAGAAATGGAGAAGCTCTTCTCAAACTGTCATTCCAGGCAACCACACATTTTAAAGTTAAGAGAGTACAAAACAGAAGATTCTTCAAAGATTCCTGAAACCGAGCACGTTTCTCACGTATGCTGTATAGTAAGGAATACCCGCCTTTTCAGTGACACCTTGCACAAAAAAGCAGAGCATCTTCATTGGAAATGGTTCAGAATTTACACCAACATGGAAGGAGTTTTGGGTAATCAACACCACCCCAAAGATACTCAGCCCTAGTCAACCAGTATCCCATCTTTTACTGAAACTGTGGAGAACTCACATTTCCCCAGTAGGAAATCCCTTAACTACTGTGACTGGTTATACATTGTTACGCAATTTCTGTCTTCAAATGTTTCATGAAATCCTCTTCTCAGCAGTTAGGCAGGCAACACTTGATTTCAAAGGAAAGAACTGGCAGAAACAAATTTAAAAGCTACTCAACCTTTGCTTATTTCTACTAGGAGAATGATGTCAGAAAGGAAAAGATGTTATGGGAGCATGGTTAGACAGGGAATGATGCAGAGGAGGACTCGGATACCAACTGCATAAGTGTTCCGGTGAGGTAGGTAGTAAAGGGATCCCTAGCTAGATTCTGGGGAAGACTGGCCAGAAAGTCACTAAGTGGAGAAAGGAAGAATAAGTCTAGATGGAGTTGTGACATGTAGTTGCTCTACACACAATGATCTAGATAGCTACAAGTTGTATCCATGAATAGTCTTTTTATTTATAAGACCCAATTTAAATTGGATTGCCAAAAATTATTTATTGGCTCACATAACTGAAAGTTCCAATAAGTATGTTGGGTTTCAGACATAGCAGAAGTTGAGAAGTTCAAATGAGGTCATTGAAACCAGATTTTTCTCTTTTCTGTGCCTTTTACTTAGCTCACTTTAATACCTAGGCACAACATGTTGACTTCTGACAGCTTCAGGCTTGCCCTTATGACAGTAATATATTTAATACATCTTTTACTTTTATGCCTTTATTTTAGTAACTTATATTCTCTTTGGCCTGCTTTTTTTTACAATTTTTTATTGTGGTAAAATAAAACATAAAACTTACTATCATTGCCATTATGTGTACAAGCTCAGTGGCATTAAATATATTGATAATATTGTGCTGTCATCACCACGATCCATCTCCAAAATCTTTCTCATCTCATAAAACTAAACTTCTATAATCCTTAAACAGTAACTTCCCTTCCCCTCTTTTCCCCAGACCTTTGTATTCACCACCTACTTTCTGTCTCTATGATTTTAAATCCTAGAAGTACCTCATGTAAGTGGGATCATGCAGTTTAGCTTTTTGTGACTGTCTTACACTTAGCATAATATCTTCAGTGTTCATCATACTGTAGCATATATCAGAACTTTTTTCTTGTTAAGGCTAAATAATATTCATATATATATCATATTTTGCTTACCTATTCATTCATGGATGAACTTAGGTTGCTTCCACATTTTACTTGTTGTGAATAATGTTACTATGAACATGAGTATATAAATATCACTTCAAGATCTTGCTTTCAATTATTTTAGGTATATACCCAGAAGTGGAATATCTGGATCATATGATGCAATCTCTGGCCTCACTCAGTGGGTTAAGCATCTTGTGTTGCCATGAGCTGTGGTGTAGGTTGCAGATGCAGCTCAGAGCCAGTGTTGCTGTGGCCATGGCACAGGCCTGCAGTTGCAGCTCCGAATAGACTCCTAGCCTGGAAACTTCCATATGCCACAGGTACCGCCATAAAAAGAAAAAAAAAGAAAAATGACTCATTGACTCCCTGGCCCTGATTAGGTGTCATGCACATATTTAGAGCAATTACTGTGATCAGAGTTATATTTAGAATGTATACAGAAATAGGAAACTCTAGAGAGAGAATAAGATTTGGGGAAATGTCCTTTATCTGAAAAGTTCTGAAATGATAATGCACAATACACTATCTCATAGGTTTACATCAAATCAGGGCTTCAGCCTGTTTTTGTACAAGACCTGTAAACATTTTACCAAAAAGACACCCAACAATGAAGGCTTCCTCTGCAGCTATAACTTAAAACATATTCCACTATGTTATACTTTAATCAGTAGGCATCGAAGGTACTGAGACAAAACACAAACACTTAAAATAAGTTATGTTGAATATTCTTCTAGAACACTCTCTTTACACCTCAAGAATGACGCTGTGGAATGAGAATAATTTCAAAGATCAATTAAGGCACATACTGAAGTGGGGGAAAGAAATGTGTTCTAGTCTGTTTAGATGGCTGAATACCCTAGACTGAGAGGCTTATGTACAACATAATTTATTTCTCACACTGCCAGATGTTGAGAAGTCCAAAACAAAGGTGCCAGGAAATTAGGTGTGGAGAGGTCCACTTCCTGGTCCATGGATAATTGTCTTCTCACTGTGTCCTCATAATAGACAAAGGGCAAGGGAGTTATCTGAAGTCTTTTTCATAAAGGCACTAATTCCATTCATGAGGGTCCTACCTTTATAACCTTATCACCTCCCAATGGCCAGACTTCCAAACACCATCACAAAAGGGATTAGGTTTCAACACATGAATCTGAGGTGGAGGGTGTATGTACAAATATTCAGTCTATAGAAAAATCAAACTAGTTTAAATAAGTTGTCACTCAAAGAATGCACTAGTAAAATCTATTAACTCATAAATGATGCAAAGATAAAAATAGAGTAAATATAGACTTTATAAGTAGAAACCCTACGGTTTGTTGAAAATAGTGTGCATAACATAAGAGAACTTATAAACAACTCTAATTTAAGATGTTAGCTGGTAATAATCACTTATCCATAATTCAGAAATAATAGGGCAAGGAATATCCATTGAAACGCCAGCCCATTAAAATTAGAGTAAACTAAAAGACACTGCACTTAACCCAGCAAAAATTAACTATGAAGAACTTATTAGAAGCACAAGATTTATTCTCTTTTGGAGTTCCCATTGCAGCTCATTGGAAACAAATCCAACTAGGAACCATGAGGTTGCAGGTTCGATCCCTGGCCTCGCTCAGTGGGTTAAGGATCTGGCATTGCTGTGAGCTGTGGTGTAGGTTGCAGACGCGGCTCAGATGCCACGTTGCTGTGGCTGTGTATAGACTGGCAGCTATAGTTCTGATCAGACCCCTAGCCTGGGAACCTCCATATGCCACGAGTGCGGCCCTAGAAAAGGCAAAAATACAAAAAAAAAAAAAAAGGGGGGGATTTATTTTCTTTTCATATTTAAATCTGAAAATCTAACTGAATCAGAAAATATTTTCTTTAATTATGAATTACAGAACCGTTAAATGAAACTGGCATGGATAGAATTTTAAAGACTTCATGACAGTAATCACATGCCTTCTTAATTTCATGCCCATCAGTGTCTGTCATTATTTCATAAGACAGAATGTTCCATTACAGAATGACTCTTAAGGTTAGAAAGTTCTAGCATTTGAACTAAACTACTGGTTACTTCCACCTTACCTTAGAATGACTCAGAGGAAAAAAAAAAAATGGAAATTTCAAGGAGTTATAATCAGAATTAAAATCACTGATTTCTGGAGTTCCCATCATGGCGCAGCAGAAACGAATACAACCAGGAACCATGAGGTTGCAGGTTTGATCCCTGGCATCGCTCAGTGGGTTAACGATCTGGCATTGCCATGAACTGTGGTGTAGGTTGCAGACGCGGCTCAGATCTGGCATTGCTGTGACTCTGGCACAGGCTGGCAGCTACAGCTCTGATTAGACCTTTAGCCTGGGAACCTCCACATGCCACCGGTGCAGCTCTAAAAGAACAAAAGACAAAAAATAAAATAAAATAAAATCACTGATTTCTATGTACTCCATCCAGTACAGACTAGAACTTCCTTTTTCAGGGCATATCTTCATTAATGCACAAAGATCAAGATCCATTAACTTTATTGACAACTTAGTGTTACTGAAGTCTGTGCTGGAAACTGATTGGTTTATAACCAGCCTTCATTTTCATTTCCCTGTATGCTCTCCCCTATGCTGCTAATAGTAGCCCCTCTTCCCACCTCCAGATATCCAGCTTCTAATCCCTGGGACCTGTGAGTGTTACCTTATATGACAACAGGGACTTCACAGATGTTATTAAGAATATTGAGATGAGGAGATAATTTTGGATTATCCAGGTTGACCCTAAATGTTATCATACACTTCCTTATAAGAGGGAAGCAAAGGAAGGTTTGAAACACAAGGAGAAGAAGACAGTGTGATGAAAACAAACAGGAAGAAGAAAAAGGTGATATGATGCAGGGAACCAAAGAAGGGTATTTTCCAGAAGCTGGAAAAGTTAAGAAAATGGATCTCCCCCTAGAGTCCCCAGAAGAAGTGTGGCCTTGCCAACACATTGGTTTCAGCCCAGTGAAACCCATTTTAGACTTCTGGCCTCCAGAATATTGAGAGAATAATGTATGTTGCTTTAAGCCACCACATATTTGATAATTTGTTACAGCAGTCATAGGAAACTAAGACACCCTCTCTTTGTGAGGGCACTCACATGAAATCTGGAAGATGGAAGAAAATCCAAACAATTATCATTCTCCCAATAGTATGTGCAGGTACAGAGAATTTGGAAGCAGCTTCCAGGATTTCTCTTATATCTCATCCCCTTTCATGTCGAAGGCTATTGAGCCCATTGGCAGTGGGTATCTGCAATTCTGCAATTCTCTGATTTCCCAAAACAGAGCAACAGCTTTACGTGAGTTCTACCACATTCTCAGTTCTTCCAACTGATTTTAAGCTCTTAAATTTAGACTCTTCCTTTAACAAAAATGTTAATAAATAAATCTTTCCTGTTTGAAACACATGGAGTACCTTCTGTCTTCCTGACCAAATGCTGCCTAATAACATACCAAGCTCTGAAAGTCCCGCCACTTACTGAGAATGAACATAAAATATTCAAAAACTTTACAAAGTTCTCATTTCTATAATTAGGAGTCATGGGAAGAGTTAAATATTTTCTAAAACAGTATAAATAAATGTGCATAAAAGGTATATTTAACATTTACTTTTTCCCTCATTCATTCAACAAATATTTATCAAACTCAACTCAGTCATAAATGCTATATATGGTGTAAAAGATGCAATGATGAGCAAGCTAGACATGATTCTTCCTAGCAGAGTAGATAGAAAGAGGAGAAGAAAGGCAAATCTATAAGCAATTCAGTAGAACATAACATTCTGTGAAAGGTTAGGTTCAAGGTGCTACAAGAGTATACAAACATAGCAGGACAAAGGAATGCTTCTTGGAGGAAGTTACCCCTAAGTCAAGGTCAAAAGCATAATAGGTACTGCTAAGGCATTACGTGAATGAAAAAAGATACAATCCTCTCCTTGGCTTGCCATGTCTGCCATCTGTCCTCCCTCCTATATCTGTGAATTTCCATGTGACTCAAGCCATTTCCCTCTTCTTTCCAACTGCACTTACACATTGAAAATTATACAGCAAGCAAAAGAAAATATTATTGAAAGGAAATGAGCTTTTCCTCTAGCTATGAGTTCCTAAGACAAAGATTTAGAAAACAGGGCAATCATTTAATCAAAGAGTTCTATCATAAAGCAGGAAACACACCAAACGTAGCTTTTTTGTCTTACTGTTGCTGTTATTTGAATTTTAATATTGGTCAGCACGGATTTTAAAAAACTTCTGAAAATGAATGTCCATTCAGAGTTCTGCAATTTACCAGAGTCTTATAATTTGAATTAAGTGTTTCATATGCCTTCTTCATTTATCACACCTCTTAAAACATTTACTCTTGAATCTTGGTTTTATAATGGAAAGAGTATGTAGACTAAAGTCAGATAAACCTGCGCTTAGAGCTGAGTTCAGCACTTACTGCATGTATAATCTGGGGCAATGTACTTAAATTTTCTATTTTTTTCTCTTTCAACAGTAAAGTGAATATAATAATATCTACCCTGCATTGAACTAATGTCTGTGAAATGCCCAGGTTGACCTGCCTTTCCTTCCCTTTTTCCCCTCCTTCCTTCATTTTTTCTTTTCATTCTTACTTTTAAAACAGTGTTGTATATCATCATATTGTAATAGTTACTTGCTATCAACTTAAATATTAAAACATTTTTTTCTATCTTGAATATGAGTATAACCAGCAAAGTCTCCAGACTTTAGATTTCAAAGTCTGTCAGGTGGATCGATTAAGTGGGAACAAGAGGGCCCATACTTGTCCTTCTTCTATCCTCACAGAAGTGTCTTCTCATTCAGCATGGTTCTCTTTTTTGAATCATGAATGGGAACAATAAAAGGTTATTTCTGGTTAAGTCAGTAAACCTAATTTTCTACTGTCCATATCAAGCATTAAGTCAAGCTCCAAATAATGATATTTAATTAATGGACAAAGTAGTCCGTATCATATAAAATTAAAATGTGAATTAATTTTCAAAGAAAAAGTATTTTAAGTCATATCCTTTCATTCTTATGGACTACTGGGAATGAAAAAACTGCTCTCAAATCATCTACGTTTTCATCTATGTTTTCATAATCTTTCATACTTGTCTTGGAAGTATTTTCCTTTACCACTCACTAGATTATGGGAACCCAAAGGGCAAGAACTCTTTTGAAATTTTGTACCCTGACAGATTTCCTAGCAAAATGTTTTAAACAAAGTATATGCATAGCAAAAGTAATGGAATCAAAAGCCTAAGACAATTGTGTAACTCTTAGCACATCAATGAGTAACCTAAAGTTTTGTCAACTGTCCAAGTATTTGGACAATTATTTGGGCAATGTATTTGTTGAGGGAAATGCTTTAATGTTTGGGAAATATTAATTTTCTATATACAAGTTCTTAAATAACAAAGTGACAAAGTAGGTCCCAGACTCCAGACCCTGCATCAGGACAGGGATAGGAAGTTGTTGGGTACAAAATGAAGGGTGCTACATATCACCTGAGATGGTCACAGAAAATATAGGCTTCAGGAGACAGCCCCTTCCTGCCCTTGGAAATGGTGTAGATGGGGAGCCTCCAGTGCTGTGATGAGGCAGCCAGAAGACAAAGATTGAGAGCACTGGGCTATATTGTTTCTATGAAGAGTGACATGAAAACCACAAATGGCAAATGAGATAATGAAAAAAAAAACGTAAACACCACAGCTATTCGGTATTAGGATAATTTTCCTCCAATGTGAGGCTGGATAAAATAACTACCTGTTAGATTCTTAAGTAAGTAATTGTTTCTACTCAAAGTACCATGAGATATTCATTTCCCAAAATCAGCTAAAAGCCTAGATGAACAATCAGCACCCTTTTCTCCCCATTAGTCTCATTTAATCTTTCAGATTTAGGAAAGCAGGTGTGTGCTCCAGCTTTTCAGAAAATTTTGGCACTTCAGTCTACAGAAGCTTTGAGGACATAGAACAGTCTTTCAGGAATTTTTAAAGACCTAGGAACATAGATTTAGTACTGGGGGTGTTGGGTTTTTTATGTGACTATCTCCTTTGCTATAGCAGAATCCTTGAGAGCTGCAACTATGATATAGTCATCTTTGTTTTTATAACTCTTGGCATAGTTCCTGGCATATAGAAGATATTCAATATGTGTTAGCTGGATGGATGGGTAGGAAGATGAATGGATAGATTTTCATGGAAGAACTGTGGCAATGACAGGTATGTAGAAATACCCTTCAATTAAGGGAAATGACTTATGTTCTTAAGTTCCCAGGCACATTTTCTTTCTTAAAGCATAAAAATTCCTAAGCGATTTTCCTTATTGGAGGATGGAGAGTTTTCTGATGTCCAGACTACCCCACAAAATACCTTAGAGCCAGAGCATAACCTTAAATACCAGAACCTAAATCACCAAAATGAAGAAACCGGAATATGGTTAGAGCATACAGTCTGTAAAAATGAGCTTAAAAGTAGCAGAGCCGTTTTATTAAGGTTAAGTGCAAAGTAATGCTGTTAAAAGTATAAATAAAAGTGTTAAAACTTCTGATTTGGGTCCCAACGACCTGGCCTTCATCAAGAACCATTAAGTTCTTCTCCCCCGTATGAGATAATAAACTGGGTATTTAGGTTCAATAATTGTCCTCATGTGGAGGATATCTGGTTTAGGTTTCACATCTTAAAAGACTTATTCACATTTCAGCTCAGAAAAATCCTTCCTAGAAAAATTAACAGGAAACTAGATGCTGAACATCTCATTTAAAAGAAAACATATATAAATACAATGTCCCTTTAAGTCTGATTAATTGAAATGTGAACATTAAACTTTAGGCTTTTTAAAGCACAAAATTATCAAGTTTTACTAAAGGAGTGACTGTGTGGCTCTTCACACACACATTTAAATATTCACTGTCACGTGGTCACCACCCTCAACCATGGTGTATGTGTCACTTAGATCCATTCTGCTTAATCTTGCTAACTAATTATAGTTACATACCAGAGACAATGAAGGAAGGGAATTATTCTAAAGAGCTAATCAAAATATAAAAGCCACATATCATTAAAAATGCAAAATTAACACATAAATATCTATTCTCAGAGTTGGAAAAAAAATTGTTCTAATCATTTACTTTATATTTCAAAGAAATATCTCCATGACCATAGGGATGTCAGTAAAAAGATGTCTGTGACTGTAAGAACCAAATCATATTTTCTTCCATAGGTGTAATGAATTGCAGACGAATCTATAACTATTTGAATGCATTTCTTACCCACCCTCAGGGGATTTTTCTTCCTTGAGAATACAGCTCTTTTATCCTGAAACTTTTCCTGGAGCTCATTGTTGTTTGGGTTTTCATTTATTTGTTACAGAGACACATTTTTAAGAATTATTTTCTCTTAATAGTGAACATAATCACTTTTCCTTTCGTTTCAATGGTTGAAATATGTGCTCCTGTTGGTAAATGGGGCTCAGGAAAATGACTGACCTTTTCAAATAAAATTTATAATTTTAGAGATGTAAAACTTAACATTCTTTAGCAATCCAATATTAAAATACATTTAGGTTGATCTATAAAATGCTATGATTTCAACTATTCTTTTTTTTTGAGTGTGCAATAGACAAACATTAACAATGCGTGTGGTTTAGAAAAATTCATTTATGTAGCCGTTTGCCATGTCATGATGTATTTTAAACAAAAGAGGTACAGACAAAGGTATTGATTTTAGGGACTTAACTAAATAAACAGTATGTAAATTGTGTCTTTTTCTATAAAATTAGATCAGGACACACATATTACACTGCCTTTTTCTATAAGAATGACAGCTATTGAATTTGGCAGACATTGGAATTTGGTTAAAGAGTTACAGACCTTTGATCTTTGGATTACAATTAAATGAAACCATTGTAAAAGGACAGTAGTGGGCCAGCCAATTTCTCAAGCACGACACAGCAGCCAGGAGGCGTTATCGCTTAGTACTGTCAAGAAATCAACTCTGCATTCAGTTCTAGTCCCATGTCTTCTAGGAGATGATGAGGATGGTGATGATATGCTCATTAGAATACACAGTAACACCTTGAGAAAACAGTTTGGCATTTTTTCTCCCTTTTAGTTTCGATTAGCTACTCATGCTGATCTATTATCCTTCCCAGTAATGATATAATACCCAGGGGAGTAGTTGGCTCATTTATATATATTTTTTCTTAATACTCTACATAGGGTTACTTTTAGAGGGAGTGGAGACAAGCAGCAAATCTCAGATTCAAATCCACTGGCATTTTAAGGAAAACAAATTAGGAAAAATACTTAAGCTTACTCTAGTTACTTCCTATTTGAGGGCATTTTTTTGGTTTTGTTTTTCCTTTTTTTTTTTTTATAACACTTTCTTAATCAACCTAACTGCTAATAAATTAACTTTCAGAGTCATACCCAAGGGAGTCATTCCCTTTAAGTCTTTGCTTTTTAAGCTAAATTCTCCAAGTTACAAATAATACCAGCACACCAAAATGACAACATCTGACCACCATTCTTAAAAAGATATTTATTGATAACCTTTTGAATAAAAGAATGTTTAGTCCCCAAGTTCCCTATTAATTCACATTTTTCTCATATAATTAAGACTAATTTGAGCAAGAAGTAGCCTAATAAACTGATAATAAACAGTGACTTAGCAAATTTTCTTAATCTAAAATCATACATTCATAGCAACAAATAGGCAAGTTAGATCTCTTAGGTCTTTTTATCCTGCCCACCAGATCTGTGTTCTTTTTTTTTTTAAACCTTCTTTGTTATGTCATTCCGCAGACAGAGCTCAGGCTGTTTCCTGTCACCCACTGGAGCAAACTGCTCAACAGAAAGCACAGTTGGACAGCCCTTAATTAGTGCTACTTGGGATAGTCAGTGTGTGAGCTTATGTCAGCATCTCACTTAAACAGGAATAGAGCAGTGAGAATCAGCTGACAGTTCGAAATGCAAGACACCAGGTCTTCCACTTCCACCTACAGTCATACATTGCATGCTGCATGCCTGTGAATGTTATGAAGAATGTTGGAAATAATGTTCTGTATGTAAATTGGACTCAAATTATTACATCACTTTTTACAGAGTGTTTATTTCTTCAAGTTACCCAGGTAATTGTTCTCCAATCAAAATCAAATGTGCAAAAATAAATAAAATAAATCTTGAAATCATTTTTCTGACAATTTTTAAAAATTAACTACATCTGGCATCGTTTTTAATATTTTAAAAAACATAGAACAGCACTTAATAGTTAAAAGGAGCAATAGAATGCAATTAACTGAAAATCAAATGAATAGCCTTAGAATTTATACTTTATTTTGTGTTGATATTAAATACGCTAAAATGATTACTGATTATTATGACATAAAAACCATATATGTAACTTAAAAAACAGAAGCCAAATTATATCCAGGTAGACCACATAACTAACACATCTGAGTGGGGGAGATGACTTATAAGCAAAATTTTCATATTCATGAAGATAAAGGAAGATTTACATCTTCACCCATCTTTTGCAAGATGAAAACCTGAACACAGAGCTCTATCACCTACTTGCACCCCTAAAATTAAGGCAACTAGCTATTCTGCTATTTTATTACAATTCTGTTCCTACAACCAAAACCAAAATTCTATGCAGAATTTGGCTCAGCTTTGTGACATTGGGATTTTCTTTGTCATGGAACAGACACTGTTTAGTCTGGGTAAAAAATGAGAAAAATATATTCTAAACCTCCTGTAATTTGCTATAAACATAACCTCCCCCCAAAGTGTTTTAAATTAATATTTTTCTATCGGCTAATAGAATCCCTTTAGGTTAAATGTAAAGGGAATCTACCACGTATGCTTTCAGAGAGTAAACAGCCACCACCACCTTTTTTTTTTTTCAATTTCTCTGGAAAGTATCTATTTTACTTCATATGGTAGACATTTTTAGAAACTATTTTTTGCTTTTTGTTGTTGCATTTCAGAGGCAGGGTGGTGTTTCAGTGCTGGTGGCAGCACAGCCTTCTTTATAAGGATGAATGAAGATGAAAAAGCAAGACAAATAGAAGCGAATGAGACACTGCTTTATGTGATTCATGATAGCTTGCCGTAAGCCTGTTAGCCTCTGCCTGGCTCTTCTTTCTGAGAAAATAATGGATAGTTACAATGTGTATAGTGACATTGTCAAACCATCAGGAATTGCTGATTATAGTGCTAAATATTGATCGCTGCTTCACATGTGTCAAAATTCTTTCTTCCCTTAATTAGAACTTCCCTAAGCACCATACAAGAACAAACTGAATATATCAGATCTCTGTGAAAGGGAGTGGGCTACTAGAATATAATTGTGACCTCCTGTCTTCTCCTTTTCTCTTGAGTTCTGAGATGACTTCGGCTGTCTCTCCTGCCCTTCCCAGCACATGTGATCATCATGCTCATTTTTCCCCAATCTAACCATAGGAAGATTTCTCCCAGCCTCTGCTTTTCATCATTCTGAACCACTAGGGTAGTAGTCAGATAGCACTGAGACTTAAAGTGCCAGAAGGTGCCTTTTTCTATTTGTTTGTTTCATGGTACACCGCACCAGGCAATGACCTGTGGCAACAATGTCATACAAAACGGAGACAGGTTCACCCAATCAAAGAGAGGTTTAAAATTAATACAGATCCCTTCATTTCTTCATGCGAGATCTGGGAAGAGCAATTTCAGGGTGCCATGGTCTTCCTGATTATCAACTGTATTCACTTAAAAAATATCTTTAAGAAACTTTTGCTATGGAAAAAAAATCCCCTTTTAGCTCCACATTCCACCATCAACTGAAGCAAGGTAAAGCTCCCTACCAATATGATATTACCATTCAATCAGTTTCCATATTCTATACTCTAGCAGTAATGTAATATAATGAAAGGTTGTGATATATGGTTTCAATTTGCACTGCAAACTGAGCACTTAACTCATTTATCTTAGTTTACCTGTAATATATTGTTATTTTTTAATCATGACACCATGGTGCATTTGCCTTTAGTTTGATGTGCTTGATAAATCAATATTTCATTAAAAGATTTTCAAAAATTGTTTGTTTCAAACACACAGCCAGACCAGTTTGCCAGCCATTTCTTAGAAGCAACATCTTGCCTGAATCTGCAAATAAATGTCTCCATGAGCACCACTGGATCCATAAAAACCTTGTGTGAAGGATTTTGATCTGCAGTTACCTCTCTGGTAAAGTGGCAAGGTCCTTAGACATAATGTGTGGTTCAGAGAGGCCATAAATAGCAAATTCCAATTGTGACCTTTTCATAATAAATCTAGGAGAGGATGATGAACAGGTCATTAAGACTCCTCACTTTTTTTTTTTAAACAGTTCAGTCAGGTGTATCTGTCTTCATGGCAGAAAAAGCTCCAAGTGTCCTGACTGAATGCTGGTCTCTTCCCACTGCTGCCAAGTCACCTGGCTACACTGCACTACAGGTGATCTCCATCAGTGGTAATCATCAGGTTAGCAAAGTGCAGAGAACTAAATTTTAAATTAGGCTGAAAAGTCTGAGACTGCAATGGAGAGGTGCCAGCATTTCAAACATCCTGGTGCACAATGATGACACTGAATGCTTGTTTTAATGTAGCATAGTTTGCAAGAAGAGCTACTTACATGAGAAATGTTAACTAATGGCAGCCGTCGACTTTTTCTTCCTTTGCTCAGGGATGTAGGAAGAAAAATGATCATTGGTCTGCCTGGTTAAAACACATACCACCCATTTTCTTGAAGCTATTCAGCTCACAGAAATAACACTTTTGCCTGTTTTCCCCTTCATGTTACACATAAAATATAAATTTATCACTATAAATCAATATCTAGCTATCTTCACAGGCTACACTTAATGCCCTTTGGAGATAAATATAGAATATGATAACTGAAGCCACTACAATATCTCTGAATAGATACTTAGCTATTATATATAAATACAATGAAGATGATGAAATATAAGCTTACATTTGTAAATTTAAATTTGTTCTATAAGATAATAAAAGAAGAAAATGGTCATTGAAAAAACCACACAGAATTCTTGAAATTCAGTTCATTCTACTTTAAGGTGACAGAAATTTTATAAATACCCAAAAATTGATGACTAGGATGAGTCCACTGACAACTGCACATAGAGATTTCCGTCAAAAACAATTACAGGTTGAAATGACTAACTCGCCTTCTCCTTTGGTAATAATGAGATGGAGCAGGATTTGCAAGAGCAGGTGTGCATGATTCTTTATTAGTCAATAGCATGTGAGGATGCCTAGCTTTTCTTTAATATCATCACAACTGTATATCACCCCAAATCTGGAACAAATTAGTCATTCCTCTGTTTCTATAAGAAATATTCATAACAATTCACAGCTGAGGCAGATAGGATATCAATAAAAAGCCTACTAGTCTTTAGTACTTATGTCCTTCTCATGAATCTTAACCAAAAGAAGTAATAAATAAGTGGCACATATGAATAGTACCTTTAAATAAGCAAGTGAGCCTTCTTCAGCAATAAGCAACATTCTCTGAATATCAAAAATAATAACTGGTTTTGCAGCAATGCAGCATGGAAACACGAGGGTATAAGATATACTGTACTTTAAGCTCTGTTTGATGAATCTGAGCACAGTTCCTGGGGGATAGATTACTTTAAACCATGCTCTTTTACTTTCTAATCCTGACTTGATTTGATTTGTACTTTAATACAGCTGCCTGGCAATTCAACAGCAAATAGAGACTATTTATGTAATCAGATCGTAAGTAGTGGGACAAGAAGAAACTCTCTAGAACCTTTTTGGAAAATAGTTTGTTGTACTTTTTATTTATTGAACAGCAGGGCTCCGGGCTTTCCAGTGCTCATTATAATTGGTTTTCTGCTTGAACTTTCAAAAACTGTCATGTCAATACTCAAGCAGAATTTTTTTTTGCTTACTATACGGCCACGGGCTCTATTTTCTCATGTACAACTTGACAAAGTTCTTGTAATACCTTGGAGGCAAAGTTCTAGAGTTTCTCTTGCTATTTAAGAAAACTAGGCATGGGCGGTCTTTAGGGTTCTACACACTTGTGTTCTCATTTTGCAATTAAGTGCCTTAGAATAAGATACTGTCTTATTTTCTGCCCACACCTGCCTACTCATATGTCTCTATTCTTCTGTAGGAGGAGTTCTTCTCCTCTGCTTTTGTTTTACCTCCCAACAATACGCTCTTAATTCTACAACTATGAGGCACCCCTACTGGTAGGTCAGGTTGTTTCTCCAATAATGTGTTCATAATCACACTTCATATTCTGGTTACCATTTGATAAAGAATTTGCCCTTTCCCTAAAGTTTTGTTTCCTGTGTCAATACCTAGAGTGCAAATGTGAATTTTATATTTCCCAACCCCTTCCTTCAGAAACACTAAAAATCCACCCAACTTATACATAAGAATCTCAAATGAATTTCAGACAAAGTAAAATATGCATCTAAATTGGAAGTGAATTTTTAAACTCCATCCCTGAAAATTACCTATTTTGACCAACATAAATATGTTTTCAGAGGTTAGCCCTATCATATTCTATTTTTAAACTACAGTGAGATCTCTAGTGTACTGTAGGATTATTTATAGTAATTTTCTATGGGGCCAGAACAGAGATAATTGCAAGACAAAGAATTTGTGCTAGAAATTAGTACTCTATATTTCATTTTGTTTCCTATTCTTTTTCATTTCATCCTACTTAAAGCAATCATCTCTTGGGAACTATGCAAGGAGTGGGTGTTTCCTCTTCATGATAAAAATACAGTACTGAAAATAAATAAAAGAAGGCCATTGAATAACATCAAAATTTTGATAACTTTTAAGGTATCAAACCGGCTTTGCTTCAACTGAACAACAGATCACATAGATTCTACAGCATTTAACATAGAAGTTGAGCCCTGTCGTTGTGTGCCAATTATTTGATTTTCTTTACCGATTATTTAAGAGAGACATTACACTATTAAACTAAAAGTTTGCATTTGATTTGGTTCAATTTTATCCTCATTTTGTTATGGTGGTGGTTAAATGTATGATTATGAAGCTGAAACCATTTTTCTCTCAAAACCAACCCAGGTGCTGCATCCTCAACATCCCAATGTTCACTGACAAAGCAGCTATCCACAAACACAAGCTTAACTTTAAACTCAATCAAAGAAATGAATCTGCAAGGAACAATAAGCACCATTGAAATGCTGTAGCTGCAGATCAAATTTGCAGCCATATTCTCAAGTATGATCCTTATGAAACAGTGATGCAAGCTGCAGGTTACTTTAGGATGCACTTGTGTTCTTTTAGCATTATTGTGAAAACCTGAGTACCTCTGGGGTTAGGAGAATCCTTATGCAGTATGAAAAGTATCGATTCCTTCTAAGCATTCAGAACTTTTCATATTCAGTGTCCAGAAATAGAGTCCCAAAACATTGGTGGGAACCAGGTTGTAACTAAGAACACAGGGATAATTCAACGTAATGAGAGTATGACTAGGGATTTTGGGTGTTTTTTTTTTGTTTTTTTGTTTTTTGGAAATTCAAGAAATGGAAAAATTCCTGACAATGCTTACTTGAAGCAAGAATAGACATGGAGGCTCTTGCTGGACTCTATTATTTATTTCAAATATTTAACTGGAGTGGATTTGTATATTTATACAATCATATCTGCGAGGGTGGGCATGTTTAACCACAGTATGACTTGAAGCTTGATCCTGCAAATATAAGTTTGCTGTGCTATACTACAGGTTTAAGGTGACCATCAGAATCAAATAAAAGTATGAAACCCATTAAATTCTTAGGTTAAAACTCATGCTCAAATAAAAAATTACTTGTGTATGGCAGCTTTTACTTTCACAACTTTATGTCTATTCTCTTCCGTGTGTGAGTGAAAATATGATTTCTGTTATATAAAAACTGAAAAAATATACACATTTACCTTAGAAATAGACACCCACACATATGTATAAAACAACAAATCTGTTTGCCGATTATTAGTAAAGAATTCATTTTATGTTTTCCTTATAGAACATACTTAGCTCTTTTAAGAACCTGTATGACTGTATTATCTATCCTATTAACTGTTTTAGTAATAGACAGAGGGGATGGACTAGTGTGTTTGTTTTATCACACAGAACAACTGGTTAAGATTCGCTGTTCCCGTACACTAAACTCAGAAGACAGATCAGATTCTCTGTCTTCAGCTCCCAAAACTACATCAAGGCTACTCTTTTAGTCAACTTGGAATTTTATATACTATACACTAACCCTCCTTTAATATCCTCTCTCTCTTTCCTCTGGGCATTTATTGCTGTTCTTTCTAGTTCAGTAACCAGTGAGCAGAAGGTTCATTAAAACTAATTGAATTGGAAACTTGTCTGCCCTGGGAAATATTAACTCTTTGTTGTTATCTGTAGGAAATTCCTTTTGTTATGTTCCTTTGAATTGAATTATTGGATCTTAATGTTACAAACACTGTGTTAAAAGCAATTTCCATCTTTTTGATGGTTTAGACAGCAAGTTTCAGGGCCATGTCCTTATATTGGATTGGATTTTACAAAATAAAGCAGCATTTTATCCAATGATGTAAACAGCAAGATTGCACACTGTTCAAAAACTGGAACGGTGTTGCCCTGTTAACTCTTGTAGTTCTTCTAGTCGCTGCTACACTGACTGGATTTTTTTTTAAAGAGGTTTCTATTATGGTTCCTTTTCATTTGGTAAAGCAAATAACACAACTGCAGGTTAGCAAGTCAATGGTAGTGGAATATAGATTATCAAAGAACATTAATCCCACAATTGCTGCCATTCTATCCATTTGAACAAATGTCAAAATGACAAGATTATAATTATTCTTAATGATACAGGGTACCTCACTGTAACCTGTCATTTGTAATCATTTGGAAATTGTGCTGAAAAAAAATACACTGAAATAAGGGTTTAGGAGACTCTGTGTGTTCTGGAATTGTTTAGAGCAGAGAAATATTGACAAAATTGGGAACATTTGATAATAGTTACAGTGGTAGACTTTTGCCAGCTTTAAAAATCAATTGAAAATAACAGGCAACCCACTGTTGCTAATAAAAGTAAATATTTATGACTGATTTGACTGTGCTTCAATACCAGTCAATCACTTTCTAAAGGATCTTTGCAATTCATTAACCTCTTTTTACTAGTTTTGTCCCTGTTGGTATTAGCCATTAAAAAAGAATAAGGGAAGGGGTTTTGATTTTTCTGTTCTCATCATTCATAGCTTATTTGTTCCTTCCCTTCATTCTGCTAAATTGATTGTCTGTTTAGTCATATGAATGATAAAGTAGCAATGCCAGCAAGATTGAAAGCTTCCATTAATTTCTGAGGAAGGTGAGTTCCTCTGCTCCAACCACAACTGAAAACAAACCTACTCCTCCTCACGGTGTCTTCTATCACTAGTAATTCTTATTGTGATAGAGTCCACATTACTCTCAGAGCTCCTTTTTGCACTTCTTCCTGGGTAAACTTTAAGAAAACAGATATTTATTAATATCATCTCAGAATCACCTATCGTTCTATGCTTTCGACCTGGCCACAATCTTTATGTGCAAAAAGCCAACACCTGCAAATTTTTATTTAAGCAACACTGAAAACAATGTTGAATATGTATTTTTTAAAGATGCTACAAAATTACATTAATTCAGTAATCAGGTACTCAAAGGTAGATTTTTCATGCAGTGAGAAACATCTGCCTTTATTAAAAGGCTTTTTAGAGTTCTTCCATGACAGTTTTAGATATCTGAGATCTGGGTTTAAAATAATAGCACTACACTTTACTGCTGTTTTTTACTTCTTAAAATATTTATAAAATCGTAAGCATCTAAAATTATCTACAGCAACTATGTTTCCTTACAAAGATACTCTGTGATGTATTATAGTGATACTTAAAGTTTCTTTAATTGCCATTGTAAATACGTATTTTGTCACTGAATAACAGACTGAGCAGATATGCAAAACCTGCGTAACTTACCAGTATGTGTAAATTAAATCCACCTCTAGGTAGCCTTAAATTATAATCATCTATGAAGACAGATTTATTTTACTCTTTCAGTCATACATATGTCTTAGCACCCCATATTCCCGTGGGATTTTGTTTATAATGATAGGTAACACATTTAGCTATAAAGATTATCGTGTGGCTGACACTATGTCTTAAAAAAATTTTAACATAAATTATTGTAATTATTTACAATAGCTAAGATATGATAGCAACCTAACTGTGCACGCATTGACAGATGAATGGATAGAGAAGACATGGTTTATAAATACAATGGAATATTACCCAGCCATAAAAAAAAAAAAATCTTGTTATTTGCAACAACATGGATGGACCTAGAGGGTGTCACACTAAGTAAAACAAATCTAACAGAGATAGACAAATACCATGTGGCCTCATTTATATGTGAAATCTAAAACACAAAACAAAATGAAGACAGATTCATAGAACAAAGGAGTGGTTGTCAGAGGGTAGGAGGGTGGGAGGTTAAGTGAAATAGATGAAGGGGATTAAGAGGTACAAACTTCCAGTTATACAATATATAAACCATAGGGATATAATATAGAGCATAAAGAATATGGGGAATAATATTGCAATAATTTTGTACGGGGAGAGATGGCTACTATGCTTATCACAATGACCATTTCATAATGCATGTAAGTGTCAAATCGCTACATAGTACACTTGGAACTAACATAATACTGTATGTCAACAGTATTTCAATGAAAACAAAATAAAATAATAAATTAAATAAATTAAAAAGGAACTTTAACATAAATACCATATTTAATCCTCTCAAAAATGCCACAGGGTAGGTTCCATTTTAACTGCAGTTTCTCAGATGAGGAAACTGAGGCTGCCAAAGATTAAATCATTTTCCAAGATTACATGCATATTAAGCTACAAGAACTGAATTTTCAAGGCAGTCTGAAGCCAGAGCCCATGTTCTCAATGCTGTACCCCACCTCTATGGGACCATTCATCCTGGTCTCCCCTGCACAAGAACTACTTGTAGATTTGCCTATTTCACCATCCCATATTACAGTATCCCACATGGGCTGAGTTATCTTATTCCACTTTGCTTGGCATTTTGCATATAGTGAATGATTTTCAATTGCCAGAGTGTGTACACGCTACCAAGACCAATTTTAATTTTTTGTTTTCTTTGCAATGGTGCTAAGCAGTTAGAAAAAAATAACACTACAGAGGCTAATTTCAGAGAAAGGAATAGAAACACACACACACACAAACATACACCAGCACACAAGAGGTGGGTGATGATAAATGTGACACAGCCAGCAACACAGCACTACAGCAGGATTTTGCAGCCCTGTCCCTGAGCCTACCACTACCTTCATATCGAGAGTCTGGGCATGGCCTGTAGGATAAGATAATGTCTAAATGTACCACTGTTTCTGCATAAAAAAAGAACAAGCCTAAATCATAGATTTCATCCACAATGGCATCTTGGTTTCCCATATGAACCAAGATTTCTGAAAGCCTCATCATAAGTAGCCTTTCTATGGAGAGTCAGCATCATTGAAGTTAATTAGAAATGAGACTGGAGTTCCCATTGTGGCTCAGTGGTTAACAAATCCGACTAGGAACCATGAGGTTGCAGGTTCGATCCCTGGCCTTGCTCAGTGGGTTAAGGACCTGGTGTTACCGTGAGCTGTGGTGTAGGTTGCAGACGCGGCTCGGATCCCGCATTGCTGTGACTCTGCTGTAGGCCGTTAGCTACAGCTCTTGTTAGACCCCTAGCCTGGGAACCTCCATGTGACGCAAGTGCGGCCCTAGAAAAAGGCAAAAAGACAAAAAAGAAGAAAGAAAGAAAGAAATGAGATTATGTTCATTTTTTACAATCTTATTTTTGGGGGCTGTGCCTGAATCATATGGAAGTTATGAAGCCAGGGATCAAACCCACACCATAGCAGTGACCCAAGCCACAGTAGTGATAACGCCGATAAACAACCCACTGAGCCACCAGGAAACTCCAAGTTTTTTTTTGTTTTTTGGTTTTCGTTTTCAGCTTTTCTAATCTTAAATGGTAGAATTTGGTCCTTGGAAATCCCAAATTTGGAAACCTCCTTTCCATGGATTGGCATTTAAATTCACTTTGGTAGAAGAGACTAGCTTCTTCTCCAAAACCCGATGCACACAGGACATTGTCTTCATGCTTCCAAGAGTATACACAAAGATTTTGTGTATTAGCTAATCCACAGCAGTAGACCTAGCATTGCTCCAGACATTTTATAGGACTGAATGAAAGATGACTTTAAGGAAATTAATACAAATACCAATAACACAAGCACATCCCATTACTGGCAAGAATGGAGAGAGGTGAGAGTCCTTAACAGACAGACCTAAAGCAGAAAGTCCATGACCTTATTTGGCAGGCTTTAATTTTTTTTTTTTTTTTTTTTTTTTTTTTGTCTTTTTAAGGCCGTTCGCAAGGCAAATGGACATTCCCGGGTTAGGGGTCAAATTGGAGGTGTAGCCACTGGCCTGCGCCACAGCCATAGCATTGCCAGATCTGAGCCACATCGGTGATCTGCACCATAGCTCATGGCAACGCCGGATCCTTAACCCACTGAGGGAGGCCAGGGATCGAAACTGCATCCTCATGGATGCTGGTGAGATTCATTTCCACTGAGCCACGATGGCGACTCCTAAATTTTTTTATTTGCATTTGTATGCATTTGTCTTTTCACATATTCTACTTTCTATAAAAAAGAAATATTACTTCCTTAAAGAAGACTTCTGATTATTCAAAGAAATATTACTTCCTTAAAGAAGACTACCTGATTATCCAAATGATGTAAATGGCTGATGGGGAACAGCAAATAGAAGAGGTTCTTCTGTGAAGTCACATCTAATAAACCACTGAGCTTAGGAAGAGAAAAGTGCACTCAGAGCAAATATGGCAAAGGCAAAAAGCCTGAGTGGTCTAGTCCTCCACTATGGATTATATCATCAACCAACAACTTATATACTAGTTTCTAAAAGAAGGAATATTAAAAATCAGTATAAAATATTCATTAAATTTATGTCCCTTTTTTTTTTTTTTAGGGTTTCACCCATGGCATATGGAAGTTCCCAGGCTAGGGGTCAAATCAGAGCTGTAGCCGCTGGCCTGCACCACAGCCACAGCAACACGGGATCTCAGCCGTGTCTGCAACCTACACCATAGCTCACAGCAACACCAAATCCTTAACCCACTGAGCAAGACCAGGGATTGAACTCACATCCTCATGGATACTACTTGGGTTCATTAACCTCTGAGCCATGATGAAACTCCTAAAATATTCATTAAATTGTTAAAAAAATCAGATACTCTGCTGATGTTTAATATTTCCTTTAGTGTTAAATTATTATTTCTCAGTATGTTAAGAACATGTTCTAAGTTACAGAAAATGTTTTAACGCTTATTTTAATAAAATTAGTAACATTTGACATCTAGGAGGACTTATAGTAAGTTCACAAAAATTATACCATTTTATTTACTTCAGCACTAAAATATTTTATGGGGAAATATATCCAAAGATGTAACATTTACCTGAAAGACTAACAATTTCTTTTCCACACTAAAAATCCATCATAACTCACTCAGACAGAGTTGACAAAATAAACTTGAGAAGACCAATTCAGCAGGTAGTGAAACCTTTACACTGGGAACAAGGACAAGGTGATGCCAATATGTCAGTGATAAAAGATTCCACTGAGGTTGCTTATTGTAAGATTTCCCACATCAGTGGTTCTACAGAAAAGCCGAAGTTCATTTGGCAGGTGGAAGCCTCCTGGGAACCGTTTTGCATCAACCAGGGTTACAAAAAGTGTTGAGGAGATGGTAATAGCTGTTTTGAGCAAGACTGATAGCACTTTAGGATTCCTAGGCCAGATGCCTCTGCCTTCCAGTCTATTCATCCTTGCATGCCGGCCCTGAGATGTCTTCCCTACATGCTTACCCAAGAAGCAAGTAACCTAGTTTTTTTTTACAGAAGTCCACCTGACACTTGTGTTCATGCTCCACAGTATTTGAATCACTAATGTCTCGTTAATGTTGGCTCACAAATTTGTTTACTCCTTTTTCTTAGATCTATGCTTTTCAAGTGGAAGCCCATTTTTATTTTCATAGTCTAAAATTGTTTTCAAAATAGTGGCAAAGAACATCCCAAAAGCTTTTTGCTTAGAAGTTTTAAAAAATGAATGATAGGAGGAGATGATATATGATAAATATATACATATACCTTTAAATTATCTTGAAATACCTGCATTGACACTTGAATATCTGGAAATAATAAGTGGTACCAAATTAAAATTTTTGTGATCTACCTGTGAAACCAATTAATAATGATTCCCCAACATCAGTAACTCGGATGCCTTATATTGAAATCACCAAGGGGATTTAAAAGCATATCTTTAGGGAAGTCATCTAACCTCTTTAGATCTTAGTTTTCTCTTCTGAAAATGAAAAGATTAAATGATTTGATCTCTTTAAATCCTTAACAATCCCAAACACTTTGACGGAAAAGGAAGGAGCAGGATTTGAGTTACCAAGTGGGCAGGTAAAAAGGGAAGGTTGGAAAGGTCACTGAGGACAAAATTCATAATTTGGTGCTAAGATTTGGCCTGGTAAGCAGTGCTGAGAACTGGTAAATGTTCTGAGCTTATCTTCAAGATTAGGAGACAGAGTCAATCAAAAGGATTAATTTTTGTAAGTGTGAAGGCTCCTAAAGAGAGGCAGGAAATTCAACCCACTGATCTTGAGACTCCCTGTTGCCCTGTGATGGTATCTGTCTCGGATGAGGGGCCAACTTCGACCTTTTGTGGAGGAATCTTCCCTGCACGCTTCTCTCCTATAGCCAGACCTTTGAATTTCAGGAGAAAGGAGACCTCTGGCCTTCAATAGGCCATCTTGAGAGCCCAGCCACAGATTTCTGCAGCATACAGCAACTTCTCACACAAAGAGTAAGCCCCTTGCCTAATGCCTCTTTGTACATGGTGGAAGCAAACTTGGTTTGAAATTTTTACAAAAGAGTAAATGGGAATCTTATTTTTTCTTAATCCCTCTTATCCCTTTCAACTCATAATATGGAAGTAAAGTACCTGGAGTTTGTGAGGTTCACTCACAGAGTAACAGAAATGCAGTAACACATCAATCCATTCACAGATATATTGGAGAAATTCATATGACCTTTATCACCTGGGAAGATTTTTGCCAAAGCCAAGGTCATCTAGAATTTCTCTCTTATATGTGTCTCATAAAAGTAATCTTGTTCTCCCACCCCTTCCCTTAACCTGCCAGAGACTTTGCTATTTGGATCATCTTTCTCAAGCTTTTGGTCCTTCAATTTCCTAGAGAGGAAAGATGGATATTTCAATAAAAATTCATGTTCAGGAGATTTCTTCTTTAATATATTTTGGTGAGTTCTAGATCAATGTCTCTCTTTCTTTTTAATATATTTATTACCCATTTCCCATCCTTTACATGAGTAGACAGAATTATTACATTACTATGAAAGAGAATTTTCAAAGTTTATTCTTCCTTATTCTCCATGATTGGAAATAATTATCAATATTTATTAAATGTTAAGGTTGGAAAAGGCCTAATACATCATAAATTATAACACAATTTTCAGAGGAAGCAACTAAAATTGGTGAAATTAACTGATATCCAAGGCTGTTAATAACAAAACACTCTATCTTTGACTCCTAGTCCAGTGTTGTTTCATTACAATAAAATGCCCCATTTTAGATGAAACTGTTGATTTCCAAAGCTAACAGGAAAATCAGAAATGCCATGCCATGCCATGCATTTGGCCATGCACCTCCTCTCCTGGTGAAGAGGCTAAAGACCCCCCAGTGCCCTTTGGCCTCCTGTTGTACTCAACAAGCAAGACCTACAAGACTAGAAGAAGAGATATAGATCTTGAATAGAAGATGACAGACATGTGAACCTAAGACGACCAAAGGAGAGCTGCTTCATACTCCACATTAGTTCTCACCTCCCACCCCCAGAATGCATCTCTCCTTAGTGTACCATCACTTTCAAAGGAGAAAGTATTTCAGATCACTATGGAATTCTGGCACAGTCTGCACTAATAAGGTAGAGATCTTTAAAATACGTGATTCCTTAAGAGTCTTCAGACCATCTTCTGTAAACCAGCCCTAGCTCCCTCTGTGAAAGGCCTACCTGGGTACAACCACAACTGCTTTCCCAAACTGAGCTTTGCCAAAAAATAATAAAACAATCAAAATCAACATTGTCAATGTGAATATATGAATCGTGACTGCCGGTGGGCAAAACTGACTTTTGATTAGGTCATAGCAGTACTTCCAAGTGCAAATGGTCCAGAGAACAGAAGCGATTGCTATGCACAATACGAATCTACCTCTCTCATTCTTCCTTTTGTGGCTATAGTTACTTTCCTTCATTTGTTCAGACAGGAGATATACATTAATTACCCATACTCCACTAAGCCCAGTGGTAGGTCCTGGAGGATAATTTCGAATAAGATGTATGATTACTGACACATTTTGGGGGGAGGGGGAACTTCAGAATAAGAAAGCATGTTATAGGAGGATAAAACCCCTAGGAATTTATGGAAGAACTCCCTAAAGGGGCAACATTAAGTTGAAACTTTGAAAGAATTAGTAGGAGTTAGTGAGTCATTGAGCAGGAGGAAAAGTGTTTTGAGCAAATGGAACAATATACACAAAAACCTAGACACAAAAGGAAATGTGGCATGGTTAAAGAACTAGAAAAGATCAGAGCAATTGAAACGATTGGAGTGACAATGAAATAACCCATGGATTATGATTACCTAGGAAAAATATGTTTAAAAGGGGAAAGAACATATATGTGCAATTGGAATCTACTCTGCTGATTTTGCTATGTGAAGCCTTCTGTGTGGCCATGCACAAATGCTGGTGCTCCCTGGGGTATAAGTGAGTGCCCTAAGATAGCTGGGTGCAGCCCATCCCCATTTCAACTGATACCTGATGTAGAAGACTTGTCCTGGCTCAACCTCTTCTAACCCACTGGGTAGACTTCCGCCATGCTTCTTGAAGCAGGATCACTCATCCAGTTCTCTTAGGTGTATCTTCAGCCAATCAGATCAGGTCTGACCTCTTTGTAAGACTGCAGAGATCCACAGGAACAAACCACGTCAGTTCCACACCAAACAGCAGGGTTGTAGGCTTCTCTCTGCCTGACATTTCTAACTCTCTTCTCCTCCTGCCCAAGTAGTCACAGCAATCAGATTAGAAGAAGTCTAAATAAGGACCAGGATGCCTATCTTTGTTTGTTGCAGGCATCTCTAATTTCTACAAGTAATTATACTGAAGGTCCCTCACTAAACTTGGATGAAGAATACTTCCCTTCCCTCTCCTATGGGAAGAAAATGGGGATAAAAACCTCAACTTTCTCTCTTCCTCAGATTAGCAAATGACTCCACTTCCACCTATATCCTTCTCCTTCAGCCCTTCTTCCTGTCTTCTCTATCTTCCTATGCACTGCCCCCCCCAAATCTTCCCCTTATAAATTAGGAAAGGAGAAGATCAGTTATGCATATATAATAAACAGAAATGTAAGGAGAGTTCTGCTTGCAGAAATAGATTTCTTTCCTAACACCATTCCCCACTGATCTATTTCCAAAAGGTGAATTTATCAAATGCATGTCCTTAAATTCTGAAAGAAGCAACACTGGCTGTTCCTTTAAAATCTCTTGCCTCAGGGACCACAGAGATCCAAGCTCAGACATTATAAAGCAATCTTGATTCCAGAAGATGTTGACCCCTGGAATTAGTTTCCTTTTTAACTCCCTTTCTTCTGCCCCCTCATTTGCTTCTGATGTTTCCTGACTTTGATGTGTCTTCAGGATTCCAATTCTGGTATCCACGCCATTCTGCTCCTGGTGTCTTTGTCCTGACACCCTGTAATTGAACTTGGCTTAACCCTCCAACTCTTCCCCGGCCTCCTAGGCTTCATGCTGATCTACTCTTTTCCTGATACTGGCCCCCAGGATATCTCTGTTTTATATCTTAGTCTTGCAGATTCCTGATATTAATCTCCAGGATTAGGACACAAGAAATTTTCTGGAGTTCCCCAAATCAAAGTATTCTGTATTTTTGGTAACATTTTGTACTTTTAAATAAAAAATGAAGTGGCCTTAATAATAATAAACAACAAATCATTTTTCTGATAGAGGTTTTCTACTAAATTTTCACAGGTTTTCTGGTCAGAAGTCAATAATAAATAATAAATTCATGGTTCATTAGTATTATAAAGCAATATATATTAAAATTCACTAACAAAAATAAATTTTATGATATAAATATTTGATAACTGAAAACATTAGGAGGAATCATTAGTACAAAAATGTCAATTAAAAACCATTTTAAAAATTAAAAGACAATGCCATAAAGATTTAATATTTAAAAGTTATTACTCTTAAAATGAAATTTTAAACACAGAAACTATTAATGACCATATCAAATAGTCTTAACCTTTGTTCCATGACAAATATTCCAGATGTAGAAAAGCTTCTTCCATTTTGCATTGTTCAGAATGCATTTAAAAGGACATTCAAGCTGGATATTTGGGTGCAAATAACTTCATATGAACTAATTCATTTTTTTAATGACCAAATTATTTTGTCTGCTTGCTCTGATTTTGGTTTGGCTCTTGAAATCGATATTGCTATTGTTAGTTGAGATTGTAGACTGGTATTTCACTTGTCATATTACTTAATTCACTTCTTTTTTTCTTTGTGCTTTTGCTGTCAAAGTACTTAGAACTATAGCCTCCAGCAAATATTCAAATACCGGAAAATTCCAGGAGCAGTCAAATAAGGTACCACTTGAATCACTTTTCTTCCAAAACTTATCACATGGAAGAGCACTCAGAGGACTTAACGTAAAATATACCATGTGCATAAACTTATTATTTGTATTTACAGGAATGGCTGTGCCAGCAATATAGCAATAAACACACACCTAAAACCAGGCAAGGAGTTCCTGTCCTGGCTCAGTGGTTAACAAATCCGTCTAGGAACCATAAGCTTGCCGGTTTGATCCCTGCCCTCGCTCAGTGGGTTAAGGATCCAGCGTTGCCGTGAGCTGTGGTGTAGGATGCAGACGCGGCTCAGATCTCCCGTTGCTGTGGCTGTGGCGGTCGGCAGGCGGCTACAGCTCGAATTAGACTCCTAGCCTGGGAACCTCCATATGCCGCGGGTGCGGCCCTAGAAAAGGCAAAAAGATTAAAAAAAAAAAAAAAGGCAACAACTACCTGCAAGACTGACTGATGAGATGGTGACCACTTCTCATTCTAGTTCCATTTCCAGTGTCTGGAGTCCTCAACTCCCTTGTCAGTATTTCCTGCTTTTGTTTTGACTTAACACCAGTGAAGTCCTTCAAACCTGGAACCTCTTGATTATTAAGCTGTTGTTCTCACGGGAGAATTATAATGCATTTTCTTGTTTTCGTGAATTCCGAACTGATTTTTTTCTGAGGGACTGTCCTTGGCAAAGCCCATTAACAATTCCCGGGAAATTAAAATTGAATCTGGGTAGGGCCAGCTCCAGAACTGACAGACCTTGGGAGTCCTTCGCCAGGCTTTCTGTTTCCTGGGTGTTAGCTCTCCTCTAACAAGTTAATAAAATAATCAATGAAAGGGCTGGAAAAAAAAATTGAATCTGGGTAATAAAGTCTAACCTTTTTTTCCTTTGTGCTTAGCCTAGCCGTTCTCGCTAATTGGGTGCCGCGTGCAGAGGCCTCACACCCAGCCCTTCGGACCAGAGTCCCCGGTGCAAAACGCCTACACCTCAGGTCAGCTCGTTGGACCATCCGCAGCAGCGCTTCAAGACAACTCGGAGGTGGCGGCCAGGCGTGTGGTGACGCGTGTGCAGAGATGCAGCTCTAGCATGAGGATCTGGAGCCGGAGCAGGACAGCTGCGCCCGCGCTAACCAGCGGAAGCTCCACCCCTCAGTCCCGCTGACGACAGCACAGTAAAGCTTCCCAGCTCACCTCCGCCGCCAAGGGAGCACTATCTAGAGCTGAAACTCATAGCTCTCCATTCTTTCATCAAAGAATAAAGTTTTCCTTTGCTTCAGAACTCAATTCCATCTCCTTCTCTTGGTGTGAGTGACACCTAGCAAAAGGAATTGGAGCGGGTGCGGGGGTGGGGGGGGGGGACTCAAAAATGTCAGTAACTTTCAGGATTTGAAAAACACAAACTTCCTGAGAACTGTTGAAAAGATATTTATTTGTGGAAATCAGGTCTCATTATGGGCCAACACATGTGTTTCAAGGTTTAAATGATAAACTGAAATGTAGAGTTTTGTTTTCTAATAGATAGAATCTGCTAAGTAGAAAAATAATCCAGTTTTGGACATGAAAACATATACCTCCCAAACTTTTTCATGTTGTGGGACACATAGCGAGTGATCACATTTGCTGAGGTACCAGAGCAGTCTGCCTTCTGGCGTCTGCCACCCTAAAGCCATCCAGCCTTTCTGGGGACTGAGATCAGAATCTAGGAGTCTCAGTCAGCTGCCTCTGCCATGTGAACTGGGTGTTTGCCCTTGGGTGTGGGAGAGGATGGACAGGACACTAACTGGTCCCAGTAATCACACTAAGATAAGCTGGTCCCACGAGATCAGAACCAAGCTCCAGACCTGAGAAAGGAATCAACCACATGAGAAAAGGGAAAGGCAGTGATTTCTTTTTTTTGTTTGTTTTTTGTTTTATTTAATTTTTATGATGATTGATTTACAATGTTCTGTCAATTTCTGCTATACAGCAAAGTGACTCAGTCATACATATATATATTCTTTTTCTCACATTATCTTCCATCATGTTCCATCACAAGTGATTAGATATATAGTTTGCTGTGCTATATAGCAGGATCTCATTGCTCATCCACTCCAAATGCAAGAGTTTTCATCTGCTAACCCCAGACTCCAAATCCATCCCACTCCATCCCCTCCCCCCCCAGCAATCACGAGTCTGCCCTACATGTCCATGATATTTTCTGTTTTATAGATAGATCGTTTGTGCCATATTTTAGACTCCACATATAAGTGATATTATGCAGTATCTGTCTCTTTCTGACTTATTTTGCTCAGTATAAGAGTCTCTAGTTCCCATCCATGTTGCTGCAAATGGCATTATTTTGTCCTTTTTTATGGCTGAGTAAGTATCCCAATGTATATACGTACCACATCTTCCTGATCAATTCATCTGTCAGTGAGTATTTAGGTTGCTTCCATGTCTTGGCTATTGTGAATAGTGCTGCACTAAATAGACATTTCACCAAATAAGACATACAGATGGCATGCAAGCCCATGAAAAATTGCTCAACATCACTATTAGAGAAATGCAAATCAAAACTACAATGAGATACAACCTCACGTCAATTAGAGTGGCTATCATCAACAAGTCAACAAATAACAAATACTAGAGAGGATGTGGAGAAAAGGGAACCCTCCTACAGTGTTGGTGAGAATGTAAATAGTAATACAACCACTATGGAAAACAGTATGGAAGTACCTCAGAAAACTAAATATAGAACTACCATATGACCCAGCAATCCCACTCCTGGGCATATATCCAGACAAAAAATTAATTGAAAAAGATACATACACACATATGCTCATGGCAAAAGATACATTCACCGGTATTTCATAGGGAATGATTCTGATGTAAACTAGCCATCTGCTTATTCAACCAAATATTTGCTACTCAGGTTTAATAGATTACAAAGGTTTTGGTTTGGTTTGGTTTGGTTTGATTTTTCTCTGTTTTTAATTTTTTCCATGTAAATGCATTATATGCTTGTTATTAATTTACGTTGGCATACTATACCTTTAAGTTCAGCTTGGCCAGTAGATTCAGGTCAGATTTAACTGCCAGAGGGTGATCATGAGAAATAAATGAGTGTCCTGGACCCTGAGGTTATAGAAAGTAGTATCTGCAAGTATGTGAAAGAAGGGGAGGAGCTGACCTTTTTTTATTTTTTTCTTCCTGACTCTCTGTTCCTACAATAAAGCCTGTGGGAGTCTAACCTGATTTCACTCCATTCCTGGGAACCTGAAGCTCACAGTTCCTTTGGGGTAATCACAGGCTTCTGTTTGCCCTTGAATTGCCTTAACCAACTGGTCAGGTCAGCTCTTTGGAAGCATACACAGAGGTTGTTTCATACCCCAAGGTGTGTTTTGTGGAATTAAAGTCCCAGGAGCCCAAAGCAGTTCCTCAGGAGGTGACCCATAAGCCCTGAAATCCAACTATTCGGCACCAACCTATACTCATAAAGAAAATCATTAGACATAAGCTGACTTTTGTCTAACTAGTTTTTCCCAGCTCTGGCTGTACATTAGAGTTTTTGAGGAATTTTAATACTGATGCCTGGGCTCCATATCCCTTCACTCCTCAGAGAATCTGATTTAATTGGTTTGTGGTGACACCGGGGCATCACAATTCTTTTAAAGCACTTGAAGTGATTCTATTATACAAGCCAAGCTTAAGAACTACCACGGTAATAGCGTCTTTACAAAAAAATGTTAGCCTTTCCTATTACCCAGGATGCTACCTATGTAACAAGAATATTCTACTATTTATTTGGTTCACATCAACGTATTTATGGAAGTAATAATATAACTTACATATTTAATACATGTCAGTGTTTCGCATAGTTGCATAAAGATGCTTCCTATTCCCTTAATAAAGTAACAAGCTAAACAACAGCATTTGATCAATGGCAAATTGGAGTCAACTATAGGTTCCAAAATTTAGATGCAAGATGTTAGAATTTCTGGGTAGCAAGTTTTCTAAGATGCTGGAATATATGACAAAAAGAGCCCATGGACACTTCTCTCCCCAAATTGTAGAAAATAGGCTATGGACAATGTTTCTGAGCAAGGTTTAAGGGCAGGTCCATCTGAAGAACAAAGACAGGAAGAGTTCAAATATGCAGCACTTCCTAAAATGATTTGGCCACGGAAGCTTCTTTTTCCTCTTGAATATCCCAATAGCTGATCTGTGGATATTCAGAGAAAGGTTTAAGTCTGTAACAGGATAAATGGTCAGACATGCTTACTCCTCTAAGAAGTCCTCTCCCTTCAGATGGGAGAGCCCCCAAAGTGATATTTCTACGTGGAATTTCAGGACCTGTTTAGACAATAACGACTAGTGCAATTTCGCACAAAATCAGACTTCATCTCACACAATTCAGGCAAGAGCACCTGACGCAGTTTAAGCAATATTTACAGAAGAGAACATAAAATTGAGAAAGACTAGTCTCATCATTTCTCTGCCTACATATTTATGGGAGAAAAGTTAAGAAGTTTATTGGGCATAAAAGCACAGAGATGCTGGAAACTTAAAAGTGGATATAAGAGCTTTAGGAAAAATATATTCACAATTTCTAAGATGACACCACAGGCTTAAGGAATAAGAAACATAATCTCATACCAGAATTAGGCTGGTAGCACCTCAGATGTATTTCTTATTTTATATATTGATGAAAAAAAAAAACTTTGTTGACATATTTAAGAACTAAGAATTATACAAATGATTTGTTGAGAGGAAGATTCTTCAAGTTCATATTTATGCTGTGCCATGGGGATAGGGTCAGCCTATAGATAGATATTTCAATGACAGCATGGCCAGCAGAAGTAGGAAGAGAACTTGGGAGATACAAAACTTTAATATTTAGTTTTAAAATTTTCTGGCTACAGTGAAGGAATCCAAGTAGAGTCTATAAAGATGATGAGGGAAGACAGAGCAGTCAGTTGGTCTAGGGCCATAGGTCAAAAGAGAATGTGCTGGGGAAGATTAGGCTGAAATGTACTCAAGCCCCAGACTCAACAGTCTTGAGTAGCCAAAGCACCAAGAGCAACTCAAAGTTGATGCATTATATTACCTAGGAGTTGTGGAGAAAGGTAAGAAAGTTATGAAAATTGGAAATTTCCTGCCTCAAACATGAGTGTACTAAAAGTCTATTTGTCAACTCTGATGAAGAAAAAGAAGAGTCACTGTTGATTGAAATAACTGAGTTATTTCACATCATGCATGATAATTCTCATTAATCCACCCCTTTAGTAGGTGTCTTAGACTATCAAGCTACTAATACCCTTCTCTAGTATATGGAATTATGATGAAAGGAAAAAAATTCAAGCTATTTGGCTGTGTTAACACAATTTTCCTCAGTTACAAGAAATATCTATAGAATCCATTGGAAATTGGAAATCAGCATATGTCAGATCTATCTCTGAACCTGAAAAAGCCACTGAAATTTGGGTTTCTTAAGATCTTAATCTATAAAATTGTTATAACATATGCCTCCCTCTTACATTGCCTGGGAGAGTGAAAATTAATGATTTATGTCTACAGCAGTCTATAAGTTTTTAAAAGATAATTATTAAAAATTGGTACATCACAGATGGACATAGAGATTATCATAATGAGTAAAACAAGTCAAAGAAAAATATTATATCATATCACTTACATGTGGAATCTAAAAAAAATACAAATGAAATTGTTTACAAAACAGATGTAGAAAACATAGTCTCACAGATATAGAATACAAATTTATGGTTATAAAAAGGGAAAGGGGGAGAGATCAATTAGGAGTATAGGATTAACAGATACACACCATGATATAAAAAATAAAACAACAAGGATCTACTATATAGCACACAGACCTGTAGTCAATATGTGTAATAACCTATAATGGAAAAGAATCAGAAAAAATATATGTAGTAAAACTGAATCATTTTCCATACACCTGAAATTAATAGAATATTGTGTATCAACTACACTTTAAAAAAAAACTAAAACATCACCAAAGTTTAAGAGCAATATGCAATGATTTTTGTCTATCAAACTAAAAACAAAATACTCCCAAAATATATACATGACCATGCCTATATATATATATACACATAACTTGTTGAGATACAGTAAGAAGAGAAAAAGGAAAGATAATTTCCCTTTCAGAAAACCCTCTCCAAACTTTAACAGTGGGGGGTGGTCAGTTCATTTATGGACGCTTTAATAAAATGAGGTATCTTGATATTCTAATCATCACTGTAGCAATATGTCTGAAAAGATGTGGAACTATTAAACCCAGAAGATCAGAGAGTATGGGTCTTTTTGTTCATCTAGTTCAAATTTAACTCGACAAATAAGAGATAAAAGTTCCTGCAACAGACCCAAGGTTAGAATAAATGGGAGAGATCAAATTAATCCAAACATCTTTCTCTTTCCACTACCAACGTTCTCATAGTTCTGGTAAAACTGATTATCAAAATACATAGCACATTTTAAGAGTAACTTAAGCCCATGTTGTAATCTCTCATTACAAATCCCTCATTGCAAATTTCTTTCATAAACATTTGTCTGAGGAATTATGCTAGAATAAAGTTAAACTAGGAGACTAGAAATTCATTGGTGTCACATTTCTAAATGACATTATTTTAAAAGGTGCCCTTTGATTTTATTTTGTCCATCATTAATTTTTATGGCACTTTTCATCTAAGGGATAAAAAATTTCAATATTGTGTCTTTTAGCCTGTGACACCATGCATCAAAATATCATGTTCCCACCTCTTTGAAATAACGAAATATGCTTAATTCAACTTTCCATCATGCACTGAGTCCAAATAAATGTTTTGCACAAATAGGTAATAAATATCATCTTTGAAACATCATTAATGAACATCTGTGTTAGTGTGGGTGCTCTGAGAAGCAGACATCAAGATGTAAGTATTTTATTAGGAGAAACATCTGTGAAGGAATATGATGAGGGAGACAAGAAAGGCTGGGAGAGCCTTCAGACCATAATGCAAGTGAAAGAGAAGGAAACAACATTGGGTGGAAGTGTCCTAGAATGCCCTGCCATGTAAGGAAGGCTCAACAAAGCCAAGGTCATAAAGGCGTCCTCAAGTCAAAGTGACTATGCTGAGGAGGCCCCTATCTTCCAGGAATGAACCTTCCTCACTCTTCTTGATTTACCTAGTCATTGGCTAGAAGTAGCCTAGACATGGCTTCATTGTCAGTGCTTTGCTGGATTTCAGATCACAGAAGCTGATGTTCTTGGTCAGTCATGCTCCTTGTAACTGGAAATCTGCAAGTCACCTTCTCAGGGCCACTCTAGCTCTTGTTATACACTAGGCCTTGGACCAAGGAGTTTATACACATATATCCTTCTGCATCACAGCAACCTTGTAAGGTAGTATAATCATCACATCTTCACCTATGAAGAAATACACATTCAGCAAGATTCACTAAATTTCTTCCTGAATGAAAGTTAGTATGGAGTGCAACCAGAATTCAACTCCAGGTCTGTCTGGGTCCAAAGCTTGTATATTTATTGAATGACTTCATTAATGTATAAATAAATAAAGGAGAGTAGTCTAGATGTATAAGAGGCTTAAAGAGACAAGTGCACAGATAGATTTAAACCTGATGCACCAAAAAGTAAGCAGAAAGCTAGTAGGTGATAAATGTATATGTGTATATGTGTGTGTGTGTGTGTGCGTGTGTGTGTGTGTGTGTGTGTGTGTGTATAGCCACTCCTAGGGCATATGGAAGTTCACTGGTGAGGGATCAAATCTGAACCACAGCTGCAACCTATGCTACAGCTGTGGCAATGCTGGATCCTTAACCCAAAGCACTACAACAGGAACAACTCAAGTAATAAAAATATATTAAAAAAAAAAGATTTCCCATCTTATTTCCCTCTACTAAGTTTTACCATTTTTGCATAGAGTTTTTAATATATTTTATATATAAAATACATTTTATATATAAAATGAGAGAAATCTCAACTTTGTTCAACATTTCCATCCTACTTATAGAACCGAATAATTAAAAATATATGAAAATTCACCTGTGTACTTCAAGAGTTCCTTACACTATGACCTACATTTGTTCAGCTCCATGGAAACCATTTCATTCCATTATCCATACACAATTTACGTAAAACTAAGGGGAAAATGGCAAGCGATGTGAAGTGTCACAAGCTGAAAAGAAACAATAGGACAGCATTCATGACTGAGAAGTGCGGGGTGCGGCAATCCAGTGGTATTGACTGAGCCTGTGCCTGTAAAAGACCTAGCCATTTGTCACCATGCCTCTGTCTCTAATAGCATGAGATAGAGTGAAAAGAAAAATCTACACTCCTCCATTCCAAAACAGGCATCTGGACAATTCAGGTCTTCTTTATCAAGTTGTCGAATCTTGTTTAATACAAAAGTAAGCTGTGTGGAACTGCAAAATAATGAAAACAATAATAACAACGCACATCATTTAGCTGTTACTAAATGCACATCATTTAGCTGTTACTTATTCCACCAAAAGAAAATAAAAAGGGAAGAAAAAAATCCAAATGACTCAGCCTTCAACCCTACTACTGCTTGAAATACTCTAATTGAAGGGAAATCATGGAATATTGCTTAAAGTATATAGGTACTTGCTTCAATTGTTCACTTCCCTATGCCATAGAAATCTGGCCATCCCACAAATAGACTGCCAACCATGTGCTCAGAAAGGTAAACCTAGGCTGCCAGCCCCCATGTTTGATTGTTCCATAAACACTGATTGCATAACACCTTCTTTTTAAAGAGAAGTGGTTCTTTGAACACTTTTTTTCCATGGAGCTTACTGTTCTGAAGCATGAATGAGTTCTCTGCCTCTTTCTGAACAAGAAAAAATGGTTCTTGCTGTGGAAAAATAAAGAACACGTAGACTGACCTTGAGAATGTTTGCTCTGTGTGTGTATTCCACTTGAAGTAAAGCGGTCCTGGATTTGGGTATCACTGGGTTGAGAAGCACAGGCATACCGTGCCCTTAGAGTAAAGCTGATTTAGCGTTGACACTTCCCTATTTGCCAAGCCAAAGCTGTTGCACAAATCACACACTCTATAGAAGGAAAGGGGGAAAAAAACTGCTTTGTCCAGTTTTTCTGCCTTGGGGCTGAATCAGATACACCCCGGCTTCAACTGAAAACCTCTCCCAGGATGTGAATTCCCACAATTAGGAAACTGTGACATCAGCAACCATGTCTGGGACAAATATATTTTCAAAGAGTTACAGCTTGAAACAAAAACCCCAACCCATTTACCAAAAAGCATAGTGAATTACATACTTCAAGTAAATTGATTTAGAAAAGGATTCCTTTCCAGGTTACATTTCTAGTTTTATCTGATTAGGAAATTTAGTGGTTAAGAAGGTGCAAAATCGGTTGAAGTAACAAAGATTATGTTTTCTAAATGAACTCAAGTACCTGTTTTCTAAATAAACACGGGATGAAGGTTGTATGCATATGTAAACATGTTACCGTTTTTGGATTAATGGAATTTTAAATGCCAGTAGAATAAACCGTAATTTATTCTAACTGGTAGAAAAATTATCAGATTAAAATCTTAAATTATGCATTACTTTCATTATGCTTAATTCTCCTGGAATACAATATTTCAGCTATGGCTTCCATTTCATATGAAGACAACAATCCAACTACAGCAAAGAATGATTTGTTTTTCAACTTTAAAAGGAATTTAAATGGTTACTATAGTGATAAAATGCAACTGTGGTTGAGGGCAAATAACAAGAAAACTTGTCAACTAAACTGATAAACAACGAAGAGCTCTACCAAACTGACATCAATTCCAAACAAAACTCTATAACCAATGGTTTTATGAAGTATTTCAAAGCAGAATTACGACAACCATGGCACAAAAGTAAGGAGAGTAAATACTCCTAGTCAATTTTGTTTTCCTGATTTCATGGTGGATCATTTAATCTTCTAAGGACACTCAGGAAGTATTTTTCTCTCCCACTGCAGCAAGAGAGGACAATTTCAATGCCAAGCTAAGGGGTTTTCAATTACACTCAGTGTGTAACAAAGGTCTATCAAAAACTTTAATGTGAAACAATAATTTAATGATCAATTTGACAAGAGTAAAAAAGTTAATTAGAAGGAAAAGAATACAGAAAGCAGAAAGATTATTTAGCAAACTAGTAAAATAGTACAAATTTTCAATTTGCACTAAGAGGAGTGGGTAAGCAATGAGATCCTCCTGTATAGCACAGGGAACTATATCTAGTCACTTGTGATGGAACATGATGGAGGATAATGTGAGAAAAAAATATATTTATATGTATGACTGGTCACTTTGCTGCTATACAGTGCAAGTTGACAGAACACTGTAAATCAACTAAAATGGAAAAAATAAAAATCGTAAAAAAAAGAGAGAATGCACCAAATGTTGAAGAGGGTGTTGGGAGTGAGGCTGTGAAACTGTTCAGAACTTAACAAGTAACTTCATATAGAAACTGAGGGAGTCAGGACTATGAGATATTTTGGGGAAATGGCTAGAGAAAAAACTGCAGTTTTTTAAGGGTTTTTTTTTTTTTTTTTTGATTGGTTGTTTGTTTTGGTATGGCCCCACCATAGCATATAGAAGTTCCTGGGCCAGAGAGTGAATCTGAGCCACAGCTGTGATCTACACTGCAGCTGTGGCAAGGCCAGATCCTTGAACACACTGTTCCAGGCTAGAGATAGAATCCACGCCTCCTCAGTGACCCGAGCCACTGCAGTCAGATTCTTAACCCACTGTGCCACAGCAGGAACACAATTTTTGTTTGGAACATGCTGCACTGGATTGGCAGCAGGCAGTTAACAGTATAGAGCAAAATCTCCACGAAGGTAAAAAATATGACAATAACATCATCAGTAATTAGCCTCCTTGAGATAATAGTTAAGTGTACCAGGAGTTCCTATTGTGGCTCAGCAGTAACAAACCCGACTAGTATCCATGAGGATGCAGGTCCGATTCCTGGCCCAACTCAGTGGGTAAGGATCCTGCGTTGCCCTGAGCTGCAGTGCAGGTCATTGCAGATACTGCTTGGATCAGGTGTTGTTGTGGCTGTGGTGAAAGCCAGCAGCTACAGCTCCAATTTGACTCCTAGCCTGGGAACTTCCATATGTCATGGATTTGGCCCAGAAAGAGGGAGAGAGAGAGAGAGAGAGAGAGAGAGAGAGAGAGAGAGAGAGAGAGAGAGGGAGAGAGAGAGAAGAAAGAAGGAAGGAAGGAAGGAAGGAAGGAAGAAAAGGAGAAAGGAAGAAAGAGGAAAGAAAGAGAAAAAAAGAAAAGGAAAGAAAGGAAGGAAGAAAGAAGGAAAGAAAGAAAGAGATGAGTGTACCTGATATTGCCAATATGGAGAAGCAGGAAGACTGATGATGAAGGACTGAAACTTGGAAACCACCTCCTTTTGGAAGGTTAGAAGAGGAAAATGTATAAAACAGAATGATTAACAGGTGTGTGAAAAGTCTAGGATGCAACCAGAGAGAACTTGATTTGCAAAATATTAAAGAATTATTGAATGATGAGATAACAAAGATTGCAAACTTCGAGATGGGAGTGAGATAAAAGGCAAAGTAGCTTGAAAAAGTTTTGTTTAAGATGACTGAAAACAAGTTAAATGGACCAGTGTCCTGACAGATGTACTAAATATGACCTTGAAGATAAAGATGGGGGGGGAGTGTTGGGAAGAGGCAGGACTTGGGGGTGCTCGAGAACGCTTGTTCCTCAGAACCAAAAAAGAGTGGAAGGAAATGTAAGACAGACTTTGAGAGTATAAAATTGAGGGAGCTTAAGATGGAACTTCTTAGGTAATTTGCAGAGGAAGCAGAGTTGGGGAAGAGCGTATAGGCTGAGGTCTTGAAATAAGTGAGAAAGTTTGGAATGTGCATTAAGGGAATTAGGGGTACTTAAATAATCACTTTAACTTTTTTTTCTTGCATATATTCCCACCATTAGGAAGATATTTTTCCCCCATGTGTTTCCTTTATTCATTTAGGATCCTGGTTTGCTTTCAGAATAATTAATACTGTGGGTAATAAGCTAACCCACTGAAATTTATACTGTGTAACCCGGACTAACTTTCGTCCATTTTTCTACAAATTAAGAAACTGAGGACTTCCTGTTGTGACACAGCGGAAAAGAATCGGACTAGGAACCATGAGGTTTCAGGTTTGATCCCTGGCTTTGCTCAGTGGGTTAGGATCTGGCATTGCCATGAGCTGCGGTGTAGGTTGCAGATGTGACTCACATTTGCTGCTGTGACTGTGGTGGAGGCCAGCAGCTGTAGTTCCGATTAAAACCCCTAGCCTGGAAACCTCCATATGCCATGAGTGCAGCCCTAAAAAAGCAAAAAAAAAAGGAAAGAAAGAATGCAAAAAAGAAATTGACAACTCTAACCAGTTACTGTATTTTAAAGTTAAGGGGGAAACTTAAAGACTTCATTTTTTGCTTTATTTAAACACATTACCAGTGTATCAGGAAAGTCAGTGGTGACCCCTTAGAGAACAGTTGCCTTGGCAAATTACATTTGGCCCTTCAAATTGCTTTTATCATGTCAAACTCTATTGTAGTACAATATATACCATTGTTTTATTGTCCTCAATTGTCACATCCTGTTGCTCTGCGTTGAGTCTTTAAGTGCCAAGTTACGCCCTGAAGAGGGATGTTTTCCAATGGTAAGTCTGTGGCACCATTTCTTAATAAGAATCTTAGTTCCAGATGAAAGAGCAGATCTGGGAAGTAGGCTTCTAGAGCATGTGAAATGCCAAAGAGAACGTATTAAGTTAAAATGGAATACAGGGAGATTTTGAAGTTCCGGCCCATGATTATATGAGCGCATGTGATATGAAATCTTTCTTTGGAAGCGTGCAATGAAATCACTTTAGCCAGCATTTGAGTATTTAGTATTAAAAGATACCAAATATTTAGTTACAAGTGTGTTCTATCACCTACCTGACAAAAATAGCCAGAATGACAAGGTTCCATTAATGCCAAAAATAAAAATTATTTCTGGACAGGAATAAGGAGAGTCTAGTTCCAGGTAATCTGATTGGAAAACAAACTACACTAAATCCCTCAGGATAGTCAGAGCTAGCCAATACCTCTTTTCTCAAAGGAACCAACTTCCTATAATGATTATAAGAGCCAGAATGGAGATAGTAGTTTCACTCAGTTTCGAGTCACAGTATGTGTGCCACATTCATCAAAGGAGGGTAGAAAGGAATACTGAATAATGATCCATCTGACTCATTATTTAACTTAATTTCAAAAAATATATCCACTCTAATAGTTGTATAAGTGTTATACTTGAGTTTTCCATGGGAAAAAATTTTACATCTTCACCTTTAAAAAAATAAAACTCCTTTATAGAACAAAAGATATTTACTAGCTAAATACTCAAAGATCTTTCCATCTGCCTTGGAGGGCCTATTTCCTTTTTCTGAAATGTTTTTTTGTTGTTTTCCTCTAGGCTAGTAGTGTTTTCTCCACATACCTTTACAATTCAGTCATTAAAACCAGACATAGGAGAAGTAAAAATGTAATCAATATGAAAGTGGCACACTATACAATTTTGAGAGCTTTCTCAGGATTGTGATGAATTTCACAAAGCCTGTCGCCTACTGGTGACTCTGCGCTGAACACAAAGAAAACAGGAGCAGAGCCTGATCAAAATATAAGATGAATCTTTTGCCAAGTATAACATAAATATTCCACAGGTATAACAAGCTGACAGTGAGAGTTCATGATTCTCAAACTATAAGAAAATCATAGTTTGTAATTCCTTGAAATGTGTGGCAGAGGCCACTAGTAGTAGACCGTCAAAATCTTGGGCCCAGGGGCTTCCATAAGAACTAGAGAGGTGACTGGCATTGTTGAGCTATGGTGTGTTGGCATGGAGATGACTCAGTAGGACTAGATTCACAGTATCTTCGAATTCACTCAAAAATCGAAATGCAAATCTTCACGAAGACCTGACCCAGCAGGACCGTCACCCTGGAGGTGGAGCCTAGTGACACCATGAGAATGTGAAGGCCAAGATCCAGGATAAGGAAGGCATCCAGCTGACCAGCAGAAGCTCATCTTTGCAGGCAAACAGCTGGAAGACAGTCACATCTCTCTGATTACAACATCTAAACAGAGTCAACCCCGCACCTGGTCCTGAGCACATGATTAAACCATATTTCCCAGCCCACCCCCCCTTGAAGTTAGATGTGGTTACATGGCTTAGGTCTCTCCAAAGGGATATGAGTGGAAGGAAGACTCTCATTTCTGGATCTGAGATGGAAAGAGAATAGATATGCCTCTTCTGTGCTGTCTTTAACTTCTACCTGCTGAAGACAAGTGGTGATAAGGCTCTTGGAGTTCCCGTCGTGGCGCAGCGGTTAACGAATCCGACTAGGAACCATGAGGTTGCGGGTTCGATCCCTGGCCTTGCTCAGTGGGTTAACGATCCGGCGTTGCCGTGAGCTGTGGTGTAGGTCGCAGATGCGGCTCGGATCCTGCGTTGCTGTGGCTCTGGCGTAGGCCGGTGGCTACAGCTCCGATTAGACCCCTAGC
>PVHT020000141.1:10176263-10230221 GCA_004024745.2 Catagonus wagneri
GCCTTGCTCAGTGGGTTAACGATCCGGCGTTGCCGTGAGCTGTGGTGTAGGTCGCAGATGCGGCTCGGATCCTGCGTTGCTGTGGCTCTGGCGTAGGCCGGTGGCTACAGCTCCGATTAGACCCCTAGCCTGGGAACCTCCACATGCCGCAGGTGCGGCCCTAAAATGACAAAAGGCAAAAAAAAAAAAAAAAAAAAAAAAGGCTCTAGAGCAATGGATATTTTCCACTTGAGAATACCTTGCAATGGCTAGAGACATTTTTGGGGGGTCTTTTTGTCTTTTTTAGGGCCATACCCGCGGCATATGAAGGTTCCCAGGCTAAGGGTCCAATCAGAGCTGTAGTCACCGGCCTATACCACAGCCACAGCAATGTGGGATCCAAGCAAAGTCTGTGACCTACACCACAGCTCACGGCAATGCCGGATCCTTAACCCACTGAGCGAGGTCAGGATGCTAGTCTGGTTCAATAACTGCTGAACCACAGTGGGAACTCCAGCTAGAGACATTTTTGATTGATTGCCACAAGAAGGAACAGAGGAAGTGCTACTGGTTTCTAGTGATTAGAGAACAGGCATATTACTAAACATCTTATAATGCCCAGGACATCCCCCAAAAACAAATAATATCAAGATTGAGAAACCCAGTTCTAGGTATGACAGAGCTATAAGGTTGAATGAGCCAGGGGTCTTTGGGCAACTGCATACAGCAGAGCTTTTTTGCCTGCCTGAACACTGCCCGGGACCATTTCTAGAGTAGATGTCAATTTCTACTGTGTTGAGCCTAAGACACTTTGAGTCCATATGTTACCACAAATCAGTCTACCCTAACAAGGAGGAGGCTAAATAATGCATGCTTTTCAAAATATATATGACCTTGAACATCAGCACCTACCGGTCTTTATCAACCTTTGTCCCTTTTTTTGGTTCCCTCAAAGATATATTAGCATTTTAAAATTCTTTTTTTATGTCATGGGTTTATCTGCTGGGTACTCTTATTGTTTGTTCTCAGTTTTGTTTGGGTACATTGCTCCTAGTGAATATAAACTCCACTGGGACAAGAGCCATGCCACTTGTGCAACAAGACATATATCTACGTATCTGTATCTTAATATTGTGCCTGTTATGGAGTTGGACTTAATAAACATTTGTTAAGTAAATAAATGGATCATAGAAAAGAATATTTGAATAAAGGAAAACAAGGCTACAAATGCAGTTTGATGTATTTCTAGCAAATTAGCTGAAAGTGATCAAGGGTTCATTTTCTAAACACAAAACTATAGGTGAATAAATCATTCTAGAATTTTGCTTACAAGTAACGTCATAGTCTACAGATTACTATCTGTAGGATCTACCTTCTTGTTTTTGAAAAATCATACATTAGGTAATAAAATCATCTGGTTCCTGCCCTTAGAAAAACACTTATTTTCCTGTTTCAAGGAGATACTGTGTAAGCCCTTACCAATGATAACTATAATCCTGAACACCAACGATTTGATTGAGAAGGTAACTTTAAAAAGAATGTAGGAGTTCCCTGGTCGCTCAGTAGGTTAAGGATCCAGAAGTGTCATGGGGTTTGATCCCTGGCCCAGGAAACTTCCACATGCTGTGGGCACAGCCAAAACAAACAAACAAATGAACAAAGAATTTAACAGTCCACTGTCAGCATCCTTTTCTAGCTCTAAACAAGGACTTTCACCTGAGGGAAAAAGAGAGCAATAATGTATATAAGTCACTTTCAGAAGACCTTTAAGTGGTAATTAAGAGACACACCTATGACTGGTGATTGATGGCAGGTGTAACGCACAGTTATCTGTGGAATAAAACAAACACCTCAGCCAGCACTATGTACACAAGAAACCGTGGTAAATGGAGTGGTGTGTTTAGACAATGATTGCTGGAGAACAGTGCACCCATGGTTGGCTCATTCCTGGGAAGGACATGCTATCAGGTGTTTCAGATTAGGAAAAAGTAATTTCGTTGTTATTTCTCGCTGACATGGAACACTAACTTCATTTAACTGAGCAATTTTTGTCCTTTCTCTGGGCCTGCCTTCCAATCCCTAAAAGTAGACATTGACATGCATAGGTTATAGGGAGAGCAGGAGTAGGCCTAGGAAATTTGAATAATCTTCAGTAGCTCAGAATTGAATAGAAGCTAAATGCAAACTCCTTAGTTTGTCATTCAATGTCTGCTATAGTCGGAATCCAACCTACTCTGGCTGAATTAGCTTCACAAATTTTTCACCACAATTGAACTCCTTTCTTCCTTCACTGTCCTCCAGACTCACAGCTCAATGTCATTTGTTCAAGCTGTTCTAAAATAGAAAGGCCATTCTTCTCCACTTCACCTACTGAGAGTTCACACATCTTTTAAAAGTAAACTTAAATCCTACCTCCTCGCACCAATAAAATCTCCACCACAGCCTGAAGAACTCTGTCTCCTGAAATCCTTTCATTATTAAGCATGTCTTATGTTGTCACATTTCTTGCACTGTCATCTTAAAAACTATTATCTTAAATAGTACACTTAAGTGCTTCTCTAGTTTGTCATGGTATATATTTCACCTCCCCAATTACTTTGGAAGTGCGAGAACAAGTTTCATGCGCTATATAGTCTATGTAGCATATATATACAGTGAGCACTCGATAAGTAGTTAAAATTTTTATAGAAATTAAAGCATTAAATTAGAGATGATTCCCTAGACTGGTGTAGTTTAAGAATAAAATAATTTGAAAGAATATGTTCTTAAATCCATTTGAACCCCAACTAAGGACTAGGAATACTATTACTATTGTTACAATTTATCATATTAATATTTACTGTTATACTATTTTCATTGATGTAAATTAGGTCTAAAGGACATGTTCTGACCTTAAGTAGACAATTTGGTGTGGCTCCCATTGTGTTTGTTTAACCAACTTGGTGCAATGCCCAGTAGAACAACCAGGACGATGTTGGAGTATTCCTAACTATTACCTGAGACTGATGTAACTACAACCTAAATTAAACTTTGCTCACAAGTGGATCCTCACTTACAAAGTTAGACTGCGTTCTCTCCAGAGCTCCAACATTGTCCTAAGCTAAAAGCATTTTTAAACACAAAGGTCTTCCCATACTTTACCTGAGCCATAAAGTATTCTGAACCATGGCTCTTATAAGCAAAAATTTTTTAAAGATTTCTTTAAGAGAAAGATCGCATCTGCAATCTCATGCTGATCACCCACACTTACATCTCAGTTTCATGTTAGACGATTGTATGATATAGTATTTGACCTTCCACTATCCTCAGAAGAAACTTCCTTAATAAGATATTGAGGAAAATATAGTGCTATACTAACACCATAATTTAATATTGATATTCATCAATTTCTGCACAGATCAAACATTGTAAATCCATGATTTACTAACATTCTCTGAGTATAGCACTGAATAAGTGTTTTCCAATCCACAATGAATATATCTCATAGTAGATGCATCCATTTCAAAATATATTTATATAGGACCTTTTCATACTCAGTTTGTTTTAAAAATAAGTTTGCCACCTTTTATTATTCTGATGATCAGAGTTTACCTATTTATGAGTCTAGGAGCCCTCACTGAATTGTGACTATACAAACTTAAATCACATAATCCTCTCTCAAGAACATAGAAATGTCGAGGGTAGAAAAATCTTATATTAATAACACAGCAGTTCCTTCTGCCTTGCCCAACCCCCACTGCAAGCAGTCTAGAGAATATTTGTGTGTTCAAACGGCGCAAGAGTAGAGAGTCAGACAACTGGCAACTTCTAAGGAAAGGGAAATTGAAGATTACTGTGTGTCCAGTTCTTGTGTAATTTTGTCATGGGAGAAAGCAAATTTGCATGTTTCCAGAGTCAACTGCAGGAGCCACTGTTGTCCTCCCGCTGTGTTCCACACACAGGATGAGGATGTGGAGAGATGGCAGTGCATCTGCCTTTCCATCTGCCTGGAAAGAGACCCATCTTAACCCTTTAAGGAGCATGTAAATGAGCCTTCAGTGTAATCAAGACCAGACCAGAATCCCCATGTGTAGAAAAAACACAAAAAGTTGCACTTTTCTCTTTTTTTATTTATGTACAAATTTCCCTTATGTTTAATCCCAAATTACATCATATCCCATGTAAGAAAGACATGTAATTTAAATGAGATTATTTTAAAGTTAAAAAGTCAAATGAAGGCAGAGTTTGATGAAAACAGAGAGTTGCAACTCATCTTTGGCAAGCAAGAGAAGTAAAAGTCTGAAAGTGACCTCTCAGGACCCTCGGCACCCATTTTTGTAGAGACAGAACAAAAAGACAAAGCAAACCTTATGTCCCAGGCACCCATAACAGTTCTACAAACCAAGCAGTTGCTATAGACCCCACTAGCGATTAAGCAGCTCCCTTTTAAACACAGTATACCTTCTCCTGAAGCCACACAAATGTCAAAATTCCTACAGTAGGACCAGTACATGCCCTGGTCCTACTGTAGGAATACTGTCTCAAATACTTCCAATTCACAGTCCTTCCAAGATTCTGATAAAGTTGTGAACCACTCTCATTGAAAAATTATTAAATTTGCATACATATCAATCCTGTATACATTTCCAGTGATTCAGAAACACCCTGAAATTCAACATGTGAATATGTAGGTCAATGAAACCAGGTCAAGAACCAATGCCTTTATCGTTTGTTTGTTTGTTTGTTTGTTTTTGTAATTTTTTAGGGCCACACTCATGGCATATGGAAGTTCCCAGGCTAGAAGTCTAATCAGAACTGCAGCAGCCATCCTACACCACAGACACAACAATGCAGAATCTGAGCTGCTTCTTCAACCTACACCACAGCTCTTGGCAAATGCCGGATCCTTAACCCACTGAGTGACACCAGGGATCGAACCCATAGTTGGGTTCATAACCAGATGAGCTACAACAGGAACTCCCAAGAACAAATGCTTTTTAAAGGGTGATGAAAGTGGCAAATGAAGGGCCACAAAACAATCACTGACCATAAGCAGAATAAATTATTCTCCTGAAAGGCACTGAAGTCTTCAGAGCCCCTTAAATTTTCTCTATTTCTTATTTTGTTTCTTTAGTCTCTTCATTCCTTCAAGTGAAGGTCAAAAACTCAGATACTGAACTTTCCAGAAACCACCTGGAGAAACCACTGCACTTTTCATCTGCCAGAGGGGGTCACTATGCAGCTAACTGTTCACTTACAAAAATAGAGCATACCTTTTTTCTTTTCCATAACTGCACCCAGAAGAATTACTTTAAAAAGCATTCTCCACACTGTAAAGTGTGTCCTAACAAAACACAATAAACTCAACAGCAATGCGATTACTCTGCTTGTAAAACAGTTGGTGTTTTAGCAATATGCCCTTAAAAAAAAAAAGTATGCTTGGAAAAATGGATTCTGTTTCAACGTTAAAAGGACATAATTATTTTTCTGCTGCATAACAATTTTTAAGTGTTAATGAGTTAAAATACAGCACCAAAACAGCTCCCATGCAATAATACTATGTATCATTTGGCTGCCTGGTTCCCTTCTTTTGTTTTTCCTTTAATAGTCAGATAATATGCGACAACCTAAAAAGACCAGAGGCATCAAATAACTACAATATGACCATCACATGAGACAGCTTGCTCTTCATGAACTTTCCCTGGATTTATAAAGACTGGGATTTCTCAACTTCAGCCCCATCGATATTTGGGGCCTAATGTCTGTTGGGGTGGCTGCACTGTGTGACGTTGACTGATCAGCAGCATCCCTGGCCTTTACCCAGTAAAGACCAGCAGTAGCCCCATGTCCATTCCCAAGCCATGACAATCAAAGTGTCTCCAGGTAGATATTACCACAAGTCCTCTGGGGGTAAAATCGTCCCCAGTTGAGACTCAATGATATGGTTATAGGAGAATAATCATTGGTAAAGCAGAAAGCATTAGATCACTGTACCTAAACAATCCACCGACTAGAAGGGAGGCAGGTAATCTTCTGCAATTACATTCATCTAATATTGTGGACATTGACAGTGGCAAAACTCAAGTCTGTTAAAAGTGTTGCCAGGTTCATTGAGTATAAAGTAATTGATTTGCAAAGTCAACAATTTCATATAGCAGATAAAGGAAATCCTAAAATCTCATGAAAGGGTTCCATTCATGTATTCAACAAGTGTCCATTCAAAGCCTAGACTATGTCAGCCATTGTGTTAGAAGCTAGTTTCCATGGACCCTCCACGTCAATGCGGATGTCAGATAAGGGAATGGGCAACTATGATTTAAAGTGCTAACACAGGGAAAGTAGCTGGAAAACATTAATTAGATTTAAGGGATTTAAAGTGATTCCTAGAAGGCATTCTGTCCAGGCAGAGAACCAAAAGGATGGGTAGACATGAGGCACAGGAAAGACAATGAGAATATAACTAAGAAGATGGAAGGGCATGAGAGGTGGCTCAGAGAGGTGTTAAAGCACAGACTGTTCAGGAAATATAAATATAATATGGAGAGAGTGTAGGAAATGAGGGATATATTTAGAGAAGTAGAAAGCAGAGACTGAATCATGAAGGAAACCATTAAGGAGTTTGAGGTTTACTGAAAGGCAGTAAAAACTCACTAAATAATTCCAAGGCGGGAAACAGAATTACTAGATTTTTGTGGAGAGATCACTTTAGCTATAGTAATTTCATTAGTCATGATTCTCCAGAGAAATAGAACCAATAGCAGATGCACATATTATCTCCTAGATAGAGAGACAAACAGAGACAGAGACAAATAAAGAGGCAAAGACAAACAGAGATAGGCAGAGAGATTATAAGGAATTGGCTCATGGGAGGATGGAGACCAAGAAATCTCAAAATATATTGTCTTCAAACTGGAGGCTGAGGAGAGCTGGTGATGGAATTCTAGTCCAAGTCCAAAAGCCTGAGAACCTGGTGAGTCAATGGTGTGGTTCCAGTCCAAAGGCAGTTAGGCAGGAGGCACTCTCTTACTTGGAGGCAGTGGTGAGAAGAGCCTCTTGTTTGTTCAGACCTTCAACTAATTGGTTGAGGCTGACCCACCTAGGGATAGCAATCCGCTGTACTCAGTCAGTCTACTGATTTAAATCCGAATCTCATCCAAAAACACCCTCGCAGAAACACCAGGATAATATTTGATCAAATCTCTGGGTACTCCGTGACTGAGTCAAGTTGACACACAGAATTAGCCATCGCAGTTGGTAAAGTGAAAAAGAAACACTGGATCCAGGAAAAACAAAAGAAAAGCCAGTGCAATAAACTAAGCAAGACTTTATAGTGACCTGAAAAGGGAATTTAACCCCTGACTCTTGTAATAGAGGTCACAGCCTGACACAGAGTAGAAGTTTATCAGATACATAGGTAATATTTGTCAAATATTATGAATGAATGTAAGTGCCTGAAAACAAAAGCATTTATTTAATTTAAAAGCTTGGAAGGTAGTCTCATATGCCTGTAATATGTCTCCCTAGGAACAATTTCATGAGTCCTGTTCAAATTGGAAATGATATTCCACACCTTGTGTGCTGTTAACTGTCAATACTGGTTAAGGTACACTGAAAAAAAAAAGTACTCATATGCTTTTGATGGAATTTCTAGATGACATCAGAAGCAACAAAAATGTTCTTACCCTTTGGCTTGGTAACTTTCTAAGTCTCTATCTGAGGGCTGTTCATTGCAGTGAAAAAAAAAATGAAAGCAACTTAATTTCTAATATGGAGAAGAGCACTAATTAGGAACCACTGAGTAAAAAGCTTGTTTTCAATGTCAGTTTGCTGAAACAGACATTACTTTAAAAAATATATTAACAAATTAGAATACCTCTCTACATAATAGAATCCTAAATGGTCATCCATTTCTTTCCAGGCTTATCCATATTAACTAGATAGAGAGCTCAGCTATGGACAAATGAGAACAACAATCTTCATTTATATATGTATATATGTAATTGCATGTACTTGCAAATGTTCAGTTATTCACTGTTTTACTGAAATGAGTCAGACTCTAGCACTTAAATAGCCACTCAAAAAATGTTTAAAAAGAAGGAATAAAAGAGTGGATGAGTGAATTGTTCCCCCTAATTGCAAATGACCAGATGTCTGCCAATGAACTGAAAACTCTCTATTTGGCTCACAGGAGAGGAAAGTAATAGGCCTGCAAAGACTGTCTTTCCAGTGATCCTTGCATATCCTGACTATTTTGAAAGGACTTTAAGACCTTGGGTTTGGAAAGGCAGAACAGTTTACCAGAATTTTTTGTTCTCGGAGTCACATAATTCAATTCAGTTAGTTTTCAAATTTCTGTAAAACTGTAAAGGGCCTCAAAAGGTCTTGCAGCCTGGTCTCTGTCAACTGAGAATAGCAGCTGAGCACGTATGTGAGTATCAAGGGACAAGGACAGAACCTCCTTTCATAAGTGTTTCCAGTACTGAAGAACATCCTTTGTCAATTCTTAGTTCAAGTTCAGTCCCTTCCTTCTTGTCTGGCCTTCGTAAAGTATAGAACAGCTGGGTTCCACACTTTTACATAATTCCTCAAACACTGTCAGAGAGTTACTTCATCTATTAATTCTCAACTCTCCCTAATCCCATGCCCTGTAGAGTTATTTTACCCTCACTGGCCTTATATCATGCTTTTCCCATCCTTAAGGTATACACTCCACACCTTTCTTCTCACATCCTCTTGAAAGACTTCCCTGATTACAAGGCCGATACAGAATTCACTGCTAAGCTAAACACTACTTTTAAAAAGACAGACTTTGGAGGTTACCTGTAGAATGGTCATAAGGAGATTGACCCCTGGTATTTGCTTCCTAGAATACTCTCCTAATGGGGAGGGGTGAAATATTTTTAGAGCGCTTGATCGTTTGTCTAATACATGGCTTATAGAGAGTCCCTACGAGAAGGTGTTTTGAAGTGTTAATTTTTTTCATTAAATCACTGCTCCGTTACCTTAAACAAGGCTTGTTCAAAAACTGAAAAAGTTGGAGTTCCCACTGTGGCTCAGCAGGTCACGAACCTGACTAGTATCCATGAGGACACAGGTTCACTCCCTGGTCTCGCTCAGTGGGTTAAGGATCCGGTATCTCTGTGAGCTGTGGTGTGTGTTGCAGATGTGGCTCTCACAGATAGAGCTCACATCCTGTGCTGCTGTGGCTATGGCATAGGCCAACAATAGGCTAACAGTTACAGCACCCATTGACTCCTAGCCTGGGAATGTCCATATGCCACAGATGAGGTCCTGAAAAGCAAAAAGAAAAAACTGAAAAAGTTAATACAACTAATAGAAGTGTCCACCGGCGGCATATGGAAGTTCCCAGGCTAGGGGTTGAATCAGAGCTGTAGCTGCAGGCCTGTGCCACAATCACAGCAACCCAGGATTCGAGCTGAATTTGCAACGCCACTGCAACACCAGAAATCAAACCTGCATCCTCATGGAGACAATGTCAGGTTCTAAACCCACTGAGCCGCAATGGGAATTCCTAGGAGTGCCCACTTTTCTCCCAGGAGTGGATTGTCTATTAGAAGGATCAAATTCACTGAATGCCCCCATCCAATCAATAAATTTGTTGAAGGGGCCCACTTTACTAACAGGAGAAATGATTTAGTGGTGGTCTTTTATTATTTTAAAACATATTTAACAATTAGAGCTTATTCTGTTACAGAAATATGAGAGAGGAATTCTTGGGAATGGGGACACCCCATGCTATGGCTGTAGTACATATTACTTAAGCATCTAGATTATTTATTCACAAAATAGGGAACATATTTCTTCCTCTTTTGGCAGTGTATGGTTTGATTTTTTTTTTATTCTGTCAGCAATGATTGCTAAAATAAAGTGCTATTCAAAAAGCAGCTGATAGGAAGAGCTTCATATTTCTCCCTCCTTCTCTCTCTCTTACATACAAACACACACACACACACACAAACACACACACACTTCTGAGATAAAATTACTGCACTGTTGCTCATTGCACCAAACAGAAATCACTAAAGCCAGTTTATCTTCAAAACGGCAGCAAAGATTTAAAATTAAACTGTAAATACGTTGTATTATTAGTTGGAAATGATTAAAATAAGATTCCTGGTAGTTTAATTCTAGTGCATCTATGTGACTGATCTTTTACTTAAATGTGTGTTTGTAATCAATTGCCAAGAAGTTCTCCAGATAAATAGATATTAGTCTAGGTGGTCTTTTACGTCATCAATAAAATTTGTTAAAAAAAAAACAGCTATCTACAAACAATCAGGTAGCCTCTGCTTTCTAAATTAATCCAAATACTGAATCCATTTTTTACATTAAATAGTAAAACTGTGCTCTTTCAATATAATTGAATTTTGATTGTAACTCATACACAAAGTACATTATGAAACTAAATGAGTTAACTATAAATAGCTTTCACACTCTTTTTTTTACTTTGTCAGTATTATAGTGCCTTTTTTTTTTTTGCCTTTATGTAGAGCCGCACCCACGGCATATGGAGGTTCCCAGGCTAGGGGTCTAACAGGAGCTGTAGCCGCCGGCCTACACCACAGCCACAGCAACACAGGATCCGAGCCGCGTCTGCAACCTTCACCACAGCTCACAGCAATGCCAGATCCTTAACCCACTGAGCAAGGCCAGGGATCGAACCCGTAACCTCATGGTTCTTAGTCGGATTCGTTAACCACTGAGCCACAGTATTACAGTGTCTTGGCATAAAGTCTTGTAAAATAAAATATTTTACCTGTGAGAGAACACATCCAAAATATTTTATGAGAACTGCAAAGCTAAAAGAGCTGGAAGATTCTCTAGGTTTACCAGGGGAACTAAATCTTCAGATGGGAGACAGGAAGAAAGTTAGGAGTCAGTGGTTTTCCACAGAACATGACTACCCAAAAGCTCTCAGTCCACTGCACTCATAAGGAGTGATCAATACAGACTTGTTAATCACAGAGATCCTGATGACCACTCCAATGATATATTTTACTATATGTGATTGACTGAAAAAGGATAAAGGCCTTGTATTTTTTAACCAAGATATATAAAATACTCTTTAAAACCTGGATTAAGTAGATATTTCTATGGTTCTCTTTGGATAAAGATTTTCTTTTTTCAGCTTGTCTATTTTTTTTTCCTTTTGACAGCTGCAGTCCCCAAAGGAACAAATGAGAATAGCATTTCATAGATGAGAAATCATATCCCCTTCATCAAACATCTCACCTCTTGACATTACTTGCAATTGGATAAACATAGGGGATAGTCCTATTGAACTGATTCTGACTTTGGCTGGACAATTACAGTTCGCCTGCTACATTTCCGAAGTGAAGGGATTCTACTGCCAGTAGAGTCTAAAATGCTAGGCATGGTAGAGAGATACTCCTATCAAATAAGACATTACAATTCAATAAATATTTATGCTAAAACCCATGCTCTTCACAAGGCAATATTTCTCTTCTTTGAACAGATGGTTTTAATGTAAAAGAGGATGACACAACATATTAATCAGCTTAATTGCATTAATTTTTTCCAGTTCTTTCACTATTACTTATTCCAAATGAAACATGTACCAACACCTTATTTAATTTTGTACCGGTTATCAGGTTGTTGACTGAGTCTCGAGTGAAATGTCTTTGTCCAAACCAATTTCTTTGCATATGCTGGTGACTGCAAAACAAATTCCAATACTACTTAAAATTAGAAGGCTAATGTTGTTTCAAGAATATTTACATTTTCACCATTTCACTTAGTGCATATTTGTATAGTTTAAAAAAAAATCAGATACAACATTGTGATTTCATTTGAAAAGACTAAACGAATACCTAGTCCCACACCAGGAAGAGAAAGACATGTCTGGTTTTTTTTCTAGCACATTCCATAGTTCATACTTCTAACTGTACTTCTCACTAGAGGAGGTTGCCCCAGGAAAAGAAGTGTGTCTTAACTTTTGAAAACTCCTAACAACAAGAGGGGAGGGTGAAGTGTGAGAAACAGAGCATCTCCTCTCTGCTCAGAGGGTATGTGGTAAGCAAAGGTGCAGTGACACTCTGGCTAACTCAGCAGCCACCAGGTGTTAAAGCCATTTTGTCATGGCTATAGCAACGGTCCTGCTGAAGCTATCTCAACATTTTATATACAGAACTTTGGATAGAAAATAGTATCTTAAGCAAATGACTTCTTCATCATGACTCACAAATTCACTTATTTTCCACTCCAACTGATTTGGGAAGGACTCAAATCATATTCATAAATCATACTTCTAACGTGACATCTTATTAGGTAGGGTTTGAGTAAGGAAAAATTGCTACAAGTAGATTGGCAATGATGGTGTGAGGAAAGAAAAACCCCTCCTAGCAATCCTTAGAGGACCTCATTCCACATTGACAAGCAAAATCAAACCCATATGCACAATGTAGTAATTATAGAGCCTTGTTCAATGGACACAAGTAGAACTTTTTTGACTCATTTCTTCCTTTTTTTTTGCTTTTTTGCTTTTTTGCTTTTTTTCTTTTTTGCTTTTTAGAGCCACACCTTTTTTGCTTTTTAGAGCCTTCCATAGAGCATATGGAAGTTCCCAGCTAGGTGTTTAATCAGAGCTATAGCTGCCAGACGACATTAAACCACAGCAATGTGGGATACAAGATGCATCTGCGACCTACACCTACACAGCTCATGGCAATGCCAGATCCCTAACCCACTGAGTGAGACCAGAGATTGCACCCACATCTTCATGGATACTAGTGGGATTCTTTTCCGCTGCGCCACAACAGGAACTCCCCATTTCTTCCACTTTAACAGCTATTTGAATACCATCAACATACCTGTCTTTTTAAAAGCTTATATTCCAAAGACGTAATTTGAAATGGATAAATGTCTTTCAAGTGAAAACTCTAATATGTGATAATTCACCATTGTATTAACTATTCTCAAACTTCCATATTCTAGCTCTCACCCTTACCCTAGTCCTCTCCCATATTACCCCTGAACTTCTCAAAATATATTTCATTGTGTAGTGTCTTTAGTGATTATTCACTGTGAATTGAATGGACTTGTTCAAAACAGATGAAAAAATGGAGTTCCTGCTGTGGCGCAGTGTTAATGAACCCAACTACTACATGAGGATGCAGGTTCGATCCCTGACCCCGCTCAGTGAGTTAAGGATCCAGCATTGCTGTGACTCAGATCCCGCGTTCCTGTGGTTGGGGCATAGGCTGGCAGCTGCAGCTCCAGTTCAACCCCTAGCCTGGGAACTTGCATATGCTGCAGGCATGGTCCAAAAAAGCAAAAATATGTGTATATGTGAAAATGGTTATCCATCTCAAATACACATACAGAATATCCATTTTAAATACTCGAATATTGGAGTTCCCATTGTGGCACAGCAGAAACAAATCCGACTAGGAACCATGAGGTTGTGGGTTCGATCCCTGGCATCACTCAGTGGGTTAACAGTCCGGCATTGCCATGAGCTGTAGTGTAGGTTGCAGACGAGGTTCAGATCTGGCGTTGCTGTGGCTGTGCCGTAGGCCGGCAGCAACAGCTCCAATTAGACCCCTAGCCTGGGAACCTCCACATTCCGCAGGTGCGGCCCTAAAAAGACAAATAAATAAATAAATAAATAAATAAATAAATAAATAAATACTCGAATATCTTGCCGATCCCTTCCTTAACACTGTGACCCAAGAGCATTCAATGATGATATTCTGAGGAATATGACAGACAGTTCATCTCTAGCTAATTCATTACAAAACAAGGCCAAACCCCCTTTATAAAGATGGCCGGTCCTGCATAATTACTGAATAACCTGTTCTTTTTTAATCACAAATTTGATCTAAAGCCAACAGGGCACTGGTGCCTAAGTAGTTAATTAGTGTAAATGCAAGGATACGCCCTGGGACTTCTTCTCTGGGGTTCGTTCGCTGCTGAAAGAATCCAAAATTGCACACACCCATTATTCAAGAAAACACCTCTCTTCTATTCAAGCTGAAAGGTTCCTATTTTGAAACTACACAGGACTAACAAATTACATATTCGGGTCTCCCAGATGCACAGGACAAAAGGATTGTTTATCTTCTAAATAAATTCATTTAGTGAGTTTCACAGTAATCACATACCTAAAAATTGTGTTTCGTTAAATGACTCTAAAGCCACAAGGAACAATAATATTTTATACTCCTTTTTTCTTACTTTATTACTTTTCATTCTAGAACTATGAACTTAAAGCAGAGAAGCCAGATTGAAATAGAAGAGAAATAATTATATCACTACATAGATCCTCAGTCATCTGAAACCTAATTCAAGAAAACTATTTTGGTTAAAAAAACAACAGAGGTTATGGGACAGTAATCATTAATGATAGTTTGGAAGTAAATGCATTTCACCATAAATAGGTACAATCCTATATGTGTTTTTCAGTTACGTCCAAAAAAATATTTGTTGAGGTATATAAAAAGGCAATCTGGGAGTTGTCTTGTGGCACCCGGGTAAGTCTGGCATTTTCCCTGCAGAGGCTCAGGTTGCTGCTGTGGTGCAAGTTCAATCTCTGGCCCAGGAATTTCTACGTGCCACAGGCACAGCGGAAAAAAAAAAAAATAGCAAATGGCAATCTAGGCCCAAGATCTAAAGAAGCAGATTGGAAGAGATGGTGTTAGAGAAAGAAAATGATAGCTCTTCTGCCATCGTATACTTCACTCAAAATACAAATGCTCCGTGGACAATGTAATCTTAAAAGAATAATTGACCTCATGAGAGGTATATACACATGTTTCTCTATTCCTAGTTTACATTTAGCCGACAGCGGGGTCCATTTCACTCGATGCAAAAGTTGGCTTCCACCCCAACCCTGAATCCCAAAGTCAAGATGTGACTTTCTTTTAATATATTAAAACCCTATAGCTATTCACTCTGTATGTGAAAATTTATCTGTAGCTAAACTTTCCATAATAATCTGCTGAAAAAGAAGGGCTGCTCGCATCTTGCTGACAAATTTCATGAGAGGAATTCTCTGATCATTAGTGCTGAGCATCATCCATCTCGGCAGAACCCAAATATCCCCACCACAGAGAAGCTGGTCTAAAAGACAAGTGCTCAGTCTGTTGTGTGGAACTCAGAACTAATTTAGCCAAAAAAAGTGATGTGTTCATGACAGCTAGGCCCACACTCTCTCCATAATAACCTGCTTAGCCTATTATATAATATGATGTGTAATACCCTGGAAATTTAAGTCCAGAGAGTAGAAGATGTGGGTGATAATCCAAGAGGTACAAGAAGGAATAGAAAGGAAGCTTCCTTCTAACTTGGAAGAAGAGCCCATGCTAGGCAAAAATTGAAATCAGTAAAATTCCTCATGCTTAAATCTCCTTTCTTTGCTCCTCTTCTATCTCCTAATTACCCTGACCCTATCCCTCCATTACTTATGGTTGTGCTCTGTGCTCAGCCTTCTCTAAGCACCTCGCCTAACAGCTCCAAATTGACCTACCGCCTTTTCCTTTTTTTTTAATTTTAGGTCCACCCCACTTCCTCTCTCCCTCCCCAACAGTGGCAGCTTGCTTCTCCTGCAGGCCCAGACCCCCTCCCGGGTTCCCTTGGCTATAGTGCCCAGCTCCCCAGCCCGTGGCACATCACTCTCTAGCCCCTCTGGCTGTCCCCACACAGCCAGTGCTAGTCCTGTCCCCCAAACCGACCTCCTGAGCCTGAGTCTCAGCGCCCATCCCCCAGCCGAGTGTCCTGGGAGGTGGTACTGATGGTTGGTGTGGTCCAGCCTCTGTCTTGCCCTACTCAGTCCAGCTGCTGCACTTTTCTCTGAGGCTTTGAGGTCCCTCGTCTGGGTTGATCTGTTCGTCAGTGAGGTGGCTTCGGAGGTGTGGGTTCCTTCCTTCTTTCACAGCTCCCTCTCAGGAGAGCTAGTCCCATCCTGTCTCTGTCTCTCTTTTTTTTTCTCCTTTTGTTCCACCCAGTTATGTGGAGAGTTTCTTGCCCTTTTTGGAGGTTTAAGGTCTTCTGCCAGGGTTCGGTAGATGTTCTGTGCCAGTCATTCTACATGTAGATGGTTTTCTTTTATGTGCTTGTGGGAGAAGGTGAGCACATCTTAACGCCTCCTGCCACCTTGATCCCGCCTCCCTGCTGCCTTTTCCACTTCAGATAAAATCCCCTTTTGCTTCATGCAGCACCCCTCAACTGAATTTTTGGAGGAAAGCAAATAATGGACTGATCACTTTCATTAATGTGTAACTTTATCTTCTCAAACATTCCTTGAATAATTTTAAGTGATTCTCTTTATTCACTTGTTTTGTGTTTGAACTTTTCTTAAAATTCTATCCCGAAGTACCTACAGTGTTTGGGGAGTATATCTCCATGTACAAATTTTCCGTAGTTGTTCTAGGTATTACATTCTTTCACATATATAATTCTCACAGCCTTTCAGTGTTGATACTTATCTGTACAAATAGCAAGTAGAAAGCTTAACTCTCTTGAAGTCCCTTTGCTCTCCATCATTCATAATGTAATTATCGTAAATATTTCTTCTACATACACTGAAAGCCACACCAAACATTGAGAACTACCAAAGATAATTTAGAACACTCAAGATGGAAGTTCCTGTCATGGTGCAGCAGAGATGAATCCGACTAGGAAACATGAGGTTGCAGGTTTGATCCCTGGTTTTACTCAGTGGGTTATGGATCTGGCATTGCCTTGAGCTGTGGTGTAGGTCACAGAAGCGGCTCAGATCTGGCGTTGCTGTGGCTATGGCATAGGCCAGTGGCTATAGCTACGATTAGACCCCTACCCAGGGAACCTCCATATGCCACGGGTGCAGCCCTAAAAAGAACAAAAAAACAAAAAAAATTCAAGATGAAAAGGAATACTGATAACACGCTCCCATATTTTTCTCTTTCCATTGTCTTTTCTTCCTTTCCGATGTTCTAAGATAATTAACTCCTTGTATTATTTCCCTTCTGTTTACAAGACTTCTTTCAGCCATAATTTTAGGGCAATTCTGCTAACAGCAAATTCTCTTGCTTTTCCTTCGTTTGAGAATGGCTATTTTTTTTTCTTTATTCTCAGAGGATATTTTCAGTAGCTCTATACCTATGAGTTGACAGTCATTTTCTCTCAGCACTTGAAAACTGTTGTTGCACTTTTTTCTGATTTCCCTGTTGTTTGAATCCTTTTCCCCTAGAGGGAAGATGTCATTTCTCTCTTGGTTTTCAGGAGTTTGACCATGATGTGCCTTGGCAAGATTTCTGTGGGTTACACTGTTTAGGGTTCATTCAGCTTTTTAAATCTCTTGCCAAATTTGGGTAATTGTCAGCCACTGTTTCTTTCTAATACTTTTCTAAGCCCTGCATTTCTCCTCCTTTCCTCTGGAACTCTGACAACACGGATGTTAGATCTTTTATATAATCTCAAACATTCCTAAGGCTTCATTTATTTTTTTACATTGATTTTCTCTCTGATATTCAGGTTATATAACTTCTATTGTTTTTATCTCCAAGTTCACGGAGCCTCTCTTCTATCCTCTTTAAGCTGCTGTTGAGCCCATCCTATAAGTTGCTTTTTGTTTGTTTGTTTGTTTCATTTGGGCATTTTGTTTACCAAATTTTTAAGTTTAAAATTTCATTTGGTCTCTACAGCTTTTATATCTCTACTAAAACTTTCCGTTTTTTCATTTCTCTCAAGCTTGTTTGTAATTGTTCCTTGAAGCAGTTTTAGGATGACCATTTTAAAATCCTCATCAAATAAGTCCAACATTTGTATCATCTCAGTCTAGGAATCTGTTGATTATCTTTTCTCATTCAAATTGAGGTTCTTCTGGTTCTTTGTGTAATAAGTACACTTCTCATAGCTGGGAGCTGGTGGAACTCCTGATTCCCACTGGGAGAAAGGCAGAAGGGTGTTCCTTATGGCTCGGTGGGACTGCAAGTCTAGCTTCTGCTCAGCTGTCTCTGATACCAGCTCTAATCTGCTCCATCCTGAGATGTGATCATCCATACTTTTCTTCTTTTTTTTTCTTCCTCTTTTATCTTCCTTACCTTCTGAACCCACAGACTTCTTAAAATCTAAGATTTTCCACAGAGAATACTAGAATCAGATTGGGGAAAGATGGCAATCAGCTTAATTCGTTGTTTTTTTCTTTGTGCACATGGATTATTACAACTTCCTATAAATATAAAGTATCTATAGAGCAGATTAGAGAAGTAAATCTGCTAGTTTTTTTTTTCTCCTTTCTGAAGGCAGATTCCCATTTAAGAGCGATCTAGAGGAAAATATACATATTTATGTATTTAGCTTAGGTGAGACAACAGAAAGAACACAAAAATAATGACAAATAAAAAGAAAAAAGAAACATTTTCTAATTATTATTCTGTACTCTTAATCTCCAATTTGAGTTTCTAGGTGTGTTTTTTATTTATTTGACTCCCAGACCTTCATTGTCTCCACCTATAATTTCTCCAATGACCTGAACTTCCTCAGCGTCCAAAGATTAGGGAAATTAAACTAACAGAAAAAATGAAGTTCTTACACAGTAGGTATGCAAAGTGTCTCATAAATTGAAACAAATGGCCAAGATGCCTTTTTCCTTTTTTTTTGTCTTTTTAGGGCAATACCCACAGCATAGGGAAGTTTCCCAGGCTGGGGTCCAATTGGAGCTGTAGCTGCTGGCCGACGCCACAGCCACAGCAACATGGGATCCGAGCCATCTCTGTGAGCAACACCAAAGCTCATGGCTATACCAGATCCTTATCCCACTGATCGAGGCCAGTAATTGAACCTGTGTCTTCATGGATGCTAGTCAGTTTTGTTTCCTCTGAGCCACGATGGGAACCCCCAAGATGCTTTTTCTTAACGTGATTTTTTTTTCTAAAATAGGGAACAATTCTTTATTTGTGAAAATAAATAAATTAAAAGTGTCTACACATAAAAATCATATTACAATATTACAATAAAATATTAACTTAAGCCTATAAAAGCCACAGTCACTTCACTTCACATTATCGGAAGGGAGGGGAAGTGAAATGATTAGCTTTCAAACCGTTTTCTGCAAATGCTTCTCATAAACATAGTTTCAAAATTAAGATCAAGCAAAAGAGAATCACTTCTGACCTTTACTTTTACTTCTCTTCCAAAACCAGTACTTATTTTTTAAACTCTAATTTGAAAAAAATAATAAAATTGGGTAGAGGACAAAGTGGAAGCAGAATTTGCAAAATCTGTGGAAGCATGGCTGTACTTTGCAGAACTCAGATTGTAACCCTTTCTTAGAATATGCAAGAGAAACTGTCACATGATTACAAGCATGTTTCTTTAGGCACATATACCATGACAACTAAATGCCACCACTATAAATGCGTATCATTTAGAGTAACATCCAGGAAGTATGCAATGATGCTAAGACAATTCAGACAGCCAAATACACTCTTCTCTCTAAATACGCTCTTGGGTATGCCCCCCACTTAATAGGCCTAGTAGGAGGAGATAATATAATCCTAATAGAAAATATTATGCTGAATGGCCAAAAGGGGAGAAATGTCAAGTCCTACCAAATCTGGAAGGTAAGCAGTCATTATCCCTTTCTGTTTTAAACCAAAGAAAGTTATGGGGGGATGTTCCAAAAAATTTTTTTTTAATTTTTCATTCAGCACTTAGTTTTTGGAAAGATCACACTCTATCATGTTAATTGACCTATTTGTATTTAAAATATAACTCTAAGAGATAATTTAGTCCATTTTTTTTTATTTTACAGATGAAGAGGCAGGGATGATTTTCCACAGTTAATCTCCAGAAGCTTTCCTTTTTATATTTATCATCCATAAAATACATACTCATGCATGCTTTCTCTGTACACCTAAGGAATAGAGAAGAAGGGATAGTCTTTTCTTTGAAGTAGCAAAATGAGAACACATTTCAGGGATAGTCCTGGAGTTAGTTGTCTTCCGGCTTCTGTCAGGTCTCACAACATGACAGTTTCTTTCACCATTTTAAGAGAAAGAGAAACTAATCTGGGAAGTGCTTCTGACTCAGAGATTGTTAGGTTTGGGGCAAGTCATTAACAATTTCATCATCTTTTCCTAAAAAAAAAATACATACTTGAGTTTCCTGGTGGCTCAGCAGGGTGAGGCCCCAGTGTTGTCACTGCTGTGGCTAGTTCGCTGCTGTGGTGCAGGTTGGATCCCTTGGCCCCAAAACTTCCACATGACACAGGCATGGCCAAAAATAACAGTAATACATACTTTCTATATAATAACTTTGGCAATAATAAAATCGCAATAATAATTATAATTTATGGTATATATTTTGTATGACATCTGCATTGAAAGCAACACTGTTATTGGTATAATCTCTATGGAGAGCAATTCAGAAACCCAGCAACTGCACTTCTAGGAACTTACCCTACCAACATACTTGCACATAAATACACTGACATATGTAAATGGTTATCCATTGCAGTGCTGTTTGTCAGAGCCAAAGATTGGAAATAAATCAAGTGCCCATAATTAGCAGATGGGTTAAATGAATTTAATAATAAAATACAGTGAAATTTCTGGAGCAATTTTTTTAAAGTGATGCTTTGGAATGTTTTACAAGATATATAGTTGATAGAAAAGTAAGCAGTTGATAGGTGATAGATCAATTGATAAATGATATTTATGCTTATATGTGAATAGAAAATTTATGGGAAAAAAGGGAACTAAAATAATTGTTCCTCTGGGGAAGGGAACTGAGTGGCTGGAAACAGAAATGGAAGAGAAACTTATTTCTTACTTATGCCCTCTTATATGTTCTACTTTGTCCTATATACATTTTCCATTTATTAAATAAAGGAATACATAAAATTTTCATTATTGAGGAAGCTGATAAAGAGTGTAAGATTATGTAGTTGGATTTTTTTGCTTTCTTGTTTTTTCTTAGCTTTTTTTTTTTTTGCTTTTTGCTTTTTAGGGCCACACTCATGGCGTATGGAGGTTCCCAGTCTAGGGGTCGAATCGGGGCTACAGCTGCCGGCCTACACCACAGCCAGAGCAGCACTAAAACCCAGCCAGAACTGAGCTGCATCTGAGACCTACACCACAGCTCACAGAAATGCCAGATCCTTACCCACTGAAGGAAGCCAGGGGTTGAACACACAACCTCATGGTTTCTAGTCGGATTCATTTCCACTGTGCCATAACGAGAACTCTAGAGATTTTTTTCTTTGTGTGCTTGCTTTTGTTCATTTTTTACACTTTTTGACACATATGAAGAATAAGAGTGGTAGGAGTTTCCACTGTGGCAGAGCAGGTTAATGATCCAGCTTGTCTGTGGAGGCACTGGTTCAATCCCCAGTCCAGCTCAATGGGCTAAAGCCTCCATCCAGCGTTGCCACACCTGTGGTGTTGGTCATAGTTCCAGCTCTGATCCTGTCCCTGGTTTTGGAACTTCCCTATGATGCAGGGGTAGCTGAGAAAGGAAAAAATAAATAAAAATAGGAGTTGTCAATGAAGGGGATGCTTTCAAATAATAATTCAAGGCATTAAAACAGTATCAACAGGAATATTAATATTTTGCACCAAAACTGCAAAATTGATTCACTGAACATGATTATAAAATAAGCTGATCACATAGCTAGCCCCTTTGTGATGTTGGTATACAACAATTACTCCTAGTAGGACTGAGAAAGAGAGTATATTCAATTGTGATTGGCTGGTGCAGGTTGGACAGAGGCTTCTTACACATTTACATAAAACTGCGCACACATACACTTATGACATATGCACACATACTCACCTACACATAAGAGTCTGAATTTCACCCCACTCAGCCATTAGGAACCACTGACTTAGAAGAATTTTTTGCCAAACTGAAAAGCATTTGGAAGCTAAATACAATTATGAATTAAATAGTCCTGTGGTTCAGTTATATAAAATAAAAATCTTATCCAGTGATTTTTTTTTAATTTGGCACTTCATTGATTATATTTCATTCCACAAAATATTTATGATCATTTCATTTTTATGATCTGCTTCTTGGCAACAAGAGGTGGTGAAAGGCATCACCTTCTGAGGGTTGTCAGTCACAACTCAATTCGAGATAGCTCTGTATGGGCAAACTTGTAAACACAAGAAAAGAATCTGCCTGTTTAGCAATGGCAGAGTGTCTGACTAGTGATATCAATAATCACGAGAAGGGGATGGCAGATTCCTCTGTGACATTTTATGTTCATATATTTATAACAGACGGAAAAAAAAGAAACACAGAACTAACTAAAATCACTGATGCCTCCAAAGAATAAGCATAATCTCTCTCTTGAGTAGATTTTGCCTTTTGTTTAGCAAAACACCTTAACAGGCCACTTGGGTTTCCATATTGTGGCCCCCCCATGGCTTAGTTTGGGAACAGACAGTGATACTCAGACCTATCTGCATTGTTCTACTTCAAAAAAATGAAAGGAGTGGAGGGAGTGGTTTGGATGGAGCAGCCTGAAATGGGAAGAGAGTCTTAACAGAGATAAACAGTCCTATCAACCTGAAAGCCAGAGAAAGAGGCAAGACCCATGTACCAGGTAGGTATAAGAAATTCTCTACAGCCAAATTTTCGGTTAAGTCTGGTCAAATTTCAATACATCCTTAAAAGACTAATACTTAGGGCCAGATGATCAGAGGTCCATAGAAGAGTTGAGGGGATCATAAAGGAGCTGCAGCAGAGTTAGTCATCTGGGTATGGAGCAGAGATAGTGGCCTTTCTCTTAGATTATCCTAGGGAAAGTTAGAAAGGTGGTCGTTCGGAGGGGTACATGGGGGAATGGAAAAAATTAACATTTGAGTAAAATACACACTATAATTACCAGTCATATTTCACTACAGTCACCTACCCCAAAAAATCACCCCTTCCATTCTCCATCTCTTTGATCACCAGTAAAAATGAGTATACAAAGTTTTCATGAGTATTTGAATGCTCTAGATGCACTAAAGCAAAATCAGAGTCTTTGAAGACCCCATCTGGGTAGTAGTTTGATTCCTCAATTTTGTTTTGCATGAATATGTAGATTACAAGTGGGTTTCTTTAATTACCACCTGTATCATTTTTTAATTGTTACACAAAAATCATCATATTTAAAATTACACCAGGCTATTAATTCTATCTAAGTAAATAAACCCGGTCTCTAAATCTAACAGCTTTACCTAATATTTGAAATTAATTTTAAGTGCACATTTATGCATCTTATATTATTCTCATGGAACATTTCATCAAAAGGAAAGACAAAACCAAAGGCGAACCAGTATAGTGGCAGTGACAGATACTAGATATTAGAAAGGCATATAGAAAATCTCTTTCATTGCAAACACTCCAAATGACATCCAAATCAAGATAAATATCAGATGGATCTGAATTTTTTTAAAAGGTCTGAAATCCATTAAGTGAACAGAAATGTTTTCTTGCAGTGGATAAAAACAGAGAGATAGAGAGAGAAAATATAGGACAATAAGGATGAAGAAAAATCTAATAATATAGGTTAGAAATTCTTAGGCTCAGTATTTTATTATAAGCAAAATTAATTCTTCTGCCTACTTAGTAGAAATATTAATTGAAAAGTCTCTCTAAGTTATAAATAAACAATTCTCAATTACTCATATTCATAAAAAGAGGCTCAAAGGTATGCTATAATGTAGAGATTGTTTACATTTCACACATTAATTTCTAATTAAAATTTAATTTGGCCAATCTAAACCTACTTATGTTCCTTGTGTATACTTCATCTAAGGATTAAGAATTGGCCAGGAGTATACTTTGTATAGGTGGGTATATCAAAGAAATTTTATAAATCTAAGAAGGTTATTTTGGAAGGAAAAGCACACCTGAGATTAAATACATATTTTATTAAAGTTTAATATTTAAGGAGTCCTCATCATGGCTCAGCGGAAATGAATCTGACTAGTATCCATGAGGACACAGGTTCAATCCCTATCCTCCCTCAGTGGGTTAAGGATCCGGCACTGCTGTGAGCTGTGGTGTATGTAGGTCACAGATGTGGCTCAGATCTGGCATTGTTGTGGCTGTGGCGTAGCCCGGCAGCTGCAGCTCCTATTCGACCCCTAGATAGGGAACCTCAATATTCCCCAGGTGCAGCCCTAAAAAGACCAAAAAAAAATTATAATATTTAAAAGTGCCAAGATCATAAGGTACAGCTTCATGAATGTTCACAAGGTAAATACAACTTTCAATGTTAACCCAGGTCAACAAATAGGCTATTCCTAGCACCCCACTGTCATTACTCCTCCCCTAATTTCTTATTCCTCAAGGTAACCACCATTCTGACTTCGAACGCAATGCAACATTTTATCCTGTTTTGAGTTTTTTGTAAAGGGAACTGCACAAGGTGTACTCTTTGTGTATGGATTTCTTCACTCAATACCATATTTGTGAGATTCACCCACATTGTTGCTTGTAGTTATAGCACGTTCATTCTCATTGTTTCACAGTATTAATATATCACAATTAGTTCATCCTTTGTATGATTGATGAGCATTTGGGTAGTTTTATTGTGCCATTATAATAACACCGTGATGTACACTCTAGTCTATGTCTTTTGTTGTACATGTATCTTTTGGGCATATGCCTAGGACTACAATTATTTTGGTCATATATTCAACTTTAATAAATATTGATACAGAATGTTCCAAAATCATCAGGCCACTTTATATTTTCACCATCAGTATATGGCAGGTCTGAATATACCATGCCCTTATTAATATTTGTTGTCAGGTGTGGATTTTTTCTTTGATGATTTGTTTGGTTTTGAATTAAGCCATTCTGCTGGGGGCAAAGTGGTATATCATTGTGCTTTTCTTCTCTATTTTCCTGAAAGTTAATGAATAAGGCTAGCCTTTAGGATGCTTTATCATCAGTTTTGAAGGACTTATTGAAAGTTGCATTTATTATCCTATTGTGTTCATATTTTACTTATTGATGTACATATGGTCAGTATGTATATTTTTTAGGTCCTCAGTTGTATATATTCATTGCAAACATCTACTTTAATTTTATGGATTGTTTTCTCACTGTCTTCAAAATCTAAGATTTTTTAATTGATATTTTAATGCTGCATGGATAACCAAGAATTTATTTTTCCAAGAAAATAGAGGTGATGAAGAAGAAATATGGCCTTGACCCACTGAGAAGACTAAATTACCAAGCTTAATAGATTTGTTAGAAACTATACTACGTCTTTTAATTTTACTGTCTCTCAGTTTTCTCAAATGGTGGAAATAAGTATTTATTTTATACAAAATCTTCCATAATGTTAAGCTGCCTAGGATGGCAAAAGGAAAAGGAAGTCAGAGAAAGTAATAAATGTTAATTTGTGATACAAAGCAGTTTTACTTGTCAAAATATACTAGAATTGGTCTTTTAAGCAGCTGTGCCTTGATATAACTTTCAATAGAACAATTCTTTGTAAAGTTCTGCAATAACAGATATTGTGTTAAAATCCGCTGGGGAAAACAATTATCCTCAACATACGATGGCAGTATACAGAACAAAAAGGAAAGCATTCAGTAAATAATTGGAGCAAGTCACTCAACTTTCACATTCTTTCAAGAACAAATCATGTCTAGTGAATGTCTGGTTAATCACACTATCAGCAACATCAACTTCAAAAGCAAAATATGCAAAGAAAATATGGCACCATAGTTTTTGTACAGTTTAGTAGAAAGATATGGTGTATAATAAGGGAAGAAGGTTAACTTTGACATCAGGCAGACTGGAGGAGTTTAATCTCAAAAAAAATCATTTACTAGCTAGAAAATTTAGGAAAAATTATTTAACGTCCCTGATCTCATGTTTTATCCTAAATGGGTCTAGTACCTTACAATTGTGTGAGAATTAAAAATAATTGATAGTTCCTGACACAGTGGGTGCGCAATAAATGGTAACATATTTATCTATTTATATATTTTTCAAAGGATTGTCACATCATTTTGATTGACTGTTATTGTGATCATATAAAAAGTTATTTTATGATCAATATAATGAGCACTAATACAGATTATCTTTTTTAGTATTTAAGAATATATATATATATATATTTTTTTTTGTCTTTTTGCCTTTATGTAGAGGTGCACCCGCGGCATATGGAGGTTCCCAGGCTAGGGGTCTAACAGGAGCTGTAGCCGCTGGCCTACACCACAGCCACAGCAACGCAGGATCCGAGCCGCGTCTGCAACCTACACCACAGCTCACGGCAACACCGGATCCTTAACCCACTGAGCAAGGCCAGGGATTGAACCCGCAACCTCATGGTTCTTAGTCGGATTCGTTAACCACTGAGCCACGGAGGGAACTCCTTAAGAATATTTTTAAAGGGTAAATTTATAGAGATTTATTAGTTACGAAGCCTTTTTGTATTCTCGAACTGTGGAATACTTGTCAAATAGGTAGAAAACAACTGATAGATTGATTTGACTAGAAAATTTAGGCACAGCTAGAGAATGTTCACTCTTATCACTCCAAAGAGCAGTCATTTAATTAGATTAATATAGCTGCTATTTCCTTTTGAAATAAGCTTGAATTTAATTAACTAGATCCAGAGGTCCAGTTTCTGAGCCCATTAACAAACTCTATCCCTCTCAAGCCTTAGACCAAAATATGAGTCCCATGTCTCTCCAAACTCTCAACAGTTTTGGTAACAAGTAGTGGTCCAAGTCATCCAATTGGTCTTCCCCTTGAAATACTCTTGCAAATTATATCAGTGAATCTGTGTTTTTTCCATACCACTAAACATTCCTCAAAGGCAAGATATGTCTGTGTCAAGGCTGTGAGAAGCTACATTATCCTTCACAATTACTTGGTTTCTCTTCCTGTGGGAGAATTATACCTCACTGCCCTGTTGAACTCAGATGTGGCCTGTGCTTTGCTTTGGTAAATAAAATGTGAAGTGACGTGTCACTTCTGGGATGAATCTGTAAGAGCACATCCTCTTTCCCCTGTCCCAAGATTGTGGAAGTGTTAGGTCAGAGCCTCCGTCAGCCTGGGTCCCTAGCTGATGACTGAGCTGAGCCCTCTGCCAGCCTCCACTGGACATGGAACACAACTCAGAAATAAAGTTTGTTGTTTTAACCTACTGATATTATAAGTTGTTTGTTACCACAGCCTAACTTCACCAATCCTGACTGGAAGGAAGGAAGGAAGGGAAAGAGACAGAGAGAGAGAGAGAGAGAGAGAGAAGAAAGAAAGGAAGGAAGGAAGGAAGGAAGGAAGGAAGGAAGGAAGGAAGGAAGGAAGGAAGAGGGAGGGAGGGAGGAAGGAAGGGAAGGAATGAGGGAAGGGAGGGAAAAAGTATATAACACAAAACCGTGCTCTGTAAATTATCAGATTTTGTAAAGGAGATCATTAAAGACAGGCACGTCTAATTTTGTTCCCTCTATATCTACCTTGCTAAGAGTTTTATCATGATGTTGGACTTTGTTAAATATATCAATTGAGTTGATCATGTGGTTTTGACTTTTCTTTTGTTAGTGTGGTGTATGATGTTAATTGATTTGGCTATGTCGAATCATCCTTGTGAACTTGGGATGAATTCCACTTGGTCATGGTGAATGATCTTTTTCATATATCTCCGGATTTGGATAGCTAAAATTTGGTAAATCAAAACTACAATGATGGGGAGTTCCCATCATGGCTCAGCAGTTAAGGAGCCCAACTAGGATCCATGAGGATGAGAGTTCGATCCCTGGCCTCGTTCAGTGGGTTAAGGATCTGGCATTGCCATGAGATGTGGTGTAGGTCACAGACACAGCTCGGATCCCAAGTTGCTATGGCTCAGGCATAGGCCAGCGGCTACAGCTGCAATTCGACCCCTAGCCTGGGAACCTCCATATGCCATGGGTGCAGCCCTAAAAAGACAAAAAAGAAAAAAAAAACCTACTTTAAGGTACCACCTCACACAGGTCAGAATGGCCATCATTAGTAAGACTACAAATAACAAATGCTGGAGAGGGTGTGGAAAAAAGGGAATCCTCCTACACTGTTGGTGGGAATGTAAATAGGTAAAACTACTGTGGAAAACAATATAGAGATACATCAGAAAATTAAATATAGTACTACCATATGATCCATCAGTTCCACTCCTGGGTGTATATCCAGACAAAGCATTCATTGAAAAACATACATGCACCCCCTATGTTCACTGCAGTGTTATTCACAGTAGCCAAGACATGGAAACAACCCGAATGTCCAATGACAGATGAATGGATTAAGATGTGGTATATATACACAATGGAATACTACTTGGCCATAAAAAAGAAAAAATATTGGAATGCAAATGATATAAAATTTGGTTGTGATAATTTTTGTATACCTATAAATATAATAAAATTCATTAAGTAATAAAAAAGAACAAAATAATGCCATTTTCAGTAACATGGATGGACCCAGAGACTCTCATACTAAGTAAAGTAAGTTAGAAGGAGAAAGACAAATACTATACAATACCATTTATCTGGAATCTAATATATGGCACAAATGAACCTATCTATAGAAAAGAAACAAACTCACAGACATGGAGAACAGACTTGTGGTTGCCAAGAAGCAGGGGGAAGGAGTGGGAGGGACTGGGAGTTTGGGGTTAGTAGAGGTGAACTACTGTATTTGGAGTAGATAAGCAATGAGATCCTCCTGTATAGCCCAAGGAACCATATCTGATCACTTGTGATGGAACACGATGGAGGATAATGTGAAAAAAAGAATGTATATATGTATAACTTGGTCATTTTGCCATGCAGCAGAAATTGGCAGAATATTGTAAAGCAACCATTAAAAAAAAAAAAAAAGACAATGCCAAAAGAGAAAAAGACAGGCACATCTAGAATTCCATAAGGTGCAGAAAGAAAGCTGTCTCCAGCATCCCTGATGTTGTGGCTCTCCAGTCAGCCTCCTTAAAAATGGTCACTTTCCTAATAACAAATATTCTGCTAACTAGTGGTGGGAACATTTATAAAGGAAAATTATACATAAAGTGAAAAAATTTAGAAAATATCCATGATTGTCACTTTAGAAAATATTTTTAACAAGGTTGACAAAGGAGTTCTTTGAAACTTTAGAAATAACTTTTTTAGAGTAATGATGGGATAATAATGACGGACAAAGCAACTAATATTTATTACATAAGGTAAAATTAAGAATTACTTATCACGGACTTCCTGTCATGGAGCAGAGGAAATAAATCCAGTTGGGAACCATGAGGTTTCAGGTTCAGTCCCTGGCCTCACTCAGTGGGTTAAAGATCTAGCATTGTCGTGAGCTGTGGTGTAGGCTGCAGACGCAGTTCGGATCCAGCATTGCTGTGGCTGTGGTGTAGGCCGGCAGCTGTAGCTCCAATTCAACCCCTAGCCTGCGAACCTCCATATGCCATGGATGTGGCCCCAAAAAGAAAAAAAAAATTATCTGTCACTAGAGTAATAATCATTCTGGCAATGAAAAACTACCTTTTACTAAAAAGGAGTGTATTTTTCTCTAGTGCCATCTAGGCAATATACACACCAAAACAGAGAATTGATAAAATTTGCTTTGGAGGAATATAAATAAAACATTCTTCTGAAAGCAAGTTATTTTTACTTTAAAATTACCATGATCAACAGTTTCCATTGCATACAAATTCCTCACCAAACAACAATAAATCAGATCTTTTTACATTCTAAGAAATAACTTTGTCAGTGACCACAGCTCAGGATAGACCATAACTATACAAAGAAAAAGTTCTTTCAGTGAGTTTGTCCAGTTTCCTCAAAAATACCAAATGTTTTCCCTCTCTCCTGAAAGGGTTATGGACACATTCTGTCAATTCACCTTCAGCCAGGAATGCATTATGGAAATAAAAAACGGCATAATGAAATATTGAGATGGTAACAACATAAAGTTGTAGGAAATAAAAGGTAATCCGGGTTAGCAAAAGCTTAGGAAATTTGTATAAATTTGCTGAGGAACAAAAAGCTAGAAAATGCTGTAGCAGACGCTGATAGTGGTCCTACAATATGCATTGTTTCCATTTTCCTCAGAAGCAGAACATCCACCTCAAATAAAAACTGAATGCGGAGTTCCCGTCTTGGCTCAGTGGTTAATGAATCTGACTAGGAACCATGAAGTTGCGGGTTCGATTCCTGGCCTTGCTCAGTGGGTTAAGGATCCAGCATTGCCGTGAGCTGTGGTGTATGTAGGTTGCAGACGTGGCTCGGGTCCCGCGTTGCTGTGGCTGTGGCGAAGGCCGGCGGCTACAGCTCCTGTTAGACCCCTAGCCTGGGAACCTCCATATGCCACGGGTGCGGCCCTAGATAAAGGCAAAAAGACAAAAAAAAAAAAAAGCTGAATGTCTCAGACTTCCTTGCATGTAGGTGTGGCCATGTGTCTAAGTTCTGGGCAATGGCTCATTGCTGGCGGTGATGTGAACAACTTCCAGAAGTATCTTTAAAGGGAGTAAGCAGACTTTTCTTGAGAAGAGAGAAGCAACAAAATAGGAGGAGCCAGGGTCCCTGTCACTATGGAAAGATATGTAATCTCAGAGCTGCTTATTTTCACATGAGAGAGCAGTAGATTTCCATCTTTTTTAAGCCTCTGTCATTTGGGTTTTCTGTCACTTTCAACTGAGCCTAATCCTAAATAGTACATACTATGGACTGCAGTTTGTCCCTGAAAAAAATCATATGTTGAAACACTAACCCTCAAAATGAACATATATGGAAATATTTGCCATAGCTTATAATTAAGGTTGAATGGAGTCATAAGGGTAGGATCCTAATCCAAAAGAACTGATGTCCTTAAAAGAAGAGTAAGAGCCGCTAGAGAGTGAGATTTGCTCTCCTTTTCCCCCCCTCCCCACTCCCCAGGAAAGGCCATGTGAGGACTTATGACTTAATGTGAAGGCAGCCTTCTGCAAGCCAAGAAAAAAGGTCTCATCAGACATCAACTCTGAAAGTATCTTGGGAGTTCCTTCGTGGCACAGTGGGTCAAGGTTCCTGCATTGTCACAGCAGCTGCTTGGGCCACTGCTGTTTTCATGTTCTGTCCCTGGCCCAAGAACTTCCACATGCCACAGGCATGGCCAAAAAAAGGAAGAGAAAAGAAACCAACTCTGAAAGCACCTTAATCTTGGACTTTCTAGCCCTCAGAACTGTGAGAAAATAAATTTCTGTTGTATAAGCCACTCAGTCTACAGTATTTTGTTGTAGCAGCCTGAGTTGACTAAGCCAGTACAGATAGTACAGAACCACTACAACCAAGGATTTGCATGCCTTATTAAGTAATTTATTTTTTTATATATTAGTAAGGATTAATTTGTTAAATCTTTTTGAAAATTAGAAATAGCGCTCAAAAGAATGATCCAAAAACCTGCATGTACACCCCAGCTGTAGTCACTTAACCTTTCTGAGTGTCTGTGTTCCTTCAGCATTTATTTATTTATTTTATTAATTTTTTTTATTTTTCCATTATAGCTGGTTTACAGATTTCTGTCAAATTTTCCAACTGCACCATATGGTGACCTGGTTACACATACATATATGTATTTGTCACATGTGATTAGACATAGTTCCCAGTGCTATACAGCTGGATCTCCTTGCTTTTCCATCCCAGAGGCAACAGTTAGCCCCAGACTCCCATACCCTCCCACTCCCTCCCCCACTTATTAAGTAATTTAGATGTTACTAAACAGAGGTGTTGGATGGCAGAGATGAAAATGATCAGGGTAGGAGTTCCTGTTGTGGATCAGTGGTAACAAACTAGACTAGAATCAAGGATGATGTGGCTTGGATCCCTGGCCTCTATCCAGCATTGCCATGAGCTGTGGTGTAGGTCACATATGCAGCTCAAATCTGATGTGGCTGTGACTGTGGCATAGGCCTGCAGCTGCAGCTCCAATTTGACCCCTAGCCTGGGAATTTCCACGTGCCCCAAGTGCAGTCCCCAAAATAGAAAGCCAGAAAAAAAAAAAAAATGATCAGTGTAGTGCATTCAGAGAACGAATGTAACAGTGACCAAAGGAAAGGCTGAAGTAATAACAATGCTATGAGCTGATAAGATCCATGCTGTATGAAATTTCATTTAGGAGATGAGGAACAAAATGGGACCAGAAACATTTCTCTTTTCAAATCCATAAAACTCTTCTCAAAAAGTCAATTTCAAGAGCTATGACACTCTTCAGCATAAAGTCTGAAATAATTGAGGAATTTCAATTAAAAAAGATAATTCAACAATTTGAATTGGAGATTTTAATGTCCCATATACAGTAATTGATAGAACAAATAGGCAGAAAGAAATAAGAGAGAAATAGAAGAGAGAATAGAGAAGAGAAATAGAAGAGAGAAATAGAATACTTGGACAACACTGTCAACCACCAAGACCTAAATAGACCTTTACAGAACACACCACCCTTTTTTTTTCTCCCATCTTAAAACCTTTTCTCTCAATATTTGTACAATATGGAAAGTTGTTCATTAATGTTCTTTGAGGGCCGTTCTGCCTATGTGCAAACTCTGACCAGTAAAACTTTATGGATGTAAATCCAGGAGAAAACATTTTGATTTTATTTTCCTTCATGATCAATTTTCATAATATGGATTATTCACACTGTTTCTTTTCAATATGCTTCTCCAAGATACTGAGCTTGTTTCAAAGTATCTGTATCTTGATGCCTAGTGATACTTATGAATAAAATACAGACTTGCTTTAATATTAGCTCAGATCAGACATAATGAGAAAGACAAAACTGATCTGAATAAAAATTATCCTGAATCTCTGTATCTGTGAAAACTGGCTTGCCTGCTGCTCAGTAGCTTTCCATTTGTGAGAAGAATTGAGAATCAAGGTACAATAAAATCATTCTCCGAAAGAACCACAAATATGTCTCAAAGCTTTTATTAAACATTCTAAAACAATTTAGGTATTAGACACATGGTGTGCTGGACTTTAAGTAAATATTTAAGTTAATAAATATTATTACATTTATAATATTTTTGATTAGTTATTCTAAGACATCTATTGATTGTATCCAGTCTGTCAAATTACCAATTGTTTCTTATTTAATCCTCATACTTATAATATGATGTATTATTATAGCCATTTTACGGATTAGAAATTCAAGTTCAGAAAAGTTGTCGACATCTTCCTGGGTTACTTAGCTATTAACTAGCCAAGCCAGGATGCATCTTAGAACTAGTTCCAATACTTTTTAATTTTCTGGTATAAGATATTGTCTTCAAATACACAAATTATAATTGTTTGATATAAAAAAACACCTTTCTTTTTTTTTTCAGAATGTGAATGGAAACTGAGAGCGACTATAATTATCCAGATGGTTGAGTAGCTTGAAATATACTAATTCCAATGAAAAGGAGTAACTGCTCCAAATGATTAAAATTAGTCATCAAATTTAGAGAGTATTTCTAGTTATTTAATTCTGCTTTACTTTGCCTACACGGACCGAGCCTAATTTACAAACTAACACTCTTGTGTTTTATGCTATGTTTTTTAAATGTACGTTTGTAATTACAAAGGGTTGACTTCAGAAATCACCTTTAAAAGAGTTCAACTTCCCTTAAATTTGTTGAACTCACAAATTAACAGTATGATACCTCCTCTTTTGAAGACTTAATATTCCAATTAATTGTTTTTAAGTGCCACACCTGCAGCATATGGAAGTTTCCAGTCTAAGTAGAGTCTGAGCTATAGCTGTCGGCCTACGCCACAGCCACAGCAATGGCAGATCCAAGCCGCGTCTGCAAACTACACCACAGCTCACAGCAACACCAGATCTTCAACCCACTGAGCAGGGCTAGGGATCGAATCCACAATCTTGTGGATACTAGTCAGGTTTGCTTCCACTGAGCCATAATGGGAACTCTCAAGTAATTATTTTAAAATAATCTCAAACCTTATGGTCATGGGAGTATCCCAAGTGTTTTCTGGGTTTTTTTTTTTTTTTGCCTTTAAAAATACCAGAAACTCTAAATAAATGCTTTATTATGTTCGTGTGTACTTTATATTAAACTAATTCATCCTGATATAGTTGACATGAAGATAACTTCTGTATTAGTAGGCAAGTAATAGGTACTCAAATAATATCAACTAGTTCCTTTGACTTGTGTTATTTTGAGAAACTAGGTAGGCGAGTAAAAACTGTATCATATTTCAATGAAGTTGCAGATGACTATTTAAATTGCTATGAAAATTCCCTCCGTTAGGTGTTTATTTATTTTCTTTTTTGGCCACACCCATGGCAGACAAAAGTGCCATGGCTAGGGATCAAACCCCTGCCACAATAGCTACCCATTCACTGCAGTGACAACATCGGCTTCTTAACCCACTGAGCCACAAGAGAACTCTATCCATTAGCTGTTTATTTTTTACCTTTTTATTTTTACACATAACACATTTAAAAGTGGTGTAGCTATCAATTTTTAGTCAGATTTATATAATTCACACATAAAATCATCTCACAATTGGTGAATTGATAGAAACATTCATTTATTTTATTTTTGTCTTTTCTCATTTTCTTAGGGCTGGCACCTGCGGCATGTGGAGGTTCCCAGACTAGGGGTCCAATCGGAGCTACAGCTGCCGGCCTACACCACAGCCACAGCAACGCCGGACCGTTAACCCACTGAGCAAAGCAAGGGATTGAACCCGCAAACTCATGGTTCCTAGTCGGGTTCATTAACTGCCGCACCAGGATGGGAACCCCAGAAACATTCATTTATATTTCAATTATTTTTATTGTTTAATCATTTACCTTAATCCTTTAATTCTCCTATAACTTATTTTGCTCCCCTTTCAAAGGACACTTTGGTAGTGTTTTCTCATTTGACTCTTCTCTTGGTCAGAGTTCTTTGCTGCAAGCAACAGAATCATCCTTGACTAACTAAAGCAGAAAAAAAATGTATTGGATATTAGGCAGTTCACAGAATTGTTGAGAGGGCTGGAAAAGAGACTTGCATCTAAACTTCCAGAAGTAATAAAGGGCTAAAATCATGCCAGAGAACTAGTAAAGAACCCACCGACCACTTCTGCCGCTGCCACCACCATCAAGTACCATACCTAGAATTTGATTTACAGTCATATTTACTGCTTCTAGCACTGATACCACTTCTACATCAGGAAACTGATCTCGCAACCAGTACCAGACAGCAGAAAACTGGAAGCTCTATGTCATGTTTGTTTTCTCAAAATTAGCGCCTCATGTGCAGGCATCTGATTTGCCCAACTAGGTCTTCAGCTATGAAAGCACCTGAGAATTTGAGTTCTGATTTTCACATCCGGGGACAGGACTCATAACTTCAAATTTTTCTCCCAAATATACAAGGTGAGAGCAATCACACCTAACAAATATCCACAAGTTAATTTTTCAAAACAATTCAGTATTTCTTTTAAATTTTGTGCTTATTTTAATTCATTAAAATTGTATCTGAGTTAAGAGCCCTGTGGGGTATAAAATTGGGAAATATGACTTAAATATTGCAGTTCTGTCTGAGTCTAAGATAAAGAGCTTGGATTCTAGAATCAAACTACCTGGGTTAAATTCCAGCTTTACCTCTGACTAGGTGTGTGACGTAGGCAAGTTAATTGCCTCAGTGACCTCATGTGTAAGATAGAGATGGTTAAATATCAACTTCATTGGAGCATCAAATGAGTTCATGGATATAAAGTTTTTAAAACAGTGCTAGACATTAAAAATAAAAATGCTATGTGTCTCTGATTTTTTTCAGTCTTCTTCCCCAAGGTATTCCTTGTCCTGCTTGAAATTTTTCCATTTACTTCTACCCTTAACTTCTGCCCTTAGCCAGTTTTCAGTCTAAGCTGTCAACTTCTTTTCTATTTCACAATTCTGCACCTTAGACATTTGCTTCTGATGCGGAACTCTGTTAAATGCTATCTGAAATGATTTGTAAACCGTGGCTTGATTGTCCAGTCCAACAGGACACATCAGCAATGCGTAGGTAAAAATTATCTCTGAGAATTATAGAGAGATAGTGAAGAAAGTGATTCTGAGCCTCTTTCCAAAGTACGGAATAAAGCTGCATAAAAGTAACTATACTAACTGAACATTTCATATTTGCCTGACCTATACAAACACTTTATGTCATGTAAGTTTTGAAGTAGAATTTTGAGATGGTTGTTTAGAAGGCAGGTATTATAGCTCTCTCTCTCTTTTTTGTTATTTGTTTTTTTGTTTGTTTGTTTTGCTTTGCTTTTTAGGACTGCACCCACGACATATGGAAGTTTCCAGGCTAGGGGTCGAATCCAAGCTACAGCTGCCGGCCTATGCCACAGTCACAGCAATGAGGGATCCAAGCCCTGTCTGTGACCTATACCACAGCTCATGGCAATGCCAAATCCTTAACCCACTGAGCAAGGCCAGGAACTGAACCCGTGTCCTTATGGATGTGAGTTGGATTCGTTACTGCTGAGCCACAAATGGGAATTCCAACCCTCCTTTTAGACTAAAGGAAAATAAAGCTCAGAAGAACTTGGCTTTTATGGCTTGGGTATCCCATTACTGCTGTAACAAATTATCACCACCTTAATTAAAATAACTCAAATTTCATATCTTACAGTGCCGGGGGTCAGAAGTCTGAAATGGGTAACGCCAAACTAAAATTAAGGTTTTGACAAGACTACCTTCCTTCTAGAGTGTGTAGGGAAGAATCCATTTCTTAGGAAGCCTTTTTCAGCTTCTAGAAGCCACCCATTATACCAGGCTTACAGTCTTCTTTCTCCATCTTCAAAGGCAGCAACAGCAGATCTAGTCCTTCTCTTGCAGTCATTTCTTTGGTTACCTCACCTATTTTCCTCTTTTATTTTTCAGTACGGTTGATTCACTGGGCCCACCCAGATAGTCCAATATAATCTCCCCACCTCAAGACCATCTGATGAGCTAGCTATCTACAACTTCAATTCCCTTTTGCCACATCAACTAACATACTCACAAATTCCAGGGTGTAGGACTTGAACATCTTTGGGAAACCATTATTCTACCTATAATAGTTTCAAGCCATTTGTTACTCCCTGGCTTTCATAATCTGGCTATATTTCTCTCTCTTTCTACTTACATTTGTCTAGCAATAGTACTGCATAGCATTTAAACTTATCTTCATACATAGGACCACTCAGAATTCTAAATCTGGTTCTAGCTAAGTACAACATAAAAACACTCTCAGTAGTTCTCGAGATCAGAATAAAATTAATCCTGCTGATGGCCACTCTCTCCTGATCACTCAGTATCCCAGGAGACTTGAACCTTCCTGTAACTTCCATCTCCATCCTAGTACATGTACAGTTGCCCAATGCCTCTGAAAGCTAGTCTATCCAGTTTGGGTCTTCCGTAACTCAACTTGTTTCACCACTACCTTTGACCTAAAAATAATTATTCTCAGAATAACTACACTACAGAAAATACTAGGTCATTCTTGCAAATACCAAGTCTCATTCAACTATATACTCTCTTAACAGCTAGTATAGATATTTGCATAGATTAGGAACTCAAAAAATGTTTACTAAATGAAGAAGTATTTTTAAATAAACCAATTTATGTTTAATATTTCCTTAGCTCTCTTGTTTGGAAAAGTTTCTTTAATTGATACATTTTATATTTTTTATTGAACTATAGTTGATTTATTGGAAGAGATTTAAGTCTTTACAATTTATTTTTTATGCCCAAATATTTGGATAGACTTCATAGCATGTCTCATGTATAAAATAGAAAGGAATTATTAGCAAAATTATTTAAATGTTTTTAAAATAAGATGCCATATCTTACAAGGCCCTTAATGTGAAATACAGATGAAAGTTCACAAAATGTTGGCTGTGAAATTTATGATTTTTAATTTCTATTTCTACCTAATCCAGGCCAAAAGAGATCTTAAACGAAACTACCAATAAGAAATACAAAATTTAAAAATGTTAAGGCACTTGAATTTTTAATTACCTAATTCCTATGGTATTGCATTTTTAGTCTTCACATTTTATAATCCCAAGCTGTCTGAGGAATACAGTGTGGCACTTGTGTTAATAAACAAGAGATTATAACTCAAGAATATTTTCTTAGCCAAACCTGTGATATCTCCTTCATTCAAACATAAACCTGAGTTCTATGATCCAAACAATACTGAAGTCATGGAGTTCCGGTCGTGGCTCAGTGGTTAACGAATCTGACTAAGAACCATGAGGTTGAGGGTTCGATCCCTGGCCTTGCTCAGTGGGTTAAGGATCCAGCTTTGCCGTGAGCTGTGGTGTAGGTTCCAGACGCGGCTCGGATCCTGCGTTGCTGTGGCTGTGGCGAAGGCCGGCAGCTGCAGCTCCTGTTAGACCCCTAGCCAGGGAACATCCATATGCCGCGGGTACAGCCCTAGAAGAGGCAAAAAGACAAAAAAAAAAAAAAAAATACTGAAGTAATGAATCTACTTATTAATATATAGAATAAGTTCTGTATCTCTGTCCCATGTGATTAATTTAGATTTGTGAGAATAAATCTCAATATGTTCTGTCATTCATGGATTTCCTCAGAACATGCTAAACCTTAAAACAATGATTATTGATATGCTAGTATAGAAGGAAAACTAAGTTTTACCTAAAAATAGATAAAGTAAATCCTTACTATAGAGAAATAGTCTTACTATCTCTTATCTGTAACTACAATAATCTGGACAAGAGCTATCTAAAGGTAGAGTTACTGCTTGGCCATTTGTTATCTCTTTTAAGAATGCTCACCCAAACCTTGGTTCAAAGCTTCTCGCTCCCAAGCAATGAGCCCTTTGTGTCTGTCAAAGTTTCTTAAGTTATCTTCTGCACTGTGCCTGTTTCTCTCCTTTTCCCACAATAAATTCCATGTGTTTCTGGTTATCTTTTAGCTATGTGACTAGCTGATCTGATAACTGAAGTTGTGCCAGTATGATAATAGTGGTTATGGTTTACTAGATTAGGTTTCACATAGATTGCAATTATACTATTTAAGCATTCAATGTCATAACACCAAAACGTTATTAATTGTGAGTTTTTCAGATATTGGGCCAGACCCGTCGTGGAAGCAAGTAGGACTTTGTCATACCATCGCACAATGAGCTGTTTACTCAAGGCCAGCTGTAATTACAAAATTGTAGTCCCATTCTTGCATGACCATTGAATAGAGACCTTAGAAGCATACCAAAAGCATTCCATTTGTTGTTATTGTAAAGATCTTTAGAAAAATATAATGTCGTACAGCACATTAGCTAGGACACTTAAATCCTCTTACTAACCAACAGCAAACAAGTTAATTCTAAATTGCTCTGTTTCTTGCTTTACATTACAGCCCTCCACTTATTGTTATGTAAATATTTGTATTCCATTTCCTTTCTTTAGTGTATGTTTTGGGTGAAAGTTTAAATAATATTTTGCATAATTCACTAATTAGTTAAATTCTTTTTCTACAATAAAGTACTTGGTAATACATAACAGATAAATCTACAAAGCCGTCACTCTTGGACTTAAGCCTAAATGAAGATGACATAGAAAGAGTAAGCAAACAAAGGTGAGTACTCTATGCTTTGTACTGAGAGTTGGAAATTATAATTCAGAAGTTGTGTTTTTCTATGGTCTTGGAAAATTGTTTAATAACAGTTTTCATACAATTTTATGGAAATCACAATACATTGGAAATGTCGTATAAATAACAGTATAAAGTTTTTCTAAGTTCAGAGCCCAGCTAAATACCTTTGAAAAAGTGAGTATATGGAAAACAAGTGACAATATTGTAAGCATGGTAGGAAGATAATTTTAGGCCATACAATTAACCATTATTTTCTCCTTAATTACAAAAATCCAGTATGTCTTTAAGAAACAAGATTAGTAAAAATTTGATAATTAAATTGGATGACGGACAGACAGGAATTGTGAAACTAGTCACTCTAATTTTGGATATGCTTAAAATTTTTATAACAAAATCTTTAAACAAAGAGGAAAAGAATAAAAATTACTAGATTACAGTGATTAAAATAAGAGGGGCTTTCAGTAGGTATCAATGACAGTTCACTGACTCTCCTCCGAACTAGTAGGCAAATTTGTATCCATTTAGCTTATAGGTTTCTCATCTTCACCAAAAGAATTGGTAGTTAACAAGAAGAAACATCAGTCAAATCTGGGAAGGTAAATCGAGGAAAGATTTGAGCTGAAATACCATAATAGAAATTTTCTTGTTATCATACAATCCTGATAACATATTTCCAAGGTTAGTGAAATGATTGGCCAGCTTGCATTATTATAGGGCTAAATAAGACAGGTATAATTCTATAATAGGAGCAAAGATGGTGAGAGAAAAGAAGGAAATCTCAAATTTTGAAAAGAAACCAATGTTAGGAAACCAATTCCTATTGCTTCTCGGCCTTCTGGCTAAGATCAAGTGTAGGAAACCAATTCCTTAAATCAGGAGCATGAGCATATTTTGATAGCACAGAGCCAGGTGTACTCATTAGCAATAATGCTCTTTTCTGACTATGAAACAGAGATAATATGATATTATTGCTATTATTATTATTATATTACACTACTCAGTGATGTGATAATATGATGGTTGAACAGTCCTTAGCCACTTAAATTAATGGAAAACTTCAAACAAAAAATAGCTCTGATTTGTAATCTCCTGGAATTCAAAATTTAATAGACTTAAATAATAATTATTGCATGTCAGAGGAAAGCTGGGACATAGAAGTTGTTTACTTTCATCACCAAACCTCACCATTTTTTACTATATTTCATTTGTGCATGTGTGTATGTGTGTGTGTCTTTTTAGGACAGCATATGAAGGTTCCCAGGCTAGGGGTCAAATCAGAGCTGTAGCCACGAGCTTATGCCATAGAAACACCAGATACTAGCCACATCTGTGACCTACACCACAGCTCACAGCAACATTGGACCCCGGCCCACCATTCTTTTTCAATAACCTAGATGCTTGTGTAGAGTCACTCCACTCCAATAATTTTTTGCTTCGGGCCACATTCTTGGTCTCATATTTTATGAATACCTCAGAGGATGTCATAAATAGACTAAATTTTAAAAATATTTTTTACAAAGTCTCCCATTTATATTCTTGTGAATAAAATAAACATGCAAAATAGAAAATTACATAGTTAAATAAATTTATATCTTTTCTAACAAATACACTGAAGAATGAAGATTGATTGATTAATTACTTCATCAGCTACTGTAACAGATTCCAGTCTCTCTAAATGGCAGCTTATAGTAGTATTTCATAGCATTTTTTTTTTCACTTTAGGGCCACACCCACAGTATATGGAAGTTCCCAGACTAGGCGTTGAATCGGAGCTGCAGCTGCCGGCCTCCGCTACAGACACAGCAACGCAGGATCCAAGCCCTGTCTGCGACCTACACGGCAGTTCATGGCAATGCCCGATCCTTAACCCACTGAGTGGGGCCAGGGATGGAACCCACATCCTCATGGATATTAGTTGGATTTCTTTCCACTGCCCCACATCAGGAGCTCCAATATTTCATAGCATTTCTGACCTCAAAAATTTTAGCATTAAACTTCATATAGGTAAGCTGGTGTGTTCAACAAACGTGGAAATTTGCTAGCACTGGACCAATGAACATATTTTACAAAATAAATTTAAAACATATATCCACAGACTAAATCAAAGTGAAATTTAATAAAGTTAACTATAAAGACTTTCAAACTCCAGATTGAAATTCCAAGGAGTTACAGCTTTCAAAAAAGGCACAAAACAGGTTGGGGAAGGAATGGCTTTCAAAAAGTTAATATAATGAATGTCTACTTGTTTTCATTGGCTGCCTGCTCAATTTGAGGCAACCTGGTGACAAGGTGGATGGATAAGCAGACAAGACCTCTTTAGGCTGCACTGACAGAAGTGCAGTGACTACAGCCGGGTGGATGATGGGCTTATTATACTCTGTGCTGCTTATACTTCAACTACAGCCTCATAATTCTTAGTGTCACATTCTCATAGGGAAAGTGACCTTCCAAAGATAATCAGGGGGAAAAAAATCAGGAAAAAAAGATATTCAGAGAAGAAGGCAAGGGTGGGGAAGAATCTGAAAAAATATTGTGAGAAAAGCTGAATGAACCTAAGTTGTTAACTCTGGGTGAGAGAAAACTATTTAACTATTTTAAATACTGGCTAGATATGAAAAGGAAGAGAAACATGGAGAGAGAAAGAAAAAGGATGAACCCTAAGATCTGGTAAATCATAGCAATCTGTCCAGTCATTTAGCAAATATTTATTGAGGACCCACATCAGTCCTTATAGTAGTTGCTAAAGATTCTGAAAGAATAGATACAGTCTCCACCTTCAAAGGCATCTACAGTCTTACATAGGAAACACTGTAAAGAAGTGATTGCAGTAAGATGGATTTAGTGCTAGGAAAGCATGCAAGAGCCGTGCCTGCCTGGCACTGAGCCACTTACAGCATTTCATTTACTCCTCATTTACTCCTCTCCCTTCATGTGGCTAGGATGAAAACCCTTGGTTAAAAGTTACGTGGCTTTTCCGGTAAGTGACCTGAGGTGACCTCCAAAAATGATTTGCTCTTCACTTGACCCAGAAAACCCCACAAAATCATGCAAATCAAGAGGTTCAAATCTTCACCTTCACTTTAAGAACACTCGTGAAACTGCCCAGGCCATTAAGGGTATGCATATTCGAAAGCCACCAAGTATCCGTAGGATGTCACTCTACAGAAGGAAGGTGTCCCATTCTGTCATTACAGTGGTGGAGTTAGTAGGTGTGCCCAGACCGAACAGTGGGGCTGTGGTCACACAGAGGGTCAGTGGCCCAAAAAAAGGTGCTGAATTTTTATTGCATATGCTCAAAAGTGCAGAGAAATGTTGAATTTAAGGGCTTAGATGTAGATTCTCTGGTCACTGAGCACATCCAGGTGAACAAAGTCCCCAAAATGTGGCACAGGACATACAGAGCTCATGGTCAGATTGACCCTTACATGAATTCTCCCTGCTACATTAAGATGATCCTTCCTGAAAAAGAGCAGATTGTTCCTAAGCCAGAAGAGTAGGTTGCACAGAAGAAAAAGATATCCCAGAAGAAACTGAAGAAACAAAAACTTATGGCCCAGGAGTAAATTTCACAAAAATAAATGCAAATAAAAGTTTAAAAAAAGTTATATGGAGATAGTTTTATATGGAAATATGTAAAAGACTAATGTAAAAGAAATATTTTCAAATTTGTAGCTAAGAATACCATAGTTGCCATAAGAGCAGCATGTCTCTTGTGATTAGAAGAGTTTAGAAAGAGAATTTGGGGAGTTCCCGTCGTGGCTCACTGGTTAACGAATCCAACTAGGATTAGGCTGCATTATATGTTTTTTCTCCCGGCTCTAACGCTTTACTTCTAAGTGAATACTTTGCACTACCTTGCAACCTGTCTCCTTCACTGGATTCTGAATTCTTTCTATACTTAAAAATCACTAGACTTGTAAATTGGCAGGCTAATAAATTCTGACTTGTTTACCTTTATATCTCCAAATATTTGCTGAATTATTTTGTGTAGTGCTTTAAGTAGTTTGTGAGACTTAGTCAATGAAACCAAAATATTTATCGTTCATATCAGAATCACATGAGGAGCTCTTTTTAAAAATAAAGAATTTGAAGAATACCATTAGAAAATCTGATTCAATAAACTTGAAATTAAGGAATCTCTATTTTTAAAAAAGTTGTTCATGGCCAAGTTTAAGAACTACTGGACTCAACGACTTCTAAGATCTTTTCAAGATTTCATTATCTCCTCAATTCCTATTGCCATTAAAATATACTTTGATAGGATCTACTTCTTTAGAAAATCTAATGTACTTATCCTGGTATCTAGGCAGACTGATCTCTGGAATGAATATTTCCCAATTGCATTTTAAAGGAGATACGTCTCTTCCTTAGATTCTGCAATATGGGTTCTACTACTGATTAATTCTTTTGCTGTTGAGGTAGCATAGTCACAGTTTCTAGGGATTAGGACGTGAATGTCTTTATGGAGTCATTATTCTGCTTACCACAATGTCCAAACAGATGGCATTTTCCTACAGGTTTCTCTAAATGCAAATGGTATAATTCATACCATATATTTGGATGAAATATTTTAGATTGGTATAAAGTACATATGAGATTTAGTGCATGAATCTTCCAGTGCTTGGTTTGGCTAATTAAAGTCTTCATTTCCCTTATTTTTATATTCTGGACCATATTATTTAATAGTTGATCAACAAACTGGTACTTGTTAAAACACTGCCCTACCTTTAAGCATTTTAACAAATTAAAGTATGTGGGTACTTAGAGTTGTATGAACATTGTAAAGTGTAAATCACACAATTATTATATGCATGCCATTATTTAAGATTCATACTTATTCTACCCTGTATTCTCAAAATTAAATTGGGATCTTTAATTAGTATAGCATATACTCCATGAATAATCATTCATAGCTGAAATTTTTATTTTCCCTCTACATGGAAAGGTCATGAGAAGACTTTCGAAACTCTAGTTTTCACTCAATAAAGTAGCACATTAGAAACATAAAATAGCAAACACATGTATTTAAATAAAACAGAAGCCTAGGTTATCCATTTTCTGAAATATGAATTTTCATACTATGTTTTAACTACAGTCTAGCACAGAATAAAACAACATTCTGGATATTTATTGAGATTCCTTCTGGCTCTGATCCCTCACTAAGAGATGTAATTTTCTCCAATAGTAATTATATGGAAATTACTTAACTAATTTTGTTTAAAACCTCAGAAAATCAGAGTTGCTTCACAGAAACCAAGAACTGATTGGCTCACAAAACTTTAAAGTCTAATGTAGAACTTTAGGCACAAGGGTTCAGCTGAAGATATTAGAACAGGTTTGTTCTTTTCCTCTGTTTTATCTGTACTGGTCCAGTGCTCAGGCACTGGGTTCTTCTTTTCGGGTGGTCACAGTACAGCTGGCAGCACCAAACTTACATGCTACATTCCCAATCACCCCAGAAGATAGAATGTACTCTTCCCCAGGCATTCCAGCAAAAATCCCAGGTTAGCACTAACTGGAAGATTTGGCACACAGTCCTTTCTCTGAACCAATCACTGAAGCCATGATTGTAAATTACACTGATGGTTCCAGTCTGAATCAAGTTTCACCCTGTAGCAGGAAGAGGATCAGCAGATATATATGAGTAAAGAATGAGTGGGGGTTGGGGGAGTGCTCACCAGAGAAAAACTGGGATGCCATCTCCAGGACAAGCAGAAATGGGTCCAAGATGGACCAGAATAATATTTTCCTTTCACTGTGGAAGAGGGTCAGTTCTGTTCAATCTGATACCTCTGATCTGCTCATTAATTTATTCAGTACATATTACTATATGCTGAGTGTTGAGCTATCTAGACTAAACTCTGTGGAACTTCTGATTACTCTAACTTCTTATTAAAATTTTAACCAACTACTTTCCTTTTCCTATGACTAGAGATAAAAAGGATATCAGAAATCCCTGAGATCTGATATTCATTACCCAATTTTGATTTACCTTCTTGGTTTCTGATTTCCTATATCTGTGTATGCTTATATTGATATGAAATAATTCTGGATCCTCCTAAGCCCCTCTTGACTTTTTTGCCATGCCTGAGTTGCTACACTGTAGCTCTGGTGCTATAGGATAATAATTTTCTAATTCATATCATTATGAATTAGAATACTTTCTTAATTAAAAAAAAATCTACAGCGTAATTCCAAGATAATTCTTCCCCCCCTCCCCTTCTTTTGCTACTCTTGAGGAGAACCATTTTCAATCAAAATGTCCTTTAAAGAAAGCCGAATTGGTCTATGAAACAGCTGCCAATTTCCAACCTGTTGTGAAGTATAAGAACTAAATTTGAAAACCTCTTAAAATCAAGGTATAGAATGGAAAGGTTGCCAGATATTTCTCTGAATAATAGCCCTGGTGCTGTTCTCAAGCTCACTAATAACCATGGCCTATTCTCTCCCGAATGGCCTAGCTCCATTCAAAGCTACCCCTGCACACCTCTAAGGTTTTACACTCATGTTAGCCTGGCATTATGCAAAGTCAGTCAGCTTCCTTAAAAAGCCAGAGAGGGAACAGAGCTAATATTAATATTGTCTCATGAACTCAAGCAGCTCCCAAAGAAAGGATCTGTCTGCTCAGTCTTTGTTTAACTATGGCACCAATTCTGAGTCATCCTTCAGTTAAGAGAATTCCATTTTATGTTATAAATCCTACTGATCCCCTCACTGAGCCTCAGCCCCCCGCATTTCTGTCCTCCCTCCCTATCCCTCCATCTTTCATCAGTCATCTTTCATGATTCCTCTCTTGCTCCTCTTTTTCCTGATTTAGTGTTCATCACCCACTCTCTTTTTTTGCCTCTCTCGATTGCTAAGAGAACCTCCTACTGGTGGTTCTCTGTTCTTTTCAGTGATTAAGAAAACATGAGCAAGAGAGTATTTATTTATTAAGAATCTATTTTTTGCCAAAGAATGAAATAGGAATTAAATTCACGTCTGTCAGTGTTCTTATCTAGCAAAGAGACCAGAGTTTGGCCCCAGATTTGTCTGATTCCAGAGTCCACAATCTTCTGTCACCCCACTCTGTCTTTAACCTAAAAATTCTTTACTCATTCACTACACTGATTTCACATTCAAAGTACATCAGAATCTCTCCAGTAACTACCATACAACTTTTTAAATTTTTTTCAGAGCATATATTACTATAAGAAATTACCTTTTTTCTTTACTGGCTTTCTCATTTATGGATCACCCTTCTTCATGGCACTTAGGATTCAATTCCTTAAGATTAGGGCCTTTGGAGCTCCCTTTGCAGCTCAACAGTAACAAAACTGACTGGTATGCATGAGCATGTGGGTTTGATCCCTGGCCTTGCTCAGTGGGTTATTCAGTGTTGCTTTGAGCTGTGGTGTAGGTAGCAGATGTGGCTCAGATCTGGCGTTGCTGTGGCTGTGGCATAGACCATCAGCTGTAGCTCCAGTTCAGCCCCTAGCCTGAGAATTTCCATATGCTATAGGTGAGGCCCTAAAAAAAAAAAAAATGGCCTTTGTCTCATTCACCACCAGGCTCATGGTTGTTTATCAATAACTATTTCTTCAATAGCTGAATTAATACATGAATACTTTCTGTACTTCAGTTGCCCACATAAACTTCAAAGCATCTGAGAGATCTACAGATTCCAAGAAATACAGGAGAATGAATAGCATGATAAACCCATATGAACTCCACATGGATTCACTAACTGTTAACATTCTGCTCTGTTTGTTCTCTCCCACTCTCCTCTCTCTCTCTTTAATTCCCACATCAAAAATAACCATCAGATTTCCCTCAGTGGCCCAACAGAATTGGCAGCTTCTCTGCAACATTAGGACACAGATTCGATCCCTGACCTGACAGGGGGTTAAAGATCCAGCATTGCCACAGCTGTAGCATAGGTCACAACTGTGGCTTGTATTTGAGCCCTGACCCCAGAACTCCATATGCCAAGCGGTGGCCCTAAAAGGAAAAAAAAATCTGACAGTTTCCTGTTGTGGCTCAGTGAATTAGGAACCCATAATAGTCTTCATGAGGATGAGGGTTTGATCCCTGGCCTCATTCAGTGGATTAAGGATTTGGCATTGCTAAAACCGAGGCCTGGGTCACAGATGAGGTTCAAATCTGGAGTTGCCGTGGCTGTGGCATAGGTCATAGCTGCAGCTCCAGTTCAACTCCTAGCCCAGGAACTTCCACATTCTGCAGGTATGGTCCTAGAAAGGAAAAAAGAAAATACTATCAATTTATATCTAGAAGATAGAAGGACACTCCCACCAACAAGTAAAAGATGAGAAACCCAGGAACACTCAATAGAAAAATAATCATATGAAGAGATGACAGACTACATTAGCTTTCATATAAATGTAGATTCAAATATGAGGCATCCCTTTATATGCACTTCAGTAAAAAAATTAGCAATGCTGGTGAGAACATGGAGAAATAGGAAACCTGTGGATCACTGACCATATGAAGAGTGCTCTGCCTGGCAGTACTGAGTAAATAGCAGGATCTGTACACCCTCTGACCAGCAGTTCTTCTCCTAAATTCATGTCCCAGAGATACAGAAGGAGTGATGTGTGATTGTGTTTATCACAGCATTGTTTGTGGTTAAAGGATGTTGGAAGCAGCTCAGCCGCACTTTGCTAGGGAAATAAAGAAATAAAGCATGGTAGGTGTGTACTATGAGGATTATGCCAGAGCCAAAGAACACATTAAAAAAAATGGTAATAAATCTTAAAAACATAGTGAGGAATAAGAAAGTCAGAAAAAGACTGAGGAGTTCCTGCGGTGGTGCAGCGGTTAACAAATCTGACTAGGAATCGTGAGACTGAGGGTTCGATCCCTGGCTTTGCTCAGTGGGTTAAGGATTAGGCGTTGCTGTGAGCTGTGGTGTAGTTTGCAGACACAGCTCAGATCCCATGTTGCTGTGACTGTGGCATAGGCCGGCGGCTACGGCTCCGATTCGACCCCTAGCCTGGGAACCTCCATATGCTGTGGGTGCGGCCCTTAAAAAAAAAAGAAAGAAAAGAAAAAGACTGAGATTATAATATACTGTTGCTTATATAAATTCAAAACATACGAATACAAGACAACATTCTATATTTTTGGATGCATATATATCTGAGTGCAAAGAGTGGGTTTCTGTTTGGGAGGTGGAGAGGAAGATTAAAAACAAAAAGAAATAAAATGAGAGGGGTCCTGCAGAGATTGAAGACAATAGCTTACTGTGAAGAGAGGAATGAGGCTGGCCCAATTTTCTGTACATTATTTTTTTTAAACTTTTTAACAAAAGAAAGTAAAAATAAGAATGACACAAAACTCTTCATTCATTTGCACTTTTTTTTTTTTGTTTGTTTTTTTGCCTTATCTAGGGCTGCACCCGCGGCATATGGAGGTTCCCAGGCTAGGGGTCTAACAGGAGCTGTAGCTTCTGGCCTTTGCCACAGCCACAGCAAGGCGGGATCCGAGCCGCGTCTGCAACCTTCACCACAGCTCACGGCAATGCCGGATCCTTAACCCACTGAGCAAGGCCAGGGATCGAACCCTCGACCTCATGGTTCTTAGTCGGATTCGTTAACCACTGAGCCACAAAGGGAACTCCCTCATTTGCACATGTTTTTCTCTTAACTAATATTATGCCCATCAATGATGCACAAGGTTCATAGTGTTTAAACTCTCTCCATTTCATTGTTTTTCTATTGGGTATTAATTTGTTTCTCACTATAAATTCCAGTGTTTGTAGGAATTCTGCATATGGACATCGTCATATCAATAAAAAGTCCTATTTTATACTCACAAAGCTGAATTAAAGAAAGGAGGGGAGGGAGTTCCCATCATAGTTCAGTGGAAACGAATTCAGATTGCATCCACGAGGATGCAGGTTCAATCCCTGGTCTCCTTTAGTGGGTCTGGGATCCAGCATTTCCATGAACTGTGGTATAGGTCGCGCTCGGATCCCACGTTGCTGTGGCTATGGCTGTGGCTGTGGCTGTGGCATAGGCCATCAGCTGTAGTTCCTATTCAACTCCTAGCCTGGGAACTTCCACATGTCGTGGGTGCAGCCTTAAAAAGTGAGAAAAGAAAAAGAAAGATAGGAAGAAAGGAAGGAAGGGAGAGAAAGAAAGGAAGAAAGGAAAGAAAGGAAAGGAAAGGAAGGGAAGGAAGGAAGAGAGAGAGAAAGAAAGGAAGAAAGAAAAAGAAAAGAAAGGAAGGGAGTATCACAAATCAGGATTAAACTGATATCATGTATACTTTTAATGTGTTATGTGCTGAGAAAGAACTGTGCATGTTCTTGCAAAAATGACTAACCTGTATTTAATAATGAAGAAATAATCAGACTAATCTTATTTTGACATTCAACATGACAATAAGTGTGGACTTTTTTAAAATATCAATGTCATTAAGGACAATAAAAAGGTGAGAATATTGTTCTAGATCAGTGAATGGTAAGCTATAGGCCAATGGACAGAAAACTCAGCCTGCTGCTGGTTTTCATACAGCCCACAAGCAGCCCAAGGTTATATTTTTTAATTGTTGGGGGGAATCAACAGAAGAATAATATTTCATGGACCGTGAAATTTATATGAAATTTCATAGCCATCAATAAAGTTTTATTGGCACACACTCACACTTATCGGTTTGTATATGGTTCTTTTTGCACAGTAAAGCAGAGCTAAGTAGTTGCAACAGGGATTCTATGTGGCTCACAAATCCTAAAATATTTGCCCTCTGAGCCTTTATAGAAAAATTTGCCAAGGGCTTCTCCAGATTAAATGAAACTAAAGAAACAACTTCAGGCAATGAATGATCCTTGATTGACTCAAAGGTAGAGGAAAACAAAACACATTATTTCGACAACAGAGAAAATGTCAATATGGGGCTGCATATTAAATTAATAGCATTGTATCAATGTTCAATGTCTCTGGTCTTGTGCTTGTGTAAGGGAATTTGTTCTCAGTAAATATATGCAGAAATATTAGGGGTGCAGTTTCATGATGTCTGCAACATACTTTCAATCAGAGGAAAAATTGTGTGTGTTTGTGTGTGTGTGCATGTGTGTAGAGAGAGAGAGACAAAGCAAATATTGCAAGATATTAAAAATTAATGAATGAAGGCGAAAGTATATAGTTGTCCATTACATTATTTTCCACCTTCTGGTTTGACATTTTTCAAAATAAAAAATATGAAAAGAAAGAAATGTAGACTGTTTTTCTAAATATATAACCATTTTCTTTTGAATTTGCAGGGAGCCAAAATAAGTATTTTGCCAAAATGCATCAGCTCACTCTTTTCCCTAAGCAAACACATACACTATAAGGGATTTCCCCAGTTCAGTTGAGGAGGCTAAGACCCCTTGTTAATTCCTTTTTCCTTTACCCACATCAAATTCACCTTCAAAATCTAATATGTCCAGAACCTCCACTGCCACCATCCCAACTCTATGCACCATCATCTCTCGATATTAGAATAGCCTTCTCGCTGGTTTCTACCAAATAGCCTTTCTCTCAGTGATCTTTTAATCCTGTAAATGAGATCATATGATTTTCCTGTTCCAAATTCCCCCATGGCTTCTATTACATTTAAATAAAATTTGAAATCCTACGCATAACGTATAAGAGCTGCACAATATGGCCCTTGCTCATGTCCCTGACAGCATCTCCCACCCCTCTCTCCCTCGAAAGCAAAAAACATGCTCACATCTCAGGACCTTTATACTTTCTGTATACATGAATATTTTCAGGTCTGAAATCTTCACATCACTTAGTACTCTGCCCAAATTTGCCTCCCCAAAGAGCACTATCCTGACCACTCTATCTAAAATGACCAAAACCCCCTACCAGTCACTCTCTATTTCATTTGCTTTATTTATTTTACCTGTAGTACAAGGAAGGTCTGAAACTATACTTGTTTACATTCCTGTTGTCTAGTGTTTTGACTTTCCTAACACTCACATACCCATTAGAATTGAAACTCCATGAGGGAAAGATAATTTTCTAATCATTCATTGTGGTATTACCAGATAATCATGTATTTGCTGAAGAATGTTCAAAGACTTCATTCATTTAATTACTAGTTATTGAATCCCTATTCTATGAGAGGCATTGTTCTAATCAGTGGTCCACATTAGCGGCTAAAACAACAATCAGTGCCCTCAATGGCGCTAACACACCCTCAGGTAAAAACATCTAGAGCATGTGGAAGGAGAGGGATCCTGGGGAAAGTGAATGCACACTTGTAATGCTCGACACATGTCTAAGTGACTCTCTCTGTAGGCAAAATGTGCATATTATAGCTCTGTGTTAATGACTAACAGTAAAGACATGGAATCATTTAAAATGAAATGTAAGCTGCAATTGGAAGGAAGTTTTGTAGAGAGAGAGGAAATGGGGGTTAAGAAGCCCAGAGCAAACAGTATTGGGTTTGGGAGGCTTGAGAGGCTGTGTCAAAAATGACAAGACTATAATGGACTTGGCTGGTCTCTGGACTCCACTTTGGCCATTTGTAGGATGCTGTTTCCATTCCAACATAGACAGCTGTGGTGGTGTGGGAAGCTGAATTTCATCAACAATTTGTGGTGCAGCCCTAATGGCCTTTGCAAAAATGTCTAGTAAGATGCAGAAGAAATGTTGCCTTGTGTCTCATCAAAATCAAACTTTTGGACAATTTTTTGGACAATTTTATTATAAGTAAATTATACCTCAATAAACCTAATTTTTTTAGAATATTTGCCCATAGTGGAGAGATAAATCATAGTTGGGACAGGGTTCCAGACACATTTTGGATTTTTCAACCAACTCCTATGTAGTAAACAAATTTGCTATTTATTTCAGTTTATTGGCATTTTAAAGCCTTTATCTCTAACATTTTGTTTCTGACATAAAGAAGTTCAAACCTTTATAAGAAAAATACTTGAGAGATTTCAATGTGCCTGAGTGGGAACTGCTTGGGGCCAGTGGCGTTCAGTTCCAAATGAGAAAAGATGCAAAGACAGTCCCGACTTACTGGTGATTCAACTTATGATTTTTTTTTTTTGACTTTACTATGGTGCCAAAGCAATACATATTCATTAGAAACTGTCTTTGAATTTTGAGTTTCTGCTTTTTTTTTTTTTTTTGGCTTTTTTAGGGCTACACCCACAGCATATGGAGGTTCCCAGGCTAGGGGTCTAATCAGAGCTACAGCTGCCAGCCTATGCCACAGCCACAGCAAGGCCAGATCCGACCCGCATCTGCAACCTACACCATAGCTCATGGCAAAGCCAATCCTTAACCCACTGAGCAAGGCCAGGGATCAAACTCCCAACCTCATGGTTCCTAGTCAGATTCATTTCCATTGCGCCACGATGGGAACTCCAGAATTTTGAGTTTCGATCTTTTTCCAGGCTAATGAAACATAGTATGACATTCTCACACTGCTGGACAGTGGGAAGCACAGTTCCCAGCCAGCCACACAGTCACCAAGGTAAACAACTGATACGTTTACAAGCTTTCTGTACCGATACAACCAATTCTTTTCACTTTGAGTATAGTACTCAATAGGTTACATGAGAAATTCAGCACTTTATTGTGAATAGGCTTTGTGTTAGATGATTTTGCCCAACTGTAGGCTAATGTTCTGAGTGCTTTTAAGGTAGTCTGGTCTCAGCTATGTTATGCAATAGGTTAGATGTAGTAAGTACATTTTTTTTTTTTAGTAAGTACAGCTTTGATTTAACATATGATGGGTTTATGAGGACATAATGCCATTGCAAGTCAAAGAAAATGTGCAGTCTTCCCTGATGTTTAACTTCCTCTTGTCCTGAGAGAGAAATTCAGGTTGAAGATGCTCAATTCCAATGCACTGGAAAGTGTTTGGTGTTAAATGTGCTCAGTTGACATCATTGTCCTCATTCAGTTACAAATGGTACATCTGGACTTTGAGCAAAGATACCAACATACCCCTTTCTGTTTCAATAATATCACCGCCACACTATAAGAGTGGGCCCCAAGGTTCTCAGATCTTTACTCACCTTCCTGACCTTTTAGCCTCTTGACATGGGTCTCTACATCACTTCCCTGGCCTGCTCAGTGGAGACACTCCCATAAATATTTATCCTACTCCAGGAGTTCCCGTCGTGGCTCAGTGGTTAACGAATCCAACTAGGAACCATAAGGTTGTGGGTTCGATCCCTGGCCTTGCTCAGTGGGTTAAGGATCCGGCGTTGCCGTGAGCTGTGGTGTAGGTTGCAGACGCGGCTTGTATCCCGCCTTGCTGTGGCTGTGGCGAAGGCCGGCAGTTACAGCTCCTGTTAGACCCCTAGCCTGGGAACCTCCATATGCCGCGGGTGCAGCCCTAGATAAGGCAAAAAGACAAAAAAAAAAATTATCCTACTCCAAATACTCACCCTACCCCCATTCCTTAGACAATTAC